>OW240915.1:270443857-270470229 GCA_933207985.1 Pelobates cultripes | reverse complement strand
CATATTTTCCGATTGCCGAAACCGGAAATGCTATTAATACCATTTTAAAGTCCGTTCTAAACATAATAATAGTCTCTTGTGCATCAATATATATATACCCTACATATCGATAAAACAGATAATAAAACATAACAAAAAAACAGAAAATTAATTAAAAATTGACCCTATCATAGTAAATCTAAAAGGAGGCATCCCCAACCTGCTAAAAAAGAGAGGGATAAATAAACTTAAAAGATAATCTTAAAAAATTGATAAATTAGTGACCCATATATATTAAAAAACAAAATAAAAATTGTTTTTTAAAATTATTTTACAAATCCAAATTACTGAATAAAATTACATAAAAAGCTATATGCATGAATTTATCTCAAAATCAACATTCAGACCATTTGGGGATAATGATTCCATATTAAAAATCCATTTCATCTCACTTTTGCTAAGTAAATTTTCTATATCACCCCCTCTCCAATGTGTCTTCACAGCCTCTATTCCTAAGAATTCAAATCCATTAATATCTCCTCCATGAGCTTCCAAAAAATGCTTGGAAACATTATGTAGAGTGAATTTCCTATTAATATTATAGATATGTTCCCTGATTCTTATCTTTAATAATCTGGACGTTTTTCCAATATATTGTAAACCGCAGGAACAAAATATCATATAAATCACATTTTTTGAATTACATGTTATAAAGGATTTTATCTCATGTATTATCTTATTTTGAAAAGAAGTGAACTTCGTGACATTTTTATTCTTATTTTTCCTTAGAGTACAGCCTCTACATATTCCACAATAGTAGAAGCCTTTTTCTTTCTTAAACATAGATGAGATTTGTGGATTTTTTTTCCTTTATCTATAAAACTTGAGGTTAAAACTTGTTTAATGTTTTTCGCACCTCTAAAAATCATTTTTGGTTGAGTTCCCAAATACGGATGAATATCTTGATCCTGCTCTAAAATATGCCAATTTCTCTTTATAATTTTTTGCAATTGGTTGCTATGAGAGCTATAATTAAAAATAATCGGTACAATCTTATTTTCTTCTTTTTGTTCTTTTGTTTTATATTTTAAAAGATTTTCTCTTAATTCCTGTCCTACCTCATTTTTTATATTAGTCAAGGAATCTTGATTGTACCCTTTTTCAACTAATTGCTTAATTAAAACTCTTGTTTGTTCCTCATACTGTACCGATTCCGTACAATTGCGTTTTATTCTTAAAAACTGACCTTTAGGTATATTGGTTAACCAAGGTTTAAAATGGCAACTCTTTAAATTAATAAAACTATTGACATCTACAGTTTTAAAAAAGGTTTTACTTTTAATCTTATTTTCTTCTATATAAATACTTAGATCTAAAAAATTAACAATTTTAGTACTGATCTCCCAAGTTAGATTAATATTCCAGATGTTCTTGTTCAAATCATTTAAAAAGCTTTTTAAAGTTTCTTGTGTCCCTTTCCATATTAAAAAGATATCATCTATGTACCTTTTATAGAGGACCAGACTTGTCCCGAGCTCTGGCTTGGAGAAAATCTCAGATTCCTCCCAATACGCCATAAACAGATTAGCATAGCTCGGGGCAAATCTGGTCCCCATAGCTGTTCCTTTGGTTTGTAAATAAAAATTCTTCTCAAACCAAAATAAATTATTAAAAAGAATCAATTGGATACCCTCTATAATAAAATCAATCTGCTCCAGGTTCAAATCTGTATCCTTTTTTAAAAAATGTCTAGCAGCCTCACACCCCTTCTCATGTTCAATAATGGTGTAGAGGCTGCTGACATCACAGGTCACCATAATCAAACCTTCTTCCCAATTAAAACCATTTAAAATTTGTAAAAGTGACATAGTATCCTTTAAATACGAAGGGCATCTTTTTACCGGATCCTGTAAAAATTGGTCTAAAAACTGCGATAAAGGTGATAATAGAGAGCCAATTCCCGACACGATTGGTCTCCCGGGGGGATTTTCTATATTTTTATGTACCTTTGGTAAAACATATAAAACCGGAATTCGAGGGAATTTTACATTCAGAAAATCATATTCTTTTTTATTTAATATCCCTAGTTCTAACCCTTGATTTATAAATCTATTCAATTTTTTCTTTATATCCTCTAAAGGATTTTTCTGTAATAACAAATATGTTTCCTGATCTTGTAATTGTTCAAAAATTACTTTAAGGTATTGTTCCTTTTTCCATATAACAACACCCCCTCCCTTATCAGCAGGTTTGATAACAATCGAGGAATTTTTCTTTAAATCTTGTAATGCTTTCCTTTCACTTTTAGTTAAATTATTTTTCTGTTCTTTAACAGGTTTAATTTTCCTCATTTCTCTAGTAAAAACCTTTTCAAAAATTTTCATAGCATCTGATCTTAGATAGCTAGGATAAAAATTAGATTTATTCTTAAGAGTCGTATGTTTAAATTTATTATCCTCCTCCATTTTATCTTTTGTCACATCACTATATAGGGTATCCAATTGATTCTTTTTAATAATTTCTTTTGGTTTGAGAAGAATTTTTATTTACAAACCAAAGGAACAGCTATGGGGACCAGATTTGCCCCGAGCTATGCTAATCTGTTTATGGCGTATTGGGAGGAATCTGAGATTTTCTCCAAGCCAGAGCTCGGGACAAGTCTGGTCCTCTATAAAAGGTACATAGATGATATCTTTTTAATATGGAAAGGGACACAAGAAACTTTAAAAAGCTTTTTAAATGATTTGAACAAGAACATTTGGAATATTAATCTAACTTGGGAGATCAGTACTAAAATTGTTAATTTTTTAGATCTAAGTATTTATATAGAAGAAAATAAGATTAAAAGTAAAACCTTTTTTAAAACTGTAGATGTCAATAGTTTTATTAATTTAAAGAGTTGCCATTTTAAACCTTGGTTAACCAATATACCTAAAGGTCAGTTTTTAAGAATAAAACGCAATTGTACGGAATCGGTACAGTATGAGGAACAAACAAGAGTTTTAATTAAGCAATTAGTTGAAAAAGGGTACAATCAAGATTCCTTGACTAATATAAAAAATGAGGTAGGACAGGAATTAAGAGAAAATCTTTTAAAATATAAAACAAAAGAACAAAAAGAAGAAAATAAGATTGTACCGATTATTTTTAATTATAGCTCTCATAGCAACCAATTGCAAAAAATTATAAAGAGAAATTGGCATATTTTAGAGCAGGATCAAGATATTCATCCGTATTTGGGAACTCAACCAAAAATGATTTTTAGAGGTGCGAAAAACATTAAACAAGTTTTAACCTCAAGTTTTATAGATAAGGAAAAAAATCCACAAATCTCATCTATGTTTAAGAAAGAAAAAGGCTTCTACTATTGTGGAACATGTAGAGGCTGTACTGTAAGGAAAAATAAGAATAAAAATGTCACGAAGTTCACTTCTTTTCAAAATAAGATAATACATGAGATAAAATCCTTTATAACATGTAATTCAAAAAATGTGATTTATATGATATTTTGTCCCTGCGGTTTACAATATATTGGAAAAACGTCCAGATTACTAAAGATAAGAATCAGGGAACATATCTATAATATTAATAGGAAATTCACTCTACATAATGTTTCCAAGCATTTTTTGGAAGCTCATGGAGGAGATATTAATGGATTTGAATTCTTAGGAATAGAGGCTGTGAAGACACATTGGAGAGGGGGTGATATAGAAAATTTACTTAGCAAAAGTGAGATGAAATGGATTTTTAATATGGAATCATTATCCCCAAATGGTTTGAATGTTGATTTTGAGATAAATTCATGCATATAGCTTTTTATGTAATTTTATTCAGTAATTTGGATTTGTAAAATAATTTTAAAAAACAATTTTTATTTTGTTTTTTAATATATATGGGTCACTAATTTATCAATTTTTTAAGATTATCTTTTAAGTTTATTTATCCCTCTCTTTTTTAGCAGGTTGGGGATGCCTCCTTTTAGATTTACTATGATAGGGTCAATTTTTAATTAATTTTCTGTTTTTTTGTTATGTTTTATTATCTGTTTTATCGATATGTAGGGTATATATATATTGATGCACAAGAGACTATTATTATGTTTAGAACGGACTTTAAAATGGTATTAATAGCATTTCCGGTTTCGGCAATCGGAAAATATGAAGTTGCTAGCCAAAACCAGAAGTATATATACAGGAATATGTAAGAGACTGGCATGATAAGTGAAAAGGACTTTCCAAAATGGCGCCGATAATACTTCCGGTTTCGGCAACCGGAAAACGTCACGACGTCAATGACGCAAATGAAAACAGCGGGCCGAAGACGCAGAGTGATGACGAATGCGGAAGTTAAAGGGGAACGCCCGAAAAAAAGGCGCCGAAATTCGAAATATAAGGAAGAAGATGGAGATGATGAAATTAGACCACTTGAGAAAGGCTGATATCGCCGAAACGCGTTGTGGTAATTTGTACAGGACATTTTACTTGTATCTATTATACAAAGTTATTTTTTAACAATAAAATCAGTTTGGATTGGATCTTGCCTTTTGGAGTGATTCTAGAGGAGCACTTCCAGTGCGGATTCGTTGAAATTGATACAAGACGTCCAGAATTGAATAATTTTCATCTCCATACAAGCCTGAAGTCTGAGTCAGCTTTTAAGTGACTCAGTAATATGTGAGTTTAACCAGTCACATGTAAATATTGACATACATTTTAAACAATATTACTCTATGTTTTTATGTTTTATGTTTTTTAGAATTTTTCATCTGAAAAAGGTCTGGTAAAATATTGAATTTTGCATGCATTGAGTGCTCTCACCACAATTTGATTATTTCCAGCACAATAATGCTCATTGCCTAAAAGCAATGGGGACCCTGGAACCTTCACCAGCATCTGAGTCGGTAAGTTGGGACGTGGCAATGTTAGGAGTTGTGATGCAATAGATATAGAGATGGCTAGCCCGGGATTGGTAGCCAACTTGGGACCACCAGCTACGTACCATGTAGAGTAGAGATAAAATGGGCGACCACACCGTGACTGGCCTTGTGGTTTGCTGATATTAGTCAGTGTAGGATCAATGAATATATTTGTGTAATGCTATCATATCTAGAAAAATAAGTATCCAAGCTTTGCATAAGGTGAAACGCGTTAGTGGTTTTATTATAATCCTTAATTGTTTTACAGTTATTAATAGTTCCTTTTGATTTTTGCTCCTGGATACTTATTTTTCTGTTCCTGGTTACCTTCTCATCTGTAATACACCTCTCCTGGTAATATTCATAGTGGTGATTTGTTCCACTAACGCGCTAAGGATTGAACAATATCATCAGATTGCTCTGGGAAAAGTGAGTAACATCCATTTCTTTCCCTTCACAGTTTCATTTATAGAGAGCACTATGTTTTGTACTTTTATTTACATAAAAGTTCCTGCTTACTACCCCCGATTGGGATATTATTTACTTGTCCAGTGAAGGCCTTACATTCCATAGAAGAGGACATACATATATCCTCAAGTGCAGAGGCGTAACTAGAAACCACAGACACCCAGTGCGAAAATTGCAGTGGCCCCCCCCCATACATCTTCCATCCCCCCTGCCCCTCCATTTGTATAATATGACACATACAGACACACAGATACAGACATTCACACACACACACACACACACACACATGCAGATGCAGATACACACACATACAGACACACAGATATATAGACACACAGATATACAGATGCAGACATTCACACACAGACACACACATATACACACACACATGCAGCCACACAGATACAGACATTCACACACACACCCAAACTGTTCAAATTTTTAGGTGCTTCCTACCTTGAAGGAGTGTAACTTCCCTGGGGTCCAGTGGCTGTCTAATGCTGATGGGAGTCAGAGCTTCCACTCTAGTAGAGACTGGATACCGCACTCACCAGGTAACCCAGGTGCTCTGAAACCAAGGCTAGCCAGGCCGCCCTTCTAAAATATGCAGATTAAATAACGGCTCAGGCACTCCAGGATAACAAAAAAAATAGCAGCTTTATTGGTGCAAAAACAACAACGTTTTGACCCTACAGGGTCTTTATCAAGCTTGATAAAGAACCAGTAGAGTCAAAACATTGTAATTTTTGCACCAATAAAGCTGCTATTTTTTGTTATCCAGAAGTGCCTAAACTGTTATTTATTCAGAGCTCCCACTCTGACTCCCTTCTCTCCTTTCCCTTCATTCTCCTCCCGCACGGCTCAGTGTATGCTGGGAGAAAGTAACGGCCTCCTTCCAGCGGTGCTCTGACGTCATCAATGAGGCCCAGTCATTCTCTTGAAGTTCCTCAGCGCAGACCGGGTCCCAGGAAATCCATTGCCATTGGGTGGCCCCATTGCAACCCTGGTGGTTGCTCCTTGTGGCCGGGACTGCACCACAATGCCAGCAGGCACCCTGACCACAGTAGTTCTGCCACTGCATAAGTGAGAATTGTTCCACCCAGGCACAGAATCTCGGAGCTGGTGTAAAGCTTTATTGAATGTAAGTGGCTCTCCACATATTTTTGTGTCCCTAAACAGAGAGACACTCCACCATTGAATTGTCGTTTGTTTCTTTTTGTCTTTCAGATACATCTACTAGAAGCGCAACCATTCACCTACTGTGAACTATTAATAACCTCTCAATGCTTTTCCATGGGAAAGCATTGGATTGGCTGAGATCATCAAAATTGGTAGGGCCAGGGGAGGCCAGCCACAGCAAGACCAGTGTGGTGTGGGAGAAAAGGTGGGTTTGTATTCCTGACACTATAGTGCTCCTTTAACCCCTTAAGGACACATGACGGAAATATTCCGTCATGATTCCCTTTTATTCCAGAAGTTGTGTCCTTCAGGGGTTAAATATATTGATTATTGTTTTAATATGTTTAAATGTGGATTTTAGTGCTGTGAGATCCTGCAACAATCGCAACAAGCTCACACACATACACACCAAATGTTTAAATCTCCTAGAAATTAAAAGGGACACTATAGTCGCCAGAACAACTACAGCGTAATGTAGTTGTTCTGATGAGTATAATCAGTCCCTACAGGTCTTTTGCTGTAAACACTGTCTCTTCATAGAAAAGGCTCTCTAGGGACATCTCCAGTTGCAGTCACTCACACAGCCATTAGAGGTGCTTCCAGGGGCAGTGCTGCACAATGTGTGTGCATGAAGACACTAAACTTTCCCCATAGAGATGCATTGATTCAATGTATCTATAAGAGGAGATTCTGATTGCCCCCCTCCCCTCCACCACCACCACATTGGCTGAAATAATCAGAATTTCCCAAAGAAAAACATTGGATTGGCTAAGATCGTCAATTGTGATGATCTTAACTAAGGAGGTGGATTGGAGGTGGAGCCCGTGCAGCACTGGAATAAAGATAGTGTTTTTAACCCAATAGAATTTCCCAAAGGAAAACATTGGATTGGCTAAGATCGTCAATTGTGATGATCTTAACTAAGGAGGTGGATTGGAGGTGGAGCCCGTGCAGCACTGGAATAAAGATAGTGTTTTTAACCCAATAGTGTTCCTTCAGGAACATTAACACAGAAAAGATGGACTTGGCTCCAAAATACAAACTGTTCCTTGTAAGGTAGGAAACATGGAATATGCTAAAATTCGGTGACATTTTCATTAAAAGGGCTTAACAAAAAGGAGAATTAAAAATGGCCTCTTTAAAAACCTTTACCACACTCCTGTTCATTAGTGATGCGTCCTAGATTCTCACCGTGCTGAGAGCCATGAGGCATGCTAGATGATACACAGTTCAACACTCTTCCAAACTAACTGCACAGGTGCATGGTCTGACCGAAATGCCACCAACACTAACATACTATTTAAAGGACAATAATGCACTGTGTATGATTTTTGCAGTTGTGTTAGTCCTAATGCACCATGCATGCATAATCTGTTTACTGTATATACCCGTCTTTTTTTATACTTTGTCATAATTGAAAAAACACTAATAGAAACAGAATGATTAAAAGAAAATATTTACCAATCATTCATCTTGTTCGTGCTATACATAAAAATAACACATGGAATTAAAATAGTGCATAGGTGAGCAACTACATTCAATGAACAGAAGATATAATGTGTAGGGATGAGATGTCTAAATTGGATTTGTTTGAAATGCACAGGTTTGTTTCATATTCTCATTTCACATGGTATTATGAACTTTGGCCACTAGAGGGTGCAACTCAACCTCTTTTTATTCATAGTACATCACTGTACAATTAGTTAACTAAGCAAAAAACAATATAACAATAATGAAAAAAAAATGTCTTTGTTTATAGATGAACAATTACATCTAGGTCAGTTTATTAACTTTTAAACCCAATATAATTAATACACATTTTTTTACTTTTGTTTTGCAAAGCAATATAAGTCCTTGACCAGACCACCAAACTGGTACTTAAAATCTGATATACCATAAATCTGCAGGTTTGCAAATTATAGCAATTAGGTAGTTGTGTAAATTATGCTCCATGTGGAGCCCTTCTAGTTAAAAGTCACCATCCACAGGAGGGCCCTCCTCTGGCTCGATGCCTAAAAATTATTTATATGTTTGCTAACGATCATTATTATCTTATAACCTTTGCACAAGATGATACCAGACTCAGGCAACTCTACAAACTGTAAAATCTCCAAACCTAAGATAGGTACCTCAGAGGGAGGGAGAGATGCAATTGTGCGCTTTCAACAAGGCACGCATAGCGGCAGTGCGCAACAAAACCCCCCTACACTTTGAAGGACATAACCTGACTTTTTACCCTGACATATCCAAAGCCACCATGGATTGGAGAAGGTCCCTGAGACCATTAACTACAGAGCTCCTTACCCTACCGTTGGGGCTCACCCAGAAGCCTGCTCATACCCAGGGAGACTGGCAACCTCAAAGTACGAGAAGCGGCTGAGATCCCAGCAACACTGCAGAAACTGGCGCTGGGGGAGCAAACACCTGAACAAGATACAATTGACCCATAGATGACACCCACGGCCTGGAAAACAGCTACAGCACACCCGTTCATACCGGCAGCCCAATGAGGAGAAACAGCATCCACTTTGGTGCCCTGAACTTTCCTGTAAATAATCAACATTCCCATGACTGTTATATATAGCTCACAGTTCCATAATTTTTCCATGAGCATCGTTAAAGTTAAAGTTAATTTTGTTTTATAATTAAGTTCTACTTGCATAACCTCCTAGGGAAATACCCTTATACTGATCTGGTTCCACTTAAACACCCCCCCCCCCCACTCCACCATAGGAACAAACAGTACTTGCCATCTTACGAGCATACAGGGGGGCACAGGCCTCTTTCACTTACCCTCAGTCCACTGGACTTTAGCCAATTCCTTAGTAAAAGAGGCATCTAATGCACCCTGCCCTACACTTATCTATCGATCACTTACCTTCCAATACTCAGGCAGAAAATGCATTACAGTCACTTAACTATTCATTACTTCTTATATTACTATATATTTCAAAATGTGCCATATTATCAATGCTGACAATTGTTTATCCTGTTGATTGAATAACTTGCACTAGCTGTTGGGGCAATGCAAGCGTATTTGTACAGTTAATGCACAATGAAAATAAGGAATTATGAAATGTAAGTTAGTGTAAGTGTGCCCCCACTTCACCCACAAAGGAACCCTAGAATTGATAGGGGATGGCTGTTATTTAAGCTAGAAGCTTCATCTACAGAAAGCAAATATTGTACTATAACAACTTAACCCAAAAGAGAAACAGTCATGTCAAGCTTTAAGTAGGTGGGGTACAGCCTAACCCAAACATAATGATGTAACCCTAGTAGTCAATAAGATGCATGAAAGTAAAAGGGCAAGCCCTAGCTAAATGTGGGGGGAAACAAAGTGAGGGCAAGGGAAGGGAAACTGCTAAAATGAAACAAAGTAAATAGCATTTATTAAGTTTAGCACATATAACTGTTAATAATGCAAAATTACAGTGAAAAAGTAGATAAACAAGTCTAAGCTGCTATATACTAGCAAAATGACAGACTCATAACATAATGAGTGGAAAAGTCTCGAAAGGAAAGGCTCATTGGATGGGTGTTCAAAAATATATACATAAGTTAAGAATTCATATGAATGTTATGTCCAAGAAAGTCTACAATAATAGGTGAAGTTGTGTAACGAAATACGCCCACTGACTAGATCTTAAAAGGCTAAGTAGAAGAGAGAGGGTAAGTATAGAGATATATGGTGATCCATAGAGAAAGGTCCAAATACTCACTTAGGCTCATTTAAACATGAGCCTCTTCTACAAATAGATGAAGGGGCCTATCTTGCATATAAATTAGCAATTGCCCTATGACTACCTTGAGCACATGGTAGAAAAAGCATTTGCCTACATTACCATTAAGAATAGAGTTCTCACGAGGAGTAGACAAAGAAAGAATTTAAAAAGTGATACAGTGTTTCGTGCTACCCATAAAGTGAAATGTTTACAGACTCACAACACAAAAAAACCCACATAATGGCTTTGTGTGTTGTGAGTCTGTTCAAATAAACCCACTATACATGTATATATACACACAGGTGATACTCGAAAAATTAGAATATCGTGCAAAAGTTTTTTGGGGGGGTTTTGATGAGCTGTAAGCCATTATCATCACACTTATGACAAATCACGGCTTGAACTATCTTGCTTTACATGTAATGCGTCTATCTCATATATTAGTTTCCCCTTATACGTTGCATTACTGAAATAAATGAACTTTTGCACGATATTCTAATTTTTCGAGTATCACCTGTATACACACACACATTAGGAATATGGGTCCAAGGCACTTTACAGCTGTACCCCACTGACAGCGGCCCTACTAACGGGAAAGGTGTTCCTACTGAGGAAAAATACAAGAGTTCTGATGTTTGCATTGTTACTATTAACGGATTCCTAAATGGAATATTTAGGTGACAGCTGGATTCTAAACTAATTTCAGATTTTATCACAGTGATAGATGCCAGTAGCCAATCGAATTGCATGATTTATAGAGTAGATTCCAACTTTCCACTATGCAGGAAACACAATATGGCTGTTCAAACACTCTGATAATTCTCTATGCCATATTTATTTATTTATTTATGTATTTATTGTGCTATAATGATTCCAGTAGTTTCCCCCCCCCCCCCAGGTGACAGATAGGCTTTAATAATAGAAATCCACAAATTGGAACAAGGTGGAAAATAATCCGTACAAACAAATCACGGTGATGTATCCTGCTTCATTGGCTGACCCAGTGTTGGCTCTATCCAGTTAACATGAGAATGACTTGCTGTAGTATCTAGGAAAGCTATCAATAAGTAAGAAACTTCATGAATTACCTAACAGTTCCATTGCATCATCCTCGTTATCTATATCTTCTTCGGTGACGGAAGCTGGAGTGCTATGAACAGAGTCAAAGGAATCTTGGGAGAGCATGGCGGCCAGAAGCTTTTTATGTTGCTGTTGCTGCTGTTTAAGTCCCTTGTTCTTTGGCTCCATCTTCAAACTGTAAAAATGAGAAACATGTCAAATGAAGACAAACAGAACGGTTTTGAATGCAATGATAAAGTTAAGGAACTGAAAGTATTCTTAACAAATGTCACATTGTAGTATGGTGACAACAACAATATATATATATATATAAACAATAGGTGCAAGCAGCAATGGTGGTGGTGGCCAAACATTAAAGCCTGGATATTGAATATTAGCAGATATTGAAGGAAGAGAGGTAACTAGAAGATATAGTTTATTTTAACTTATTTAAAGACATTTCAAAATTGATCATGTAAGCTGACATAACCGTCAGACCTCATGACATATGGATTCCATACTGAAGATGGGAGAATGCACAATGGAGATTTGTCACATCACAAATTATTAAGGAATGTCTTGACAAATAGTTTTGATTTGGGATTTTGTAGTCATTTGAATAATGCATTTAAACATTTGTGACAATTTCACAATAGCTACCCAAACCACATGACTGGTTGGTCAGTAGAAGTGAACAAGTGTAAGAGCAATGGTTTAGAACATGAATAGATAATTCATGCGGATATGTAAATTCAAAATGGCATGACTGCTGATCTTTTTGACCTTCGATCCCCACTTTACCTTTTGCACTTTTGCTATAGAGTAATTATATATATATATATATATATATATATATATATTGCAAATAGTATACATAATTGTATAATAGATGTATACATAATTGTAATGTATTCAATAGTAAAATAATTGTGAATTTATGCAATTCTAGAAAATCTTGAAGGTAAAGGACTTGCAGTGCAATCTTAATTTTGATATTGACTGGCTGTGATCAAATGGTAGAGGACCTAGCTGTGGACTTGTGTGTCAAATGCATTATTATTCTGACAAATGATTTAAAAGAAGATGTTTGAAAACATTTTCCACAATCCAGTATGGCCACTGAACTATGTGACCAATCGACTTCTCTTTAATGAGTCTGAACCCAAGTTAAACATCATTTCACATAGCAATTTGTACATCTGTAACATAGGCATGTTTGAATAGTGTGTGAGCTGATCTCAATAACCAAGGGGTCTTCCAGAATGTGTGATCTACTAACTTGATGTTGTAAAAATAGTGCATTAGAAGACTTTACCACCACTTTTCACAAGCTGTGAAAGGTAGTTTGGCTTTTCTAGAATAATAATAATTATAAAAAGAATTGTTAATACAGCGGCAAGCAGCAATGCAGATGTCAAGCATGACAGCATGAATATGGCAGATTTCTCAATTTTTTTTAAATTTGCTGCAAAAAAAAAAACCCAATGCAAAACTATGACGAGGTAGGTAGGCAAGCACAGGAGCATAAACAAACTGCATAACCAGATATTGCAGATGTCACATGCTTAACAAGTTGCAGCAGAGTTCAACATCACAATTACTAGAAGCTTAGCCAATTGAAGAAATTGATTTAAAAAAATAAAATAGCTACGACCTAATTGGCCACGTTAAAGAACATGCAAAAAGCATGTGCAGATTTCATGTGTAACATGTTGTAGCACAGTTCAATAATAAAATAAATTTATGCCACATTAGTAAATTGGCCTCAAAAAGACAAATGGCCACCAGACCATGTGACCTGAACAAGAACATGAACAGAGCATATGAGAAGATCATACATTTAAACAATTACTAATATAATTAGTGAAGTAAATTCAAATGTATGAAATTGAAGGATACCTTGAAGGGGCACTAGTTTGTAGCGGTTATCTTAATTTTCATATTAGTTCTGAATAGTTTTGGAAGAGGATCTACCAGTGGATGCCAAGTTTTGCATTGCTTTAACAACACTTGTCTAGCCGTAACTAATTATCTTCTCTTGAAGAAATCTGAATCTAGGTCACAGCATATCTTCACGCAACAATTTGCACATCTGTAGCATAAGTAAGGAGATGTTTAAATAGAAGATGGTTGCCAGATAGTGATGTCCCGAACGATTCGCCTCAAACGGTTCGCTGCGGACTCATCATTGAGTAAACTTTGACCCTGTACCTCACAGTCAGCAGACACATTCCAGCCAATCAGCAGCAGACCCTCCTTCCCAGACCCTCCCACCTCCTGGACAGCATCCATTTTGAAGCTGCATTCTTAGTGAGCTGTCCAGGAGGTGGGAAGGTCTGGGAGGGAGGGTCTGCTGCTGACTGGCTGGAATGTGTCTGCTGACTGTGAGGTACAGGGTCAAAGTTTACTCAATGATGAGTCCGCAGCGAACCGTTCGTGGCGAACCATTCGCGAACCGTTCGGGACATCACTTTTGCCAGACCATGTGACCTATCACATTTATGTTACAAGGGATATAGCACACAATAGATCTCTATCTTTGCACTAGGTTTCAAGAGTTTTTGATTAGCAGTTTGGTTTTTATAGGCATTTGAAGAAGGGGTGGAATAATAATAATCTTAACAAAAACAACTGGTGATCTATGAACATAATTACCAGGCAATCTAACAAGAATGGTTAGAAAAAAAAGAAAAGAAACTACAAATAATAGGGAAGATGTAGCATAGACAGAGAAGGGAGGGGACGATGTTATAGATATTCCTATATGTAGTTACGGGTGTCTGGAAAATGTACACAGAGACCTATTGTTGCTGTTGGGAAAGTGAAAGAAGATACACATTTTACGATGCTCAAATCATATCACAAGATCTTCTGGTACCTTTTAGATTGTGGGACATTTGTTTGCATGCTTTGGGAGCAGCGTTTCTCTGTTTGTTGAAGATGAAATAGTATATTTATTTTTCATTCAAGGCAGAACACACGTATAACAAGGGTTGAGGTAAAAATAGGGCGTAATAACAGAAGAGTAATGAAGTGGTGTACTTGTAGACACATTATTAATAGTGTAAGGACAGACTGGAAATGTATATTTTTAAGATGTGGTGGTGGAATTGCATTGGTATATTTATGTATCGATCCATATATTGTGCTCTGTGTGCTAACCTATATGATTGCTACACAATGAGCCTATTTTCAAGATATTATTTGTGAATGTCTTTACACTATGTGCACCTTTATCATTTTTATCTTGACTTTAGTTTCCTTTTTTATACATCAGCAAATTTGTATTTATTTTATCATTAATGTTATACCAAAGGCAGTGATGTACTACTGATAATCTGTCAGTCTTCTTTGTGTATTTTCTCCAGATCAAAGTAGGACATCCAGTGCTGTATGGTACTAGTGTGATTGTGAATAATCCAGTAAAAATAGACCTGCCACTTCCCAGGATTTTAATGTTCTGTTTACTTATCCCCTATTCTTAACAAATATATGTTGGGAGCTGTGTGTATCTTTTGTACCATGTTTCATATTTATTCAATAAATGGAGTACTATTAAGGATCCACCTTGTCGAGATGATTTAGAGCATACTAATTTCTAAGTGCGGTTCTTTCTTGGAATTCTGGCTAAGCTATTTCATCTGAACATTACACCAGCAAATATGTCATAATTATAAATATGTTATGTAGTTAACTGGGTGCAAAAAAAATACAGCCAGACCAGATACTGCAAGGTGTAATTTAAAATAAAAAACCAACGTGAGCATTTAACATTGCACTTAAGGAATGTATTGAGTCATCGGACAGTGCAGGGCTATGCAAAGTCTTTGCAAGATTCAACTTTTGTAAGTGATTCGTTATGATGTGATTGGGGTATATCTACCTGATTCTTTCAGTTTGGTTAATAGACAAGACAACACAATGTCAATTCTGAGACCCTAGGCATGGCTCTCTGGGCGTCTTGCCCAACAAGCACAGCAATGCACATGGAGTAGTGATGTGTTTCTTTGAAGGTTGCTCTAACAAGTCCATTCACTTGATTGTCTTCTGGGTGTACTTACCATAGAGATGGAAAGTCCAAGGTGAAAAAAAAGAGATAATGACAATTGTGCAGGAATTTCCAGTGGTAATTTCCAGCACATTTAGACCCTTCTTGGTCTCCGTACTATCATGACAGTCCTTGCTGAACATATTAATGATGAATACAAGAGTATTGCATGAACAGGGAGCAATGCATAATAATGATGGCAAATAACATTTGGAGAACATTTCCTTATCATGAAGAATGTTCAGGGCCATCAGGATTATTGCTTACCCACAGTAGTCATTCCTTCCTGTTCTTTAGAATAAATCTCACCTAGCATAAATTGAAATGAATAGAGGCATAGTAACAAGGTGGACTAGCTAGTAGTTTTCAAAAATAATGTAAAAAGAAATACTGACTTTTATATTGTTTCAACTAGTAAATCATTAATTACCCTTAATTCAAGCATGTCCTTTGTTTAGTTTGTCCTGTCTAGTTTACTGATTCAATAATCCTATGCAGTAACTACTTTATTTTGTATTTTACCTAATACATGTATATTATAGAGAACAGTTAAAGAACAACAAAGGTGTTGTTGCGTTATTACATCTCGAATGTCTACATCTGAGCAGGAATAATGGAACACTCCACAGGAACTGTATTCATTTTTAAAAACAATTTAGTAGACATACCCCCAAAGAAAACATGCATGCACTTTTGGCAATGTTTCATTGGTCGTATATGTAAAACAAACATACAAAATTAAGCTGTGTGTTCAAACTCCCACTACTCCTGGTTGGCAGCAATAACTATGGTATACATCAGCTCCAAACATACAATAAAAACCATAGAAAAAGTTACTTGCACACTATCCCAAATCCCTCTGCACATTTCAGTAACTGGATGTTTCTTAGTACCAATCCAGTGGCCATATAAGTGTAAGCCCACCTGCCTGATATGCAGTGATACTAAGAAACCTCCAGTTATTTAAATGTGCGGAAGGATTTGGGATAGTGTGCAAGTAACTTTTTCTAAGGTTTTTATTGTATATCTGAAACAGCTTGTGAAAGCTGCAGATATGTTGTCTGCAGCCATTGCACGAGGCAGCTGCCTTGGTGCCAAGAGATTAAACAGGGGACCCCGCCGTAATGAATTTGCTAGGCATCATTCACCATCCCTATGTGAAGAATAAGGGAGGGCCTCCAAACTGTTAATCTGCCTAGGACCCTGTGAAATCCATCTTTGATCTACCCTGTGAGCACTTTCTGCATAATTATAAAATAATGACGGAGGCTAAAAATTGCCTTGTGTGAGATCTTGGTGTTTCAATGAATGTATCAATTAATGTATTACCTAGTGGATCTATATTTATTTCTAGTGTCAAAGAAGTATTGCCATTAACAAATCCCACTTCCTGGATATGATACATTGTCCTGAATATCATACCTGTAAAATACAAATCACTTGTGAGCAGTCTATGGCCTTCCTAAACTGATTCTTAAGAGGTTATTACTTTGGAAACAAAGAGAACAGTGAGGTGTTTTTATTGGGCAAGAGTGGAGCAGTTATGACTGCTGAGCTTTTGTTATGTGCTTTGTCTTTTATCATTATATATATGTGTCTTTTTCTTTTGCATATGTATGAATTCACATATCTTTGGAGGTCCTGAAAACACTAAAATTGGAACAAAGAGGGGTTCATGCGTTAAACAGTAAATTGTCATGAATTCACCAGGGAATTGACAATTTTAGACCTAGTCCGTTCTGTTTTCAGTTTAATTTTTTTTGTCAAAAAATTTGCAATTCCTAGGTGAATTTCCCAACAATTCATGGTTTAATGAATACATTTGACAGTGACTGTACTCCAAGATATCAACTAAAAATATACTGTATGTCTAGTAGGTGATTTTTCATGCAGTTTAGTGACGTTTAAACCTTTTGTTACCGGGATTTTATCACTCCCATTTTTTGTCTCATTTAGCACAGTTCCTCACTTCTAAAACATTGTTTTCACATATGAAATACCGCAGCAGGAATTTTAATTGAAAGTTACCTGACTGAATCTTTGCATTATAGAGCCCAAAGCAACAAAGTACTTTGTCACTGACTGAATCCACTAAATATTTCATGCACAGCAGACTTAACATAATCAGTAGAATAATGGATTCTTTATTTACTACAATATTACATTTTATTTATTTATTTTTTATTTTGTCAGCTGGTCTAGAGAACACTAACTGGCTGGAGAAACGGTTTACGCTGTGAGATTGGGTTCCCATTGGCAGGATTTTTAAAAGGCAAACTTCAAATTGCATTAATGTGGGTGCACTAATTAGTCTTGTGTGCATTAACTAGTATCGATTAACCAACTCAGGGTCAAGTTAGACAATTTTAGTATAAAACATTAAATTTTCTAGTCAATTATTGACCATTCTTAGCTTAGGTAAAATTAATGTCATGGTCCAAAGGGGGGTGTGAACCGGGCCGGGCGGCCAAGCTAGCAGGCTGCAAGTCACTATGGCTCCTGAGGAATTTAGCTAATATCAGGCAAATCCCCACTCAACTGAGCCTGAAACACCCTGGAAATCCGTGGTACAAGATCCTGGAGTGTCCCGGTGCAGCTAGAGCACCTGATATTGGGTGGTTCTGGGTCCCAGTGAGATGCTCTGGGGCTTGAAGACTGAGGCCTACCCGGGGCGGGAGTGGAGCAGACGGCTGCTGCTTTGCTTTTCACCATGGCTGCAGAGAACCACAACGCGACCGGAGCCTTCCCAGCCCCGTTCACACCCCCCTTTGGACCAGTGGGGGTTATCCCGGTCCCCACCAAGCGAGCAAACGCCCACAAGGCGCTCCTGGGTGTCTCGGCACCAGCCGCCAACGACTGCCACATGGCCTCAACAAAATGGCCGAACGTACTGTAACTGCCCCAGCCTCCTACTACCAAGACCGCAGACCATCACTGAGGGAAGGCCTTGAAAAGCTGTCCCCTTGTAACAGCTAGGTCGCACCGCTACCCGCACCTGGACAAGGTGATCTGTTCAGCACAGGACCTAAACTCACCCCAAGACGGGGTCACACGACCACATCGACCTCCGGACACTGTGCCCTGCAGCGGGTCGTCGGGACCCAGTGGACTTGGAGAGACCTGTGGGATGTATCCCAATGCCTAAGAAGAGGATGCCTCCTAATAAGCTTCCACAAAGTAAGCAAACGGAAGACATGAAAGGCACAAACCGCAGAACTCATCGCAGGCAGCCTCACCAAGGGACACTCTGGCGGCATTCAAAGCTACATGGAGGGAAATATATACTAATAATGTCACAGTCAAACCTGCAATACACAGCGGTCTCTAACAACCTGACTCTCGCAGTGGATGACCCAATGTGCCGTGATCTGCTTGATGGTACTCTATTGTACTCTATTCTACTCTACTTTATTTTAACGCATTTTACTTTACTTTATCTGAATAATAGCCCTAGCTAAGATACTTGCTGTATAAAAACGTCTGTACATTTGCCTGATTATCATGTAATTGCACTAATTACACACCCAGCTACAGACCCCAAGCAACTTATTAGCTGGTTAGGATGATGGACTATTCAGCATGCTATTAACCTAAGTCAGACATGTTAATTAACTTCTTGTAATCATAACCCATGCTAATGTAACCTGTATTTACTAACATTCTGATCTAAGCAACATTACTTTAACATTTCAAAATGTGCCGATAATCTCAATGCTCCAACTGTTATGCCTGAAAATTATGCTCGGGGAATGCTATTGGGGCACCACGAGCTTGTATATTATTTACTCAAAGCACGATAAAAATAAAGAATTTAAAAAAAAAATTGTTATAAAGAAAATGATACGTACATATTCCCAATACAATTTGTCATTTAGGGCTTAAGTTCTTTGAAATGAAATCCTTTACATCACAAGCCATGTGTTTAGAATGCCTTGCATTACATGTGTCACAATATTTGAGATGCATTCCAATTCTCCAGTAATTGAGGATAAAATCATAGCAACCAGAAGTAAAAGATCAGGATTCAAATTTTAATTCCATACAAGGAGAATCTAGCAAAACAATGGACCTTACGACTGTTTGTGATTATTGGGCTGCATAATCTTGTCTATTAAATAATTACTCCAACCAAAAATTTGTGTTTTCATAGAAAAAAATTAAAAACCCTTTCTGAAGTGGTCCAACCCTCCCCCAAACTTAAAAAAAAAAAAACAAGAACTAAACACTAAAAATTACCTATGTTCCAGTGCCGAGGCCAGGTTCTCCCTGAAGCATGATCCTCCTCGGTTGATATCACTTTTCCACACCAGAATGGAAGGGAGGTCAGAGAAAACAGATGGAGGGGGGCCTTCTGCTATTTGCTGTCTGGCTACAACATGGTGTGCATGCTGGCATCAGACACTAATTTTGCACAGGATTGACAACAACCAGTTCTGGACTGGGCAATGGACTAGGTAATGATGCTGCCTGAGGTGATATAACACCTCTGGCCACTAGGAGGTTTATCTCTGTATCTGCAGTGTTTTAAACCAAAACACTGCACGTATAGACTCCAAGCAAGTGCTCATGGTGCTTGGAGTAACCCTACATCTATGGAACCTCAATTTCTTCACACTACTGATGGAGACTTAAAGTGCACTTTCAATTTACATACACTAACAAAGACTTGTTAGAGAAAGACCCAATGTAAATTATCTAAAAATGACAACAAGGTCAAACAAACCACTCTATATAAATTACCAGGACCTGAGGCCATCTTCCAAGGCTTTTATATCGAAGAGATCATATACAGCAAAGAAAGATTTCCATAAAAATATGGAAGTTACTATTTACATAAATGCAAATCTTATACGTTGATGCATTTGTCTTTCAAATGTCTGGAGAATATTATGAATAAGACTGCATTATGTTAACCTTTGTTTAAAACAAAATGGAAGAATATCTGTGAAAATAAAAAAATGTAAGTGCGTAAATTGCCACCATATTAAAAGTCTTCAAGAATTTTGGAGAGGCGTGTCCTGTTGGCACAGTCACGCTGGTTTTAGCGTGGGAGGAGACTTTTCTTACGGCGGATTCCATGGAAGGTCCACCTTCCATGAAGCTCCTGGCCAGTGTGCTGTTCAGACGGATGACGGTTGCTGCACTGTGGAGTCCATTTATAGTCCGCCTCCAAATATGATGAAATTGATGCGAATGGATGAGCTTTTTGGGCTATTTTTAGGTTTTTATCAGTGTCTTATAGTGGTTTCCATTTACTGGTGATCGGAGAGTGGGTTTATCTTGTATTTCTATTTGACATTTTGACCCTGGCCTATTCTTGACTATTCTTATTTATGGTATCCTTGGTCTTTGGCTTGTCTCCATTCCATATTTACATTAAATCCAGCCACTCTAAGGCCCGGTAATACGTATATTTCTAAGGAGTTTACAAATTATATAGTTTTACTTAGACACTGTGTTTTGGGTCATAGTGTATCCTGACACAGATATTTAGTTATTGTTGTTGGAATTTCTTTGCGAGGCAAAAATTTACAATTTATATTTTATATTTTTTGTACTGGTTCAAATCAGGTAACATCTATCAGTTAGTACTTTGCAGTGCTTTGTTTAATATTATATAACATCATTGTGGCACACACCTGGCTAGCTCTTGGTGAATTGACTAGAGCAATTATTCCCCTCAAGCAGTTACTAATAGGGATCAGAGAGAAATAGAACATAAGTCAATAAATAAACATCTTGTCTTTTGGTGATTACAGACTACAGAGTTAATAAAACAGATATAAAATTAAACATTTTATATTAACAGAGAAATACTACCTTGATCCCACTGTATCTACCTCCACCTCTACAACATAACAACACTGATGCTAACTTGCCAACCATAGATTAATTTGGGCACATATTCTATGTAACAGATAAGCAGGGCCAGCCCGACCATTAGTCCCAGTGGGACAATGGCTCGAGGTGGCACTTTGACAGGGGCGGCATTATGTCACCCCTGTACCTTTAACAAATAAGCTGTGCCGCCCATTTGCGCGCACACACACACATATATATATATATATATATATATCTTGAGTAATATATATGCAGATCTCTGTGCCCCTGCTGCCTTATCCTATGAAGAGGGGCCCAGAGATCTAACTCTCCATCTCCTGTCGAATTCAGTCCTTTTCTCTGCTTAGCTGTGGGAGCGTTGCCGCGGGTTGCCACGGCAACGTTTGGCACGGCACGCAATGCATGCTGCAGCGTTACCATGGCAACTCTGTCCCGGCTCGCGAGAGGGAATTCCCTGATAGAGGAGATGGAGAATTAGATATCTGGCCCCCCTCTTCACAAGACAACTGCCACTGGACCACCAGAGAATCTTGTGTCCTCCCCTTCCTGCCCACAGGTAAGAGGCAGGGAGGGGGGAATACATTTTATTATACATTTTAAAAAAAACTACATCCCTCCCCACAGTCTACAAACACACATACACTACATCCAGTACACACCACTACAAATACACATGCACAGACACCGCATCCACTACACAAACACACACACTGCATCCACTACACACACTGCAACCACTACACATACACAGACACTGCATCCACTACACATACACACACACTGCATCCACTATACAGACAATGCATCTACTACATAGACACACACACTGCTTCCACTACACACACTACAACCACTACACAAACACAGACACTGCATCCACTACATAGACACACACACTGCTTCCACTACACACACTACACTACACCCAGGACATACTTGAAAACGAGAGAAATCTCAATGTATCTTTCCTGGTAAAATATTTTATAAATAAATTCACTACACAAACACACTGCATCCACTAAACAAACTCACACTGCATCTACTACACAGAGACTGCATCCATTACATACTCTGCATACAATACACAAGCTCACACATTTCATTAACACACTGCATAAATTAATGGATGTAAGCGTGTTTTGGAGAGCATGTTTTTTGGGGGGAAGAGAGGGGGTAGAGGAGGGTCAGCATTTCGTCTATGAACCCAAGCAGCACAATGCCTTGGGCCGGCCCTGCAGCTAAGTCACCAAATATTTTAACCCTTAAAGGGACACTATAGTTAAAAAAACAACTCTGGCTTAATGAAGAAGTTTTTGTGTATGGATCATAGCTCCCCTGGCTGCAACTGACACAGCATGCTTGAAATAAAAAGTATTTTATTTTCAAACAGATGTTAACTAGTTTTAAAAGTTTTTAACTTCTGCTCTGTAAATTGAACTTTAATCACATACAGGAGGCTCCTGCAAGGTTAAGCAAGCTATTAACAGAGCAGGAGGTAAGAATTTCTAAATTAGACAGAATTTGTAAACACTAGATGACTTTTTACAGGGAGTGTTAGGAAGGCTTGTAGGTCACATACAAGGAGGTGTGACTAGAGTGGTATAAACAAAAGTGACTCGACTCATAAATGGCAGAGAATTGAGCAGTGGTATTGCAGGGACATGATCCATACATCAAAGAGGTTTCATTACAGGGACACTGTAGGCACCCAGACCACTTCAGCTGATTGAAGTGGTCTGGTTGCAATGTCCCATGTCCAATAACCCTACAGTGGTAATTATTGCAGTTTTTGAGAAACTGCAATAATTACCACTGAGGGTTTACTCCTCCTCTAGTGGCTGTCTACCCGGAAACACTATGCATGAAGACTTCCAGCGTCAGATTTTTCCCCATAGGAAAGCATTGAATAATGCTTTTCTATGGGGAAAATCCTAATGCGAGCGCATTAGGTCTCCACCACCAGCATACGTCGGCAGAAGAGAAGCGTGGGTGGAGCCTGTACCGGCATGGAGGGAAACCGGTGCTGGATTCAGGTAAGTGACTGAAGAGGTTTTAGCACCCTTCAGCACCTCAGGAGGAGGGGGGGGGGGTGCGAGGGAGGGGGGCACTGCAGGAGCCTATAGTGCCAGGAAAACTGGTTTGTTTTCCTTGCACTATAGAATCTCTTTAAGCTAAAGTTGTTTAGGTAACTGTAGTGTCCTTTTAATCTCACTCAATGTTCCTTACTTTCTTCTCAGTGTAACACAAGCAAATAAAATGATTAAATGCAATCAGGATGGTGAAATATATACTGCTAGCTAGGGATGTGCATGGGCAAAAAATTTGGTTTGTTTCAGTTCGGAAATTCAGGTAAGTAAAAAAATTTATCTGCTTCAGCAATTCGGACCAATGGCATTCAGTTCTGTCCGTCACTTCAGAACTGCCGAACGTCGTCACTTCGGACATTTGTAAGCATCTAAATGGCATGAAATTCGTATGAACGTACATTCGGAATTAAACGAATTGCATGTTTCTACTTTATATATCCTATATAATAATTGGTTAAGGATGTTTGTCTGATGCAGTAATGTGCAAGACTGCATGGGACAAACATCCCACGCCACACGTCCTACAGGGTCTGCTGGCAGCCGCGATGTGACGTGTACAGGATATGACGTCATTACACAAAAAGAATTAGCTTATTGGTCAAGATTCCGGTCTTCATTCATGTAATTTTCCCTCCCTGTCTCTTGTTTTGCCACTTTTCAGAAATCCGAATTACTACCTCACTTCCGAACTGCGGTGTTTCGGGACTTCGGCACTTCAGACATTCGTAAGCATCTGAATGTCCAAATGGCATGGAATTCGTACGAATGGCATGGAATTCGTACGAATGTACATTCGGAATGAAACGAATCGCACATGTCTACTGCAAGCTGCAGGTTTTAAAATGGTTCTATCCGTACAATGCTGTTAAATAATTTAGAGCCGGACCAATTACAAAATGTCTATGTGAAGAAATCTCCTAAAATATTCTGCAAAGCTTTGACACTGGGAATACCCCAAGTCACATGCCCAATGAGGGCCATATTTCTTGATTAATTTGAGAGATACACAGGCACACATGCTGCATCAGACTCTAGACAGAGGCCATTAAAACCTTTTAGCTTTGTTAAAGAGCATGATTTAACATACTTGGCTGAAAGTGATGAAACTGCATCTTGAAAATGCTGAGTTCTGCATTTGGAAGAAGAAATCATATAAAACATGAAGTCATTTTTCTATTGCATTGCTTCCTGATGCATTATGAACCAACTAACAAGCAAATCATAGTACATGTGACATGGTATATAGCAATATAAAATATTAATACACATGAACAAATACACGCCTTCATCAAGGTTACTTTAAAAAGCATTGTTTACAGGACGGGGTTTGTGTTATATATAAATGCATGCTTATTATTATAATAGAACAGATTAAAACAAAACAGAAAAATATTTTAAATAAGATATATTTGTGTCAAATGTAATTTCATTTTTTGGATCAGCCAATATGAGTACTTGTTGTGTCTTTTTTTTTTTAAATTAACTATGTACCTTTAACAATGTTTGAAAAGATTGCATAAATAAAAATGGTCACTCTAAGGTGCATTACCCACACAATTTATAACCAATAATATAACTATATATAAAAAAAAAATTATATATATATATATATATATATTCAAACATTGTTACAGCTACATCAACCAACCTTTCCATGTACTCATATTGGTTGATTCAAAAATTAAATTAAATTTGACATAAATATATCTTATCTAAAAGTTTTTGTTTTGTTTTTATCTGTGCTATTGTAAGAACCATTTTATTTATATATAGGACAAACCCCATCATGTTGTTGCAATTTCTATTTTTTCAATAATTCTATTTTTGATGTCTTATCCATTCCATATAACATGTAACTTGAGATTTTTCTTTTATTTGGGGGAATATTGTATTACTGTTTCTGCTGCAAACTCTATCCCCGATTATACGTAGATATGGTTATGCCCATAGGCTGTTTGCATTCTAAAGTTTATGTTGATGAAGCAAAAAAATAAATAAAACTAATGTGACATCTTATTTCACGATAGATTTTATATGTTTTTGTGTACGTACCTCCCCGCAGGACTGCTACTTCCTTCTTCCACCTCCCTCTGTTCATTTTTATTTCTAGGTATTGGTGGTTGGATCATTTCAGCAGCCAATGGGTCTGGATCGTTATCTTCACGCCCGACCCATTCTCCAATCACACAAGGCCTTAAAAGCGATGAATTAAATGCTCTTGTGTCCTATTAAAAGAAGAAATACATGATTGAGTGTAGTAGTGTTTAATTAAACTACTCCAAACCTCACGCAGCCTAATTATATGGGTATATTATACCAGACCTTTTTCTACAAAACATTGATTGACAGAAATTAACTATTCCACTAAGTTAAGATCACTTAAAGTTTCTGATAAATAATTTTATTCTGTGTTTTGCATATTATTTATTTTTTATTTTTATTAACTTGAAAACTATAGTCAGAAATACAAGTGATGCTAGACAGGCAAAGATTCCCTTAATGGGTAACTATAATAATGTGAACATACAGTAATATTATTATTGGTATTTATATAGCGCCAACCTATTCCGCAGCGCTTTACAATATTATGAGAGCGGGAAATTTAACAATAAATGAGACAATTATGAAATGATACAGGAACAATAGGTTGATGAGGACCCTGCTAAAACGAGCTTACAGTCTATAGGAGGTGGTTTAAAACATAATAAGGGGGGACATCAACCACACAAGGTGGAAAGGTAGCAGAACCGGAGGTGAGAGTGGAGTGTGGCTCTTTAGGAGAGAGCCAGGGACATATATGTGACATAAAAGTTACTCTATGAGGCCACAAGCATTCTGAACAGATGTGTTTTAAGGGACTTCTTAAACGATTGAAGACTAAGGGAAAGTCTGATGAGGTTGGCAGCTATTCTATAGGAAAGGAGCCGCCTGTGAGAAGTACTGCAAGCATAGCAGAGGCATTATTTCATAGTCTCATAGTTGTGCTGTTATCTATCAACTGTTAAATTAAATAGATACCAGATTGTTATTGCAAATGTTAAATTAAAATACTACTACTAAGGCCAGATTGT
>OW240915.1:270403857-270441357 GCA_933207985.1 Pelobates cultripes | reverse complement strand
CCATCATGGGGGTTATTCTTATTCCTGGGCTACCATACGGTCTCAAAGGCAACGTAACCAATCTGGCGAATCTCAATGTGAAAAAGCTGCAAAATGTAATATGCTGTATTTGACCCTGTAACTTCCCAAAACACCATAAAACCTGTACATGGGGGTACTGTTTTACACGTGAGACATCGCTGAATACAAATATGTTTATTTTATTGCAGTAAAAGCAAACAGTATTATGATATTCACAGTTAGAATGTCACGTAGAACAAAACTTATTTTACAATTTCTTATTTTTTTCCCATTTTTTTATATTTTATTCATATTAAATTATGTTTCATACCTAAATATTTGATGTTAAATGAAAGCCCTGTTTCCCCTGAATAAAATGATATGTAATAAGTGTGGGTGCACATAATATGAAAGAGGCGAATTACGCCTGAACAGACATATAGCGCAAATTCCAGTTTTTGTTTATGTTTTGATCACAACGTGTACATTTGGCTCAGTCCTTAAGGGGTTAAATAGATTACAAACTAGTGATGAATTTTTGCAGATTTATACATTGATTCTTGAAATATTTGAGTGCGGTATTAATTAATTTTTTTGCAATTACAACTTAATGTAGTTGTTCTGGTGTGTATAGTATGTCCATGCATTCTTTTTAAGAGAAAAGGCAATGTTTACATTACTGCCTAGGAAGACCTCTAATAACAGTCACTCATACAGCCACTGGAGGTGCTTCCTGCACGGTGTGCAGCAATGACATTAAGCATCTCCACGCTCTGTATGGAGACGGTGAATGCTCCCCATAGAGATGCATTGATTCAATGCATCTCTATGAGGAGATGCTGATTGACGCAGCGCAGAACGCATCTGCCATAGCCTCCCAATGCTTTCTTACGGGAAAGCATTGGATTGGCTGATTTAGTCAAATCTGATGATCTCAGCCAAGGAGGCGGAGTGGGGTGGGCCCAGCCTTGACAAGACCAGCACGGCGCTAGAAATAATGTGAGTAAAAATACCCTTTTTAATTCATGCAAGTGGAGCCGGGTACCTAAACTTTGTTTTCAAAACTATATATGTCAGGAATACAGGTTTGTGTTTCTTTAAGGTACTTAATAAACAAATGAATAGATAATTAAAAATAAAACAGATAAAACATGGAGAATAAAAAGATTATGCAACTTTCCATACTTTATTAAAGAGAAACACAATAACATAATAGTTTAATGCATTTGTTTTAATATTATAGCATAAAATAATTGGTTCCTAACTGTAATGCCCAATCCCTAATGGTTACTTTGAAAAGCCATGTCCACGCTAATGTTAAAACCTGATCCTATTAAAAAGGTGGCAGAAAAGGTTATACAACTGACCTGTGATATGTATGAGTGTCATACAAGCTGATAAGGACCTTAACAGCCCACTGCAGTGTAATCTAGGAAAAGTGTTCCTAGTTCTAAAGACTTACTTCTGACAGATACAGGCCTAGAAGACAATTCTACTTTATGTCAATCCAGGAGAAATCCAATTAATTAGTTTAAAAAAAAATTTAAGGCTTTGACTGTAGCATTTTACATTATTTCATATTTTTGGATAAACTTTTAAAATACATTTTTCAAAATATTAAAATGTCAAAAAATATATATAAAAAAATTAAAATATTTTTCAAAATATTAAACCATTTTAAAATTGTATCTAAAAATATTAAACCATTTTAAAATTGTATCTAAAAATATAAAAAAATGTGTAATCCTTATCAAACAAGAGTAAATCAAGGCCTAAATATGTTGAATTGAGCCTAAAAAAATGTTTCTTTGACCTAGAAAATGTATCTCATAATTCCTGGGCTCATTTACTATCTAATGAACCCACACATGCCCGAATGGAATTTCACTTCGGCATACATCCCCCAACATTGGGGTTCTGGTGGGACAGCCAAAGAAATGGGAGCGGTAATTTAGAATCATTTAAAACTTGGTTATAATTACAAATTACCTTAAATATACATTGTCCACTTTATTAATAATGCCATCTTTTTGAATGCAACCCTTACAAAACGTAAGTAATCGTAAAAAACACCCAATTGGTTAACAAAATAAATATCTCAGCATTGTACTAAATGGGTACTTACTGCGGGATAGGTTCTCCAAAGCTTTCCCTAGTTTCTTACTTTCTTGCAAAATATGGTTTAATTCATCAAAATCGTGACTTTCTGGTTTTGTCCTCCAGTCCCACTTCTGTTGCTCAAGGGATCTTGGCACTAGGAATCAGAAAACATCATAGTCATACTCCCAAATGTATTTATCAAAAGCATACACTCATTTTCCAAACATAATTTCTTCCTCTTACAGAGTTATTCACTTAAGTGAAAGTTCTAAGTAAATTCAAAGATCATTTCAAATTCAAGGTCAAAGTAGCCAAACTGAAAAAATAGCTAACTGAGAGAATTTTTCAAGTTCTGCTATTGTGGCCTTAAGTTTGAAATTTACTCTGAATTCACCACAACCTCTCATTTTAATGAATGAGTATGGGAATGCTTAAGTTCTCTCTATATCTTCCTATTCTCTTATTTATTCATAAGTTAAAGGACCAGTATAGGCACCCAGACCATTTCAGCTCAATGAAGTGGTCTGGGTGCCAGGTCCATCTAGGATTAACCCTTTCTGCTGTAAACATAGCAGTTTCAGAGAAACTGCTATGTTTACCTATGGGTTAATCCAGCTTCTAGTGGATGTCGCATTGACAGCTACAAGGGGGCTTCCGCGCTTCTCACCGTGATTTTCACAGTGAGACGACGCCAGCGTCCATAGGAAAGCATTGAGAATGCTTTCCTATGGACTGGCTGAATGCGCGCAGCTTGTGCCGCGCATGCGCATTCAGACGATGACAGGGAAAGGAGGCGGAGAGTCAACACTGCCGAGGGAGCCCGGCAGTGGAGAAAAGGTATGTGTTTAACCCCTTCCTCACCCTAGAGCCTGGCGGGAGGGGGACCCTAAGGGTGGGGGGGACCTAGAGACCCTATAAAGCCAGGGAAACTAGTATGTTTTCCTGGCACTATAGTGGTCCTTTAAATTGTCTGCATATGCAATTTGTGAGGAAACATTCCATTTGCAGCATGCAATATATTTATGATTAATATTTGTATGTTACATCCCTTGTTGTCACTGAAAACATGAAATTAAGTTGCAAAAGAAGTTTGCACGGATTAATGTGCCAGTTTTTTAGTAAGCATGTAAAGGTGTATTGGTACCCTGCCTACAACAGACATTGGCTTTCTGAATGTCTTTTATCAGCCTGACAGTGATGTTGACAAAGTCCATTAATAGAGTTGTTGATGATTATGTATGTTACGCCTGTGGTTTAAAGATGCTGCTGTGTTTCTGTTGTGTGAAGGGTAGAGAAGCACAAAACAGATGATTTGTGAGGGTAGAGCGACTTGTTTAGTGTGGCACCTGGGATGCACTATTTCCCTTCTATTTCTTTTTGCTTTAATGCAATTGTCCAGAAATTGTGCATGTGACCACTGAGGTGTCTGTATATTTGTGTGGCTAAGTTTGAGTATGGTTACGTGTCCCTTAAACAAAATTTTAAAAAAAAATGCTAAAATATTTATAATTTGCTTGCGGATTCTTCAGGTGTGTATAATTTGCTCGCAAGTTAAAAATTTGCAGCAAATCCCCCCCATCCGCCAAAAACGTGAACATTGGACAAAAAAAAAAAGTTGCAATTTTTACTTTTGCCAGTGTGCACATGGATTCACAGCTGTAAAACTGGACTGATTTCAACCTGATTCCATGTGTTGGAAACTAAAATACCCTTTATCGGCTTCTATCAGCGTGTTCCTCTGCTTACACTACACGCAGTTCCCTTTTATAAATATTTCAATGATCTGAATCATCAGCAACATGATAATCTCAGTGGAAACATCTCTCCGGCATAACTAATTCATTTACTGGAGGTTTCAAGTTGAATGAGCCAGAGAAAAGCAGGCTAGCAGGAGGTAGAATCAGAACACCTTTTACACGTTTATTGTCACTGTAAGTAGAATGGATTGAAGCTCTCTGCAGAATCGCACCTGTACTCAATCACTTTCACATGGCATATTCAGGTATATGGAATATATATCGATATACACAGTGTGCAAACTGTATCTCTGAGTGGATTCCTATCACAGGATCACAGTTTATTTTGTCTTTTCTATTGTTAAAGGGGCATTTCTGGCTGACCTTTAGCTTCATTTGAGATGTTAGCTTGCTCAATCTCTTCATTCATTGTTTTATCATAAATGGAGCTAGCCATTGCTAGGCATGCAACTGGATGCAACAAAGAAATTATGTGCTTCTAACAAAAGGAGGGGAATTGAACAGACGCACCTCCAACATTGAGTTAAAAAAAAAAAGTATATTGCAAAATAATAGAATAAAATATCAGTTTAGTCTGCCGTTCCACAATGACATGTCAAACTAGGTCATGTACAAAAATACTGCAGTGCAAGTTATATTGGAAAGGACTGTTTGATTGTGAAAACAATAAGGAGTTTTTCATGATGGCAAAAAGTTTTAACATTTCACACGGCACAAGAACATCTTGGAGCATTTATCATGGCTAAGAGGGTTACTTTGAAGGTATGGTTATGTTTGAAAAACAAGGTTAAGATAATTAAGCCTTTATTTAAAACTTTGAAAAACACCAGATGCAGAGGATAGGACTACTTTCAAAAATTAGTGTGTAAAGCAAAGCATGCCAACTTACAAGACTTGGATTCTGGTGATGTTGGTGAAATATTACAAACTGCCAGGTCACTCTTCGATTTTTTGGGTTTCTTTGCGTTCACTTGCCATGGTTTGTCATAGCTTCTAGAATCTCGTCTTGTACCTTTGTTTTCTTCATAGAATTAGAAAAAGTTAAATAATTAATACAATGTTACTGTTCCAAGTCTTTTCCTAAGAGCACAAACAAATTATCACCCAAAATGCCAACACGATATCAACAAGTTCATGGCTAAGGAAGACCACAGACTATGTGAGAGCACCTGTACAACAAGAATAACAGGCCTGTGTTGGGCAGCACTGTTAAATATCTTTTTAGATCAAGCCTTCACTAATCTCACTTTCATACTTTCCAAAGTATGCCAGTAGTTTTATGGAACCCCTGCTCCATAGAAAGATTTGTAAGAGACACAACATGTTGGCCATGCTGTGTCATAGTATGTACTAGTGCTACCTTGTAAACTTTCCAAACATTATCTCTTATCAATCATATTATCCAAAGTTTCCAAAGCAATGCATGGATCCAATGTGTTGCACAAGATATCTGGGTACTTTATATAATGTATACTCTGTATTACCTGTAATCTCCAATCCACATATAATCACATCACAGAAAAACTTTTACCTGGGGATTCACTCTCTGCCCACAAAGCAGCAGATCCAGACAAGGTCCTCTGTAGATGGCCAACATGTCCTATTTTTGATTGAAGATGATTGATTAGGAAAGGTATTGGTTGTTCTGGAGTCTCTGTTATCAGTCTTGTCATTAATTCCTATGTAAAAAAGCACAAGAAAAAAATTGACTACTATTGATAGAATTCCACATAATTCAGTGCATAAAAGGCAATTTTTATTTTATTTTTCCTGATCTCCAGAAAGGAGTAAAGAAAGTTGAACTCCACCAATATAAATATTCCATACTTTTAATATAAAGGGGACAGCCACTCCCGATCAAAAAGTCACTTTTCTTGGCCTTCACATCTAGGTGGGAGAAAGGTTTAGAAGATCACCCCTGTCGATTTATGGACTTACATAGTTTAACCAAGCCTGACTTCTATGGCCCTCACTTTTCAAACCCTCTTAGCATACTTATGTTGTTCACAGTATTTCACAATATTTATTATAATCACTAATGTTCTTGGAGTTGTACAATAAGAGCCACTTCTGGTGGTTTTCTTCTATTGCCCGGTGGTAGACTCTTCTTGAAAAATTATATTTAATATGTTGTATATACATAACAATGTTAGTGACACAATAATAAGCAATAATAGTTTATCTAGCTATAGTTTGCATATATATATATACACACACACACAGTTTTTGAAGCAAAATACAGGGATTAAACTAAAAGAATAATTGTTCCAATGAGATTCTGACAACTGTTCAAATAGATCCCATCACCTGCTCTAGTCTAAAAGCTGTATATATAATAACCTATTTCTATGGGAACTCTTAGAAATATTAGATTGAATCTATAAGTTTTACTGTGTGTTTTTATTCTATTCATTAGCATATATAGCTGCATAACATTCCAAAAAATGCAGCAGAAACACCATGTCCCTTAAATATTTTGGATTTAAGATACATTGTTCTGCATGCAACAATTGTTTTAAAATGAAAAAAATTTCAGATTCTTTTATTTTTAAGTTATTAAGAAATATTAACAATATTAAACACTATATTAAATACATAGAATAACATTCATATATAAGGATTAACAAAAACATACAAAGAGAACACATTTAAAAATAAAAGTTATCAAAAGTGGGAGAAAAAATTAAAAAGGGAAAATAATGGAATATTATAAAGTAAAATAATCATACGTGATATCATCTATTAATTTTGTTGTTTCCATGTATAAAGAAAACGTAAACGTATATATCACACGTTGTTTATACAGATTATTTTTTTGGCCATATTAATCAAATGTTTTAATTCATTCTTCTAGAAAACAAAAATATTCATCAACAGATATTTGGAAATGTTCTGTATGCATTTCTGACCGTTCCACAATCCTCTGCAAATGTATGCCATGTGTAAATGGTTAAATTCACTACAATGCTAATATCTAACAAGCTTTCATTAAATACTTTTATTTAAGCGAGCAGCCTTCTACTTTATGGCTGCAAGACTCACAAAAGATGTTTTGTTGTTTCCTTCAACAATATCACATCTCTTGAGTTAAGGGGTTTTTTTCCCCGTGGAACCTCAACCTCCAGATCTTTCTTTGTAATTGGTCACGCTCTGTTTATTGGAAAAAACTCAGTGTAAGTAGTAAATAATTATATCCAATAAAACAGAATGTTCATGAGCACAATGATATCAGGGTATGCAAGCCTCTTTCACACAGATACAGATTTGCAACATTCATACCTTCTAAATTACAGTGTCTAGTTTTTGCTTTCTAAGCCAATATCCCGCTGCATGGCATTCAGCCCAGGTTTTTAAAGTAGGCATTAAATCCCACAACTGATATAGCCTTGCAGAAAATGTTGCTTTTAGCTTGCCATTTAAGAGTTAACAAAATTTATTTTCTGCACTCTGACCCTTAAATGTGTGTTTAATAGTGATATATTTAATACATATTATTTTGCTGTCATTGTATCTTGCACAATCTTGATTTTTTTTTGCAAAAATTTGGTTGTCTGATATTCGATTTAGTCACAATTTCTCTAGTAAACTCCCAAATGTCAAAAGGTTAAAGAAATGCACTAACCTTATTATAGTGACCATGACATTGTGGACGTATGGGTCCCATCCACTTGTTTTCTGTCAATAGTGACTGGGTAACACTATACAACAGGCTGGGACATGTGAATGTAACTAAATCAGGGTTGACGAGATTAACAGATGGGGTATGCAGATAAAACTGTCCCTTTATCATTGTACATCATTAAGCAAAGTTTTAATAATGAAAATTAGTTATTTTTCTGCAAAACTGAAATGGTGGAGTTAAACACCCCTGGATTAACCATAAGTGTCTAGCCTAGAAGAATATTCATTATGGATCTGTAAATTAATTTTTATTATCAAAATATTTAGAATATAGAACATTTTAAAAATTGTTATCAATAGTATTTTTACGTTGCAGATTTTTAACATGATAAAACTGGTGTAAAAGAAATTCAGGGACCTATCTGATACCTCCTGACTGTCTTAGATTCGATGGAGGAGTTTCAGTGGAGAACCCTGTATAAACCACACAGTTGCTTTCCCTCTGCTGTCCCACATCTGGGAAAACAAGAGAAAAATACCCAAAAGCGCAGGCAGTGAGTGCCATTTTTAACTAGTACAGAATATTTCTGTTTAGACAAGGACACTTGGTCAGCAGTCAGTGCATAGACAGCCGTAGTTGGTGCTGACACACCATGTGTGATGCTAAATAAAAAATAACACAAAATCACTGTTTAGTAGGCATAACCCAAATGAAAACATGTATGCATTTAATTATGCATGTTTTTCATTGGTTTATCTGTAAAAAAAAAAAACTTGCAAAAGCTGCAGAGCTATTGTTTGCATATCACCTCTCCTAACCCAGCCCAGGTTTTCTGTTACAGACTTCCCAATGCAGCTCAAAGACAAGTCTTTGCAAGGCATTTATTCTGGGAAATTGCTGCCTCTTGAGTTTAGCTCCACTGAGCTAACCAACCAGGAAGTAACAGGAACAGTCGCCTGACTTGACAGCCAGGGGGGTGTGATAGAACTGGACTGCTCACACACTTATTGAAGCTGGCCATCAGATAAGACATTTAAAATGAAGCATATTTTTAGATATTTCTTTAAAAGGAAAAATCTGCATAAAAGGCTGCCAAAATAAATGATTTTTCCCTTTTTAACACTTTTATGTAAAATATTTTATGGTATTATGAAATGGTACAGAAATTATAATCTCAAAATACCATAAAAATATAGATGCATTGTGGATTCAGGATATATGCCAACAAGTGTATGTGCAAAAATAAAGAGAATTTTTTTAAATGGGGAAACATTAACATATGGGGAAGGTTTTAGTGAGTATGTAAAACATTTCAGAGATTCATCTACCAAAAGCAATGGGGAATTCCTTTTACAGTTATCATAAAATAATAGGTTCTATATACTTATTTCCAGCTACCTATAAAGAAGTTTTGATATATTTGTATTATTATATAATAATATTATTATTATTAAAGTATTAAATTATTTTGCTTAGATGTAGTGACTATTGCAGACAGGGATTTCTTCATGGGTAAAATATCAGGATGTTAACTGGTTCCCCCTGTATGAAATGATTTATGGCTGCCATCAAATATCATTAGGAAGACATAAGCACTTGAAGATATTTATCATCCTCACTGAGCCTTTTATAGCCATCAGAAAGAAGGACCATAAGGTAAAGCAATGAATACATTTACAAAGCATTAACATGAGGCACGTTAGAAATGAAAATAAAATAATTTTTAAAAATATACTCTTAATATCTTACCAAAAGAGATACCAGACAAGAAATACTAAACATAATAATATTGTGTATATCTTTTGAAGCACCAATTAGAATCGATTCTTGCCTGGGTCTTGTAATAACCAATAATGATGACCTATTTTCAAACATTCAAGTAATTTAGCACTTGGCAAATAATAACCACAATATGGTATCATTTGAGATTAACTTGGAAAATACATTTCTACGGGGTCTACAAAAACACTTAATTTTTTAAATGCAGATTTCAATAGGATAAGGGTATTTTAAGTAGTAGGGACTATTCACTGGCAAAAACACAGATGATAAATGGAAGATCCTTAAACAAATTCTACAAAAGTGCATTTCTCAATACATTCTATTGGAAAACATGTGTTAAAAAAGCAAATTAAAAATAAAGTGACTTAGTAAAGGTATCAGTAAAGTAATAAACAATCATGATAAGGTAAATTAGAACATTCAAATTAGAAGAGTCAATAAGCATCCTATGACAAATATGAGCATGCCAACAGGGTGTGCAAAAGCGCGATCAGATGGGCTAAACTTGAAAATTAAAAGCACAGCATGACTAACCCCAGAATTTTTTTTTTTAAGTGTATCAATGCCAAGAAAGGTTAAGAGTGAAAGTACTGGTCCACTGGAATCTGAGATGTGTGAGTTAATCAAGGAGGATCAGGACATGGCAGAAATTTGAAATATTTTTTCTTCTTCAGTATATAGAGGAGAAGGATCTATGGCTGTAGATTTGCAAATTCCTGTTACAAAAACTTTACAGCAAACAGGTGATTGGTTTAAAGGGTTTTTTAACCCCTTAAGGACCAAACTTCTGGAATAAAAGGGAATCATGGCATACATGTCATGTGTCCTTAAGGGGTTAAAGTAAGAACAATACAGATATGGTATATGCTACCTAAAGAGACAGCCTTATCAGAATCTAAAGATATTCTTAAAAATGGCATGGTTTGTTTTTTGGGGTTTTTCCCATATACTGAAAATTCAAGAATATATCATTAATATGTATATGAACAAGTTCCTGTTCTAAGGAGACATTGAATTACCAATATGAAGCCAAGAAGGATTTTTTTTTCCTTTTTGTGGCATAATTGGAAATGGCTACAACTGTGTGTTTATTTTATGTATTTTTTTGGACCTACAGCATAAAAGAATCAGTTTTAAAGATTGCAGTTCATGGATCTTTTTCTACCTAGATTACTATGTAACTATGTATAATTTTACACAAATTGGAGTTACAGCAGGTTCAGAATAAACTGGATTCTGAGTCCCCAAGGATATCAGCAGGGAGAGGCTTATGTTACACCGGAGAGAAACAAAAAATATTTACATTGTCAGTGCAACATTAACATATAGATTAGGATTTAGTGCACTGTGGCACCTCACATACATGTGAAACCACATTTCCCATGATGATTAGCTTGCCTTTAGTCAACACGGAAACCTGTATGCCACTAACTCTGGAGTTGCCAGAATTAGTCACGAATGTCCTGCAAATAATAGAAACATAGAATGTGACGGCAGATAAGAATCATTCGGCCCATCTAGTCTGCCCAATTTTCTAAATTCTTTAATTAAAGTATATGAATTAACAAAAATAAATGACCACATTAATGATATACTTATTATGCTGACCTGTGTTAAGGGGGCTAATACAGTATTGTAACCTTTCAAGATGATCCTAGAAGCTGCAGAAATATTAGATCTAATTAAAACTGCAAATGTGTGCTGCCTTTTTGAAAAAAAACTATAATAATGAATGTTAGAGCACTAACCTGACAAAGCTGTAGGTTATCAAACTTTTGTTGAAACCGCTCAGCATTTTGGCTAAACTGCCGTCTACGGAATGTAAATGAAATGTTGTCTGTTTGAGCATTTCCAACTTACAAGAAGGCCTGAGATAATTTATTGTATCTTTGAAAATATTTGTTTATGTGGGTGTTTTTTTTTATTTTAGAGCTTACATAGCTCGTCAATTACCATTGGGATTTAGTTTTGTTTATTCAGTGAACGTGCCGGGAGCAGAGACAAGCTTAAACCGCTGAACAAATGAACACACATTGAATATCGCTGCTAGGGTGAATGAGAACAAATATAATACAATAAACCATTTTCATTTTGACACAAGCAAACAAAAAAGAAAAACAGTGTGTTGCTTAGTTGTGTATCTATTGACAACGTTTTAGAGCTACCGTATAAACCCTCGGAGCCAATCAATTTACGGAAGCAGCTAGCATTAAGTAACATTACAAGAACAAAAGCCAACACAAACAATGGGAGTGTAAACCTGAATACCTCCTATTATAGTAACATTGTCTAGAAAAGAAAAAAGAGCAGAACCTATAACTAGTCCTACAAAGCTCCCAGGTTTTAAAAAAGAAAACAAAATATGTTGATAGGTGTATTATCATGTTTGGTGAAATATCATCTTGTACCAAGATATGGAAAAAAATTGTAAATATGAATGTTATCAAAATATTAATTTAAAAAACATTTTCATAACTCACGCTCGGGAAAGAATGCGGATTTAAAAAAAACAAAAAAAAAGTTGTTTAAGACACATTTGCTTCAAAGTCCAAAACTTACAGATTAAAGGGACACTATAATCACCAGAACTATAGCTTAATGTAGTTATTCCGACGAGTATAGTAAGCCCCTGCAGGCTTTTTGCTGTAAACCCTGCCTATTCAAAATAAAACAATACAAAAATTAATTCTCCACGTGTAATAATGATTTAACTGAGTAATTATCCAAATTGCCAGCTCTCCTATTTTAGCTCTATATTTTGTAAGTAATTTTTCGTTTCACAATAATTCACAACTTTGTGAATAGATCTCCATCTGGTTTACCATTTGATTTTAGGATCAGTATTCAGAGTATATCACACTCAGCTCCCTCTGACTAGCTGCGTTTGTTGTCTGAGAACAAACAAATTGAAAAATTTTATTATATTTTGGTAAGATATAATTTCAATGCTAATATTTTTGCTTTTAAATCCCTACAAGAAATACAATGGGGATGAAAACAGTGCTAACCTTACAACAAACATGTATAACTGCAAATAATATTACCATTTCGATTTCTTTCTAAGGAAAGTTTTATCTGCAGATGTATTTTTATTGCCACAATTCTTTTAGAGTAAAATAACCACAAACATAAATCTGCTTTGTTTACCTATTTTATGTATTCTACAACAATGAACACCTTGCCATGCCTCCCAACTGTCCCGCTTTTGGCAGGACTGTCCAGATTTCAGTTTGGAACAGGTTGGACTCCACACAGACAATAGTGGCAAAACCTTGATTCCAATGTTAATAGAAAAAGAGGTTCCGCCACACACAAGGTTACATCCATTGCATACTTTATTGGAAATTAAAGAAAACGTTTTGATTAAGAAGAGTCTTTATCAAGCCTGGCTTGAGCACATCATTAGACCAGCTCACATAGCACAGTGGACACTAGGACCACTCAGTTTCATTTTTGAAGTCATTAGCTACAGAAGTCACCATTAACGTCTACGGGAATCTTTATAGATTTACCATGAAATCATTTTGAATGCTAGTTCAAACTAATTAAATCGAGGCTTAAATATGGAATTGCCAGGAATTTGTGAAGGAATTTCTAATTTGAGATCAAAAGAACTGGAAAATAAAAGAGTAGGTTTTTTTTTTTCCAGTTTGAGTATAGTGATCTAAAAGGGGCAATTCCCCATTGAATTGCTATCATTTCCCAGTATATTGAATAAATTAAATAACCAACCACGACTGTTTTAACTGCAACATTTTAAGTTAAATGAAGAGATTGATAACTTAAAGAGACAAGACACCCGTAGGAGATAGGGGCACCGCACATCACAGTAATTGGACACCAGTCTGGGAGGAGGCACAGACTTTATATATTTCCCCTAGTGGTAAGCTGAATCAATACTCTGTGATCTAAGTTGTTACACTTTACATGCAGAATTCTATCAGAAAAATTAAGAACATAAATATGCATAAATAGGTCTGCTTCTGTAACCACTAAGCCCTTTAAATGTGAAAATACAACATGATTTTACAAATAATTCCCTAAATCTAAAATATGAAACAATTAAGCAGTAATAAATTGTTGTAAAATACAAAAAACAAATAGGCCATTACTCTTACTATCTGCTGTTGAAAAGACGTTTGACAGAGCAGTTTGGACATTTTTGTTTGCTGCTCTTCAAAAAAGGGGCTTTGGTGACAAGATTCTGAAATGGATTAGAACACTTCATAGCTGTCCCAATGCAAAAATTAGAAAGAACGGATCGCTAACTGAGAGCTTACCAATTCACAACGGAATGCAACAATGATGTCCCCTTTTATCATTATTATTTGCGCTTAATTTGGAACTTCTCTTGGCTGCGATCTGAGGAAATCAAAATGTCACTGGCTATGACTGGAAGGGAATTCAGCATAAGGTTGCGGCTTATGCTGATGATCTTTTATTTTTTGTTTCTAATCCTCGTGTTACCCTTTCCTATCTGATGCAGATATTTACCACCTATGGAGACTTGTCTGGATTCAAACTACACCTTTCAAAATGTGAGGTATTAAATGAATCAGTACCGTCAAAGAATATGAAGCTTTACACTCACTTTTTCCTTTTCACTGGTGTCATTAGAAGATAAAATACCTGGGAGTATGGATCACAGAGAATCCAAAAGACTTATATTACCATAATTTCATACCCCTTTTGATGAAAATCCAAATTGATTTGAAACAGTGGTTATTGTCCCATATATCATGGCTTGGACATGTTGCAGTTATTAAAATTAATATTCTATTACCTATTTCAGACAATACCTCTTTGTTTACCTAAAGCATTTTTTGTCTCCTTACGAACTTCGATAATTAAATATGTTTGGAGGAACGAGAAATCGAGTTTATGTTATGACGTATTACGTCTTCCTCAACATTGGGGAGGATTGGCACTTCATGATTTCATGAAATATCATCAATCTGCAACACTTCAGAGAATATTGGAATGGCACACTGACCCAAGACATAAACAATGGGTACAACTAGATAAGAAAGAGACAGAATTTTATTTGCCTTTGGCAATCTGGAATACTAATATTGAATTACGTGATAAGCATTGTGTAATGTCACCAACAATTCAGACACTTTGGATTTGGAAGATGTTACGGAAGCTTAAACATATTTACCCCAAACCGAGTCCTCTCCTTCCATTGACAAATAATCGTAAGCTAGGCATAGGCCTGCCGTCTGAAGCCTGGGATTTTCTTTTTTTTATAGGAATGATTTGATCCCTATAAAACGAGTACTGGGATCTATGGGTCTATTGGAATTGAGAGATCTATTAGGAGATACTAAGATGATTCCTCTCATTTCCTTCATTTACACACAGCTACAACACTACTATAATCTTGTACTGGAGAGGTTACAACTACAAAGAGAGTTAACATGGTTTGAAACTCTATGTTTAGAGGGCAAGCCACTAGACAAAGCTATATCAATTCTTTCTCAAATACTCCTTGTAGGCTATATAGGTGAAAAAATAACTTTTAAGAAAAAATGGAAGGAACAAATAGGGCACACTTTCACTAATGCCCAATGGGAAAAAGTTTTGATTTTACAACATAAAAAGCTTAATCTCATCTAAATTTCAGGAAATGAATTACAAACTTCTTTCAATGTGGTATCAAACACCAAAATTACTTAATAGGATATTCCCGAATGTACCTTCTTCATGCTGGAGGTGTCAGAAAGGAGAGGGTACTGTGATGCATATTTGGTGGTACTGTCCAAAAGTAATTCCATTTTGTAATATGGTAAACATAATTTCTGAGGTGGTGTCCCATTTTTTATTGAAGATTTAATATTTCTACATATGGCCTCAATGGCAATATCTATCTATAGATAATCAATTCACTTTCTTAATGACAATAAAAACTCTAATACATGCCCTCTGGAAACAAACATGTACACCAACTAAGGAACAATGGCTTGATAAGATAGAAGAGATTCAAACTGCAGAAGTGATTCAGACATCTATTCTGGGTAACACCACAAAACATTTAAATGCTTGGTACCCATGGTTAGAATATTTAGCGCAGTGTAATAATAAGCTTAATGACACAGAGGTACTTCAAAATTTAGGAGTTGACAATGAGGAGAAAATTGTGACATAATCTTTTCTTCCAACTACTCTTATAAATACGACTCAACTATCTACTTCATCTCCAGTTTCAATCTCTCTGTCTTTTATTTGACTTTTTTTTGTTCTTTCTATTGTCATTCTTTACTCAAGAAAAACTTCAACGTTCTACAAAATATAATTACTTCTAAACTGACATATGACCCAAAGTCATTAGCATAAAAAAAAAAACAATTTAACAAAATGTAAAATGTGATACCAACTGAGCCGTTTCCTTCTTCTGAGGAGCAAATTATTTAGTTAATGCCTTCTTTTACTTTGAGAGATACATTTACGATAGTAATTTCCTGACTTAATATGGACACATCAAAGAAGGATACTATTGCTTCTGATATATATGACAATAAAATAATTTGCTATATGTCCCTAAATTATAAACTAACATATGTTTCTATTATACATATGCCTTGATATACTCCTTGACTTATTGTATTCTTCAAAATATTGGAACATGTTATTCTTGTGAAATGTTATATACTGTAATACTCTCTTGATTAATAAAAAAAAATGATTGGGAAAAAAAATAATTAAATTTTTTTTTATTTTTTTTAAATTGTAAAATGCAAATCTTCCATTATATGCTCATCAAAGGGGATACTAGTAATGACAAAATGTCTTGGAACCAGGCATTGTATACACTATATATATATATATATATATATATATATATATATATTTGCAGTGATTATGGTGCTAGGTGTCTAGGGGTACCAGCCCCTGATTTTCTTTCAAATAGTTTTGTAGCTTTCAAAATTATGAATAAACCTCTAGTTATGAGCTGTAGTGGTGCTTAAATTGCCCCCTTAATTAATTTTCTAGGATGCCCTTTGAATAATTTTGATAAAGTAGTCTATTTTGACAAATCAATCACTGGTTTCCTTTGTAGCAGTGACACACTTCAAAATATCTACCCATGCTTAGATCACTCTTTGATAATAGGTATTAGTGCATATTTATTTGAATACAATCATTCATGCTCATGTGAAAGAACACAGAATTTGATATAATGAAGTTATTATTAGAAAACTCAAATACTCTATATTGCCTAGAACGAGAAGCAAACACAATTGCTACAATGTGGTTGAACTGTAAAAAAGTAGAAGCAGATTCTAGGCAAAATAGCAAAATGCAGGAAATTCTCCACAACCCAGATTTTAAAAATAAAACATTTACATATACATATTTATTAAAAAGGAGTCAAAATGTAATACCTAGTAAATTGTAATGTGATTTCCAATATATTTTAATCAAATAAAAATAGTGCCTCACAGAAGACAATTTTATTTTAATCAACAGGACAAACACCAGAATTTAAAAGTGAGATTGTAAAATTTCAGAAAAAGTAGGAACATTTCTTTGGAAGGTATTAACCGATCGTATCTAAAAATGCAATTATATGGCATTCATTAGATTGTAAACTCACTGATAACCTTGCTCTGCAAGTTGTATAAAAGTCTTATTTTTGCCAGGCTCTCTTTTGTACCAATATATCTAATTATGTACCGTATTGTCACCATATTCTTTGTATTATACAGTTTTGTAGAAAAAGTTGACGCTTTATAAGTAAAAGTATGATATGATAAAAAAAATCTTGCAATTGTATTTTTTATATATTTTGGTTAAGTTTTACAGAAATGGATATTCAACTTTGAAAATAGAAATAAATGTTCCCTTTATTTATTGGGAAATTAATGTAGTTTTTCCACTTAAGATTTACATTATCTCAATAATAATAAATAAAAAAATACTAGACGAAATGGCCTTCACAACAACAATGTGGTATATGATACACCAATATGGGTTACAAAAGCTCATTTTATTTTATAGAAACAGAATAAAAGATCAGCACAGCAGATAATATATGAGTGCAGTGATTTGTGACTGAACTGGGAGTCCATAAGGAATGTGCTTTAACATTTTTGCTCTGTTCACAGAATACATTTGAGAGTTATTAATTCTTTGTTGGAAGCTGAAGCAAAGGCCTTGCATATTGAAGTAATACTAAAATGTGAAAAACAAAGCTAACAACCTGAACTCACATCCATGGCAACAACGCTCGTAACAAATAAGGAGATTCAAGAAAATCTACAGTGAAAACTTCCTTCTTTAATTAAAACCAGTGAAACCATAAATACACATGGGAGAACACTGACTGAATATTTATCATGTGCACTGGAGCGGTGATACATTCAGTTAATTTTGTTCATGTTGTAGTTCTGTTTTAGCCCCTTGGGGAGCAGATGGATCCACATGAAACATTTTGTCACCTCCCTATATATCGCTACTAACCAGCCTGAAACAGGGATATTCACATCTTCTCAAACAATGTGTACTACTATTTTGTATATACAGTATCTCACAAAAGTGAGTACACCCCTCATTTTTGTAAAAAAAAATTGTAAATCTTTTCATGTGACAACACTGAAGAAATGACACTCTGCTACAGTGTAAAGTAGTAAGTGTACAGCCTGTATAACAGTGTCAATTTTCTGTCCCCTCAAAATAACTCAACACACAACCATTAATGTCTAAACTGTTGGCAACAAAAGTGAGTACAATTGTCCAAGTACTGCAGCTCAGTTTCAGAGTCTTCGAAATCTTCTTACAGCCTAGGCCAACAATTCTTTTTTTCAGATCGTCAGAGAGTCCTTTGCCGTGAGGTGCCATGTTGAACTTCCAGTGACCAGTATAAGAGAGTGTGAGAGCGATAACACTAAATTTAACACACCTGCTCCCCATTCACACATGAGACTTTGTAACACTGAGTCACATGACACCGTGGAGGGAAAATGGCTAATTGGGCCCAATTTGGACATTTCCACTTAGTGGTGTACTCTCTTTTGTTGCCAACAGTTTAGACATTAACGGCTGTGTGTTCAGTTATTTTGAGGGTACAGCAAGTTTACACTGTAGCAGAGTGTCATTTCTTCAGTGTTGTCACATGAAAAGATATAATAAAATATTTACAAAAATGTGAAGCATGTACTCACTTTTGTGAGATACTGTACATAGTTTAACTACAAAGTTATAAATCCCACCAATTACAGTCTATAATGCCTATATAAAATCTAAAAATTTTTTAGACAAAGCTTACTTTTCTTTTTATTGATAGTACATTCATCATAGTAGCTCACATAGTACATGACACTGTAAAATGCTCAGTGTCTCACCATCAGTCTCCAAGCTTCTTTGTGAGCATGCAACCACATGAATATTACCTGAATTTAAGGAAGCAACCACAAATAGCAGGTACTTTCCAGATGTTTAAAGGGACAGTTTAGGCAACATAACAACTTCATCTAAAGTTGTCATGGTGCCAGGAGGCACTCTTGCCTCAAGGGGTTAAACTGTTCTTAAATGGTTTAACCACAAAGTTAGCCACAAAGTTGTCTCCAGTGCCGTGCACAGCTCTCCGCAGATGGGATCCATCTTCTGAAATTTCAGTTTCAGGAAGTGCAGTGGAAGTGCCAGGCAGGGGCGCCGCTGATTGGCTGAGAGTGGTCAGCTGATGCTCTCAGCAAATCAGTGGCTCCCCATTCAAAACTGCCTTGGAAAAGGTATGTTTCTAAATTTTTTCTAAAATTTGCCAAATGATTTAATATGTTTAGATAAACTTTTTAAATGATTTAATATTATGACAACTGTTTTCATGTTGTGACATTTTTACATATGGATATATATTTTTTTATATATGATATATTTGTGATATTTAAAATATTAATAAAATAATTTAGAAATTTTAGTTAAAATATTAAATCATTTGGAAAGTGTATCCAACAATATGAAATCTAGGCCTACATTAAATTTAGGCTTTTAGCCTCGATTTAATATTGTTGGGTAAATATTTGGATACATTAACCCCTTAAGGACACATGACGGAAATATTCCGTCATGATTCCCTTTTTATTCCAGAAATTGTGTCTTTAAGGGGTTAAAATGATTTAATATTATGAAAAATATTTTAATATTACAATACTGGTTTATTTATATTTATATAAAATTTATATTTTTTATTTTGTTAATATAGTTTTTTTATATATTGTGATATATATATATATAAAAACAGTGGGAGGTCCTTGCACTCAGGCTTTAATAGTAAATATATATACTTGCTGGGTGCTTAGCTTGGGACTTTAAATATCCAGCAAAAAGGTAGTGATGGTAGCACTCACGGTCTTCAGTAAAAATCTTCTTTATTAAGCAAGGTTTTAAACATAGGGTCTAGGATCAACGTTTCAGTCCACCCGTGGGACTTTCATCAGAATGATCCTGATGCAATTCTCACGGGTGGACTGAAACGTTGATCCTAGACCCTATGTTTTAAACCTTACTTAATAAAGAAGATTTTTACTGAAGACTGTGAGTGCTGCCATCACTACCTTTTGCTATATATCTATATATTATTATTTTTAAACATATGAAAATTTTTTATCCAAAAATAGTTATTTTGCATGACGAAGAGGGGCACATTTACAGAAGAATTCATCTCTTTGCTGCTTTTAAATGCAAAGGTCAGGAAGGAAACAGCTAAAAACTATCATCGCAAAGTACTAAGATCCTGAAAGTATTGAAGTAGGGGGGAGTATTTTTTTTTTTTATAGCTTCTGCTGTCAGTTCTAAGGACGATGAGTTGCAATTCCATCTTCCCATAATTTAATGTCTGAATTACCTGTTCTTCCAGCTGTAATGGAGCACATCAGGAAAAGTTGCTTAGAACTTCCTTCTTCCAGCAATAGGCAACTTTATTTGTGTTTAAGTTAAATATATTTACTATGAATTACGTATTAGCAGAGAACGTTTCCCGAAGACAGCCTTAAAAAAAACATTGCTCTTCATTGTCTTGAGTTCAAACCAAGTGCTACACCTAACATCTAAGGATATTTTTTGTATCTAATCTGAAGAGGTTTTTTTTCCCCCCTTTCATCTGTTCTGTTGAATTGATTTCAGTTATTTGATCTTACTGCTCTATTCATCTACACTTTTGGCTCACTATCAGAAATAAAATATTAAATGAACAGAAGAATAAATTATTGGTTTGTATGTAGAGATTTAACAAAGAGGACCAAAAGCACTTATGTAGACAAAATGGGGGACAAGGAAGTCATTGTAAAAAAAACAAACACAATCTCAGTATTAACTCTTTTATGCCAAACAACAAAATTGAACCCAGTTAAATGTAATTTATAGTTCTGGGTTTTTTTTCTAGTTCTTCATCCTGTCTATCTCCACATCCCATCATCTACAGCAGCCATTGTGGGTAAAACTTCATGGCTGCATTCTGGGAGCTATACTTCCCTATTTTTCTTGGCTTTAAATAGAGTGTGCAATCTGAGCACTTCAGACTTAGACCATTGTTACTGCTCCCTTGCTTTGTATAGGTGTTTCAGGGTATTGTATGTTTGTATATCATATACCAGGGGCTACCATTTTGTAAAATTACATTTGTTGTATGGTTAAATATACTTCAAAAACAATTTGTCTGAAACTCTAATAGTACTGGTTCCATCCACTAAAAATATTTTGCACACATCACTTTTCAACCAGGTACAATTTATCACATTTATATGAACTGTAGTAAAGCACTTAAGGTCAAGTATTTTTACGTCGCATGCTTGCAATACTTTATTAACACAAATTACAAACATACCCTTTAAGATGGAATGTATAAAAAAAAAAGTATTATGCTGCCCTTATTAATAGATCAGAATACAGAATTCATATAAATATTTTTTTTCTATATACCTTTTATAAAAGTTGTAACAACGAACCTTGAAATATAATTAATTAGAAATACAAAAATGCAGTCTCACATATAATTTTAGATAATTAGAAATGACAGCTGCAAACACTACCTGCAATCAGAACACTCCTACACTCCCTTAACCCCTAACAATACATCACCCAACCCCACTCACTGTTCTATGCTCATTCGCACCTACTACAAAGGAAGAGGTTTCTGCTCTGCCCCGGTCCTTCTGTCCCACCACCTGTTCCCTTGATCCTATTCCCTCATATCTCATCCACACTCTGTCTCCCTCTCTTGCTCTTCTTTTTACTAAGTTCAATCGCTCCCTTTCCTCTGTCACATTTCCTTCACCCTTCAAGCATGCAATTATAATGGTGATTCTGAAAAAGCCCAACCTTGACCCCCACCTCCCCATCCAACTACCGCCCTATATCACTACTGCCTTTTGCCTCCAAGATCCTTGAGAGAGTTGTGTATGTGAGATTGACAGACTTCCTTGAAACCAACTCTCTGCTTGACTCTATCCTAATTCTCCTTGATCTTTCTGCTGCCTTTGACACTGTTAATCTTCAACAGCTTCTTCTAATTTTATGTAATCTCAGTCTATTAGATACTGCTCCTCCTACCTCTCCCAGCACTTTTTCAGTGTTTATTTCTCTGGCTCTGCCTCTTCTCCCCAACCCCTCTCTATAGGCGATTCCTAAGGTTCTGTCCTTGGTCCCCTATTGTTGAGTCTACACGGCCTCTCCTGGTAAACTCATCAGCTCTTTTGGCTTCCATTATCATTTATATGCAGATGACACACAAATCTACCTGTCTATCTGACTGCCTCTCCGAGATTTCCAACTGGAGTGATTTTCCTCACTTCCTTAAACTCAACCTGTCAAAAACAGAACTTCTGGTCTTTCCTCCCTCAAGTGTAGTTACTCCTGTGTCTGTCTCCCTCCAAGTCAACGGTGCCACCATCATCTCTACCTCTCAGGCTCGCTGCCTAGGTGTTCTCTTTGACTCCCACCTTTTGTTCACCCCTGATTTCCAGTCGATTGCCAAATTCTGCTGGTACCATCTCAAAATCATAGCTTGTGTCCGCCCCCATTTAACACTAGATGCAGCTAAGGTGCCGGTCCATGGCGTTGTTCTTTCTCGCCTTGACTACTATAATTCCCTTCTCAGTGGTCTTACGTGTTCCCAGATTGCACCGCTGCAATCTATGACAAATGCGGTGGCGAGGTTCATTTTCCTGTCCGCCTGCACCTCCCACGCCTCCCCCCTCTGTCAGTCCCTACATTGGCTCCCAGTTAAATAGAGGGCTGGATTTAAGATTCTGGTGCTTGCTTACAAGTCCTTACATAATGCTGCTAGAACCTACCTATTCTCCCTAATACACACGTGTCCCGTCGAGGCCCTTTCGCTCTGCTGAATAACTACCTCTATCCTTTGTCCGCATTTGATGCTCACCTCCAAGACTTCTCCAGGGCTGCACCTTTTCTGTGGAACTCCCTTCCCTTCTCCGTTAGACTTTCACCCAGTCTCCACTCCTTCAAAAATTCTTTAAAATAACACTTCTTCAGGAAAGCATATCATTTAAACTGTTGGCGGGTTTTCATTCCCCACCACTCCCCATCCATGACTCCTCTCCTGCAACTGTCAGAAATAACCTAGGTTCTCAGCGAATACTTTTCTAGCAACCTATTTCATTGCCCCTACTTATACCCTTTGTGTCACTATACCCCACTCCCTCTAGCATGTAAGCTAATTGAACAGGGCCTTCAACCCCTCTGTTCCTGTGCGTCCATTTGTCTGGTTACAATTGCGTGTCTGTTAGTCCACCCATTGTACAGAGCTACAGAATTTGCTGGCGCTATATAAATAATAAAATAATAAAAATAATAATTGGGAATCCTCAGCTGTTTGGGGCAATCATGCTTGGAGGGCAAACCTAGTCTCCTATTTCCATTATATTGATGACTTATTTTTTATATGGGATGGTTCAGAAGAGTCACTTATCATTTTTTAAACTACCTCAATACAAACTATATAAATAGTGTCCTGACATCTGAATATGATAAAGAAAAAATAAATTTTTTAGATATTAAAATTTTTATTCAAAATGGAGAGTTAAATACCAGAACATGTTTTTTTTTTTTTTAAAGTGTGCACTAATACAGTGATAGACCAGACAAGCTGTCACTATAAACCTTGGCTCGATAGTGCCCCAAAAAGCCAGTTTCTGCGGCTAAGAAGAAATTGTTCTAAACTAGAGGATTTCAAACAACAGGCCTCTATGTTAAAAGATAAAATTTATTTAAAAAAAAAAGCTATCCGGCAAATAACTTTTATACTGTTATTGATGAAATCAAAATACAAAATAGAAATGATCTTTTGGTCTATAAGAAAAAAATAAAGATGCTCCTTCTATCCCCATCATCTTTGATTTTAATAATAAAAGCAAAAACATTAGAAAATTCATTAATAAACATTGGCACATCTTGCATCAAGAGGATTGTGGCGAAACCGACCTCGCCACTGGGCATTGGAGAAGACTGATTGCCAGCCTCCTGCCATGTGACTATGGCCCCTGGGATGTATTGCCCTTTAAAGACATGATTTGGGCATAAGGGATTTGTGTTGTGCTTTTGCTGGCCCTTTAAGAACCATCTGGGGACATACTGTGGAGTTACTGGGTGGCCACCATTTCCTGTATCAGAGGCACATGGTGAGAACAATGGATGAAGCACATGGTGAGAACAATGGATGGCAGCCATTTTAACTCACAGACACTGTTTGGACTTTTCAACACGGTGCCATCTCGCCAGTGTTTGGTGCACAGAGACATCGTGCAGTGGTTTTGGACTATACAGCAGGGGACACATTATACAGTGATTGTTTTTCATTTAGCCTGTATATGTTCTGCAGAATCTGCATTAAACTGTATCTTCCACAGTACTGAATGGATCTGGGTGAATTTCGGATATGTGGTTCACCCAGATCCCCCGGTTCCAAGGATATACTTTTTATGGGGTTATTGCATGTTTTGGTGATGTGTTTTTGCCTGTGATGTGTTTTATGAAACTGTATTTCTCTGTCTGTGATAATTAGATTACCCATTGTGTAAGGTAATTGTATTACAGGCAGAGGGGAGGATTTTGGGTGGGAGTGTCTGTGTGTATTGTACAGATTGATTGGTTGTTCTGTAAAACCCTGTGGGCAGTACTAAGTTTGTGGATTGGGAATAAAAGAGGCTGTATGTGCCAGTACAGTGTAGTTCCTGTTTTAACCCTCAAAGTGAAGTGTCGTCTCATTATTGGGGGAAGGATTTATTGTATGCTGTTCCAGTTTGACTGCTAGGAGAGTAAACCTATTCGTATGGTTTCCTATTCAACTGTCTACAGCATTCATATGCTTGGGAGAATTTATTTGTTTCTCCGGTTCGGTGATTGTGGTGTCTGCCAGAGTGCTTGGAGTCCTCAGGAAGCGCTAGGAGCATCCTTCAACGGAGGTACCCAGTCGGGGTGCCAGGCGATCCGTTACATTGGTGGCAAGCGGTGGGATGGCGTCCTAGTGCGAGGTAAAGCAGCTCGGAGACACAGTTCGTGGATTTACAAATTGAGGGCAACGCTAGTACCCGTACAGCGACCCTATCTACAAAAGAACTAACTTCAGCAGAGCAAGCATGGCGTATGACTACACTCAGGAGGAGTTTGACAGAGAGGTTAATGAGGTGCTGTCTAACTTTGGACCCAACCCCCCAGAGAGAGCCGTGCAGCTCGCCAGGAAACTAGTAGGAGAATACCTGCAATCTCTAGTAGATTTGGCCAAAAAGGAGTCCCAGGGAGCCAAAGGTGTTGTCCTTCCTCCCCAGCGGCAGTGTGTACCCCAGGGAGCAGAAGGTGTTGTCCTTCCTCCCCAGCGGCAGTGTGAGTCCCAGGGAGCCAAAGGTGTCGTCCTTCCTCCCCAGCGGCAGTGTGTACCCCAGGGAGCGAGCGGCAGTGTGTGTCCCAGGGAGCTGAAGGTGTCCTTCCTCCCCAGCGGCAGTGTGTGTCCCAGGGAGCTGAAGGTGCCGTCCTTCCTCCCCAGCGGCAGTGTGTATCCCAGGGAGCTGAAGGTGTCGTCCTTCCTCCCCAGCGGCAGTGTGTGTCCCAGGGAGCTGAAGGTGCCGTCCTTCCTCCCCAGCGGCAGTGTGTATCCAGGGAGCTGAAGGTGCTGTCCTTCCTCCCCAGCCAGTGTGAAGGGAGCTGAAGGTGCCGTCCTTCCTCCCCAGCGGCAGTGTGTACCCCAGGGAGCTGAAGGTGTCGTCCTTCCTCCCCAGCGGCAGTGTGAGTTCCAGGGAGCCGAAGGTATTGTCCTTCCTCCCCAGCGGCAGAGTGTGTCCTTAGGAGAGGAGACAGTTGGTCCCTCTCCCCAGCAGTCCAGTGAGTCACAGGGAGCCGAAGGTGCCGTCCTTCCTCCCCAGCGGCAGTGTGTCCTGCAGGGAGCAGAGACAGTCGGTCTCGCTTCCCAGCAGCGGGACAATATATTGAAAGGAGAGACAGTCAGTCCCCCTCTCCACCAGCAGAGAGAGAGTCAGGGAGAGGAGCCTGTTACCCCCTCTCCCCAGCGGTTGAAAGTGTGTAAGGGAGAGGAGTTTCTTACCCCCTCTCCCCAGCGGCAGCGTAGCCCACCATGGGGAGACACTAAGCCCCCCACCAGCGCAGTTGGGACTGTGGTCTCTGCGCCCAAGCTACCGGGAGTACGGACAGTCGGTCCTGCTGCACAGCGGCAGAGAATTCTACCGGGAGGGGAGAGTCTTGTTCCCCCTCCCCAGCGGCAGCCTAGCCCACCAAGGGGAGATGATAAGCCCCACACCGGTGCAGATGGGACCATGGTCTCTGTGCCCAAACCACAGGGGGTAGGGATGGTCGGTCCTGTGCCCCAGCAGCAAGGCTGTTTATCCAAAGGGGAGACAGCCTGTCTTCCCCTCCAGCAGCAACACCAGGTCCAGAGGAGCCTACTAACTCTTCTCCTCAGCTGAGCCCCAACCAGGCTACTCCCGTGGTAGCGCTGGCACCAGGGCAGAGTACCGCTGGTCTCTGCCCACACAGCAACCCACCAATCCGGAGGGCTAGTACTCCCCAGACCCATGGTGGAGCCCCTGGACATGGACAAGCTACCCACTACCCCAGGTACAGTAACTTTTCATTGTGGGTGGGCTGCACTACTGACTATGTTTTGTGGGTGGGTTGCTGGACTAACCAAGGCACTGACTGACAGGAGGTCAGATACCTTGTTAGTCTTTTTGGGAAAGGGGAGAAATGTGGCAAAACCGACCTCGCCACTGGGCATTGGAGAAGACTGATTGCCAGCCTCCTGCCATGTGACTATGGCCCCTGGGATGTATTGCCCTTTAAAGACATGATTTGGGCATAAGGGATTTGTGTTGTGCTGCTGCTGGCCCTTTAAGAACCATCTGGGGACATACTGTGGAGTTACTGGGTGGCCACCATTTCCTGTATCAGAGGCACATGGTGAGAACAATGGATGAAGCACATGGTGAGAACAATGGATGGCGGCCATTTTAACTCACAGACACTGTTTAGACTTTTCAACACGGTGCCATCTCGCCAGTGTTTGGTGCACAGAGACATCGTGCAGTGGTTTTGGACTATACAGCAGGGGACACATTATACAGTGATTGTTTTTCATTTAGCCTGTTTTTATGGGGTTATTGCATGTTTTGGGGTCCCTGTGATGTGTTTTATGAAACTGTATTTCTCTGTCTGTGATAATTAGATTACCCATTGTGTAAGGTAATTGTATTACAGGCAGAGGGGAGGATTTTGTGTGGGAGTGTCTGTGTGTATTGTACAGATTGATTGTTCTGTAAAACCCTGTGGGCAGTACTAAGTTTGTGGATTGGGAATAAAAGAGGCTGTATGTGCCAGTACAGTGTAGTTCCTGTTTTAACCCTCAAAGTGAAGTGTCGTCTCATTCTTGGGGGGAATTTGACTGTATGCCGATTGCCAGGAGTGTAAGCTGTTCGTAGGGCTTTTCCTGTTCAGCTGCTTCCAGGGTTCGTGTGTCTGCTGTTCGAGAGTTGGTGAATACGTGCAGTTTGGAGTTCGGGAGGTTGGTGATTGCAGTAGCAGCTGGTCTATCTGGAAGGGGATTATCGCCTAAACGGTTTTTATTCCCTTGTGAGCGAAACGGTCCGTTACAATGATATACTAAGTAAAATTATACCCAATAAACCAAATATGACATTAGAGGAGCTCCAAATTTCAAATCTATTTTAACTAATAATTTTACCAAATCCGACCCCAAGAAAATATCCACTCTGTCTGACATGAAAGTTTTTTTTAGATGTAAAAAATGTATTGTGAGTAAGACTACAGCCAACACAGCTCAAAATAAAATCACCCGATTCTCATCTAACATTACAAAACAAACTTAGAAGATTAATGACTATTACCTGCAACACCAATAATGTCATATACATGTTGGAGTGTCCTTGTGGACTCCAATATGTAGGTATGACATCTAGAAGTCTTAAAACTAGGTTAGCAGAACATAGCTCTAATATCTCCAGGGGGTATGAAAATCATACTGTCTCCAAACATTTCTGTATACACCAGAATGACCCTACACATTTAAAATTCATACAGAAATGTAAAATCCACTGGAGAGGAGGCAATATAAAAAATATTTTAGGTAGAAAAGAGATGGAGTGGGTCTTCTAAAAACATTAATTTCAGATGGTTTAAATGCTGATTTTGACCTTTTTAATTTTTTTTATAAGTCTTAAATATTTTTTGCATTTTAAATTCTTGCTACCTGTTTGTTATGCTCCCTTATACTTTAACTCCTTTTATCTCTACTTTTCCTTTTGTCTTTTTATCTTATTTTACATTTCCCAATACTAGAGTTGCGTTCCCTTCCCAACATGGCTACTTAATTATGACATTTTTCACCACTCCCATTTGCCCTTTGCCATATGGCCACATATTCACATATTCCCAGTACTAAAACAATACTAAAACCACATATTCCCAATACTCCTATCACTTTGGCCCTCACCAACTTTCCCTTCCCCTCTCCCTTCTGTTATTTTGCTTGCCCCCAGCTCCGCCCCCCTACTCGGGGATTGGTCGGCGCCGGTGTGACTTCTCCCTCTCTCCCCTTGCTGCCGAGGCCTGCTTTCGGCTCCGCCCTCTCACTCAGGAATTGGCTGACGCGGCCCTTCCCTCTCTTTTCCTTCACTCCAACATCCAACAATCAGTCCAGCCTCAACTCCCTTCTTATTACCACTGACTGCATACAGTGCAGCCCGCCCAACTCTGTGCCGAAACTACACTTCCCACAATCCTCTATACCTTGTAATGCTCTACTTATCTTTCCAACACTATTTTTGAACTATTTTAATGACAATCTGTATTTTATTCACATAATTTGATTGCAATACTATTTACTGACTTTTTTCATAACCAGGTAATGTGGTCATGATTCCGACCAAGTAACTATGACGTCATTTACCCGCCAAATTCAATTTTACAATGTTTTAAACCATATATAAACCAGTGAATGCCAGGTATTAGCTTGAAAACCACTTGATAAAGCCCTGCTTGGGAGAAACGCGTTGTGGAATGCTTTTTGTTTGTTTTAATTTGTAATAAAGGTCTATTGGCTATTTTTTTTTTATTCTTTATTTAGTCACTGACAGGCAGTGCAACAATACAGTAACATTTCGATAGTGGGCTTTCGCAGAAGCCTGATGTTCAAGCGTATATGGTCTTCGTCTGTCAGTTTTTGGAGTTTTTTAGAGGTGTAACAAAGATAGTTGTCCATTCCCCACTATCCCTCCTGCCACCCCCTGACTTTAAGGTGGGGGTTAGTCATCAAATTGTTCCCAAGGCGCCCATACCCGTTGAAAGGCAGCCATAGTGTTTCAGACCTGGGCTGTCATTTTGTCCATCCATTAGTGGTGGTGTCTCAGGCTGTGTACATTGTTGGGCTAAGGCTCGACAAGCCGCTAAATATAGCATATTTAGTAGCCTTTGTTCGTACCTGTCCAGTCCGTCTGTAGGTCGAGATAGTAAACAGGCCCAGGGGTCGGGCGTGAGCTTTCTGTGCATGAGTCGGGAGCCTACGTCCATGTCCACTACCCCTGTCCAGTAGGTGTTAACTTTGGTACAGTGCCCCCACATGTGAATGTACGTGCCTTTTTCTCCACACAAACGCCAGCAGGTGTCTGTGGGGCTGATTTGCATTGCTTGACTCGGGTTGTATACCACCTAAACGGTGTTTTGTATGCTTTTTCCTGCAGGGAGGTGCAAATGGATGTTTTTGTGCATGCTTCCCATACGAACTGCTAGTCTATCCCCTCCAATGTGTCTCCCAGGTCTGCCTCCCCCCTGTCTGTGTATGTTATCATTCCCCATGTTCCGGACTCCGTGCAGATGTGACTATAGAGTAGTGAGATTAGTTTCGTTGGCATGGTTTCTTTGAAGCATATGTTTGAAGAATGTTAATCTTTTGGTTGTCGCTATTTTAACTGCGGTGGATTGTGCGAAGTCCCTGAGCTGGATTTAACGGAAAAAGTCGCTGGTTTGCAGCGGGGCAAGGGATTTTAAGTGATCGTATGTCACTAACTGCTTGTCAATGTAAAGGTGAACTTATCGCTGTAGCCCCGTGGCCTCTATGCCTCTGAAATCTTGTGCTTTAAGTCTTGGTGGGAATGCTCTGTTCCAAAATATTGTAGTCATATGGCTTGGGGAGTCTGTGAGTTTGTACTTCTGTGCTCAGTGGCGTACATACCAGGGTCGCAGGGGTCGTGGCTGCGACCGGGCACGGCCGCCCCTGCGACCCAGTATGTACCCACAGGGCCAGCCTCTTCTCCTGGGGGGCCCAGGAGGCGGCCACCTCAGGGCCCCCTCCGAGGCTGGCCCTGCTGACCCTGGCGGGCGGGCTGGCTAGCTGTCTGGGTGGTCGGCGTGCGAGCACTCTCCCCTGTGTGCTTCCTCTTCAGCTCCCTTGCGCACCGCACTGATACCGGAGCCGGAAGATGATGTCATCTTCCAGCGCCGGCATCCCTATGCAGCGCACGAGGGAGCTGAAGAGGAAGCACACAGGGGAGAGTGCTTCCTCGCGCGCTGGGCACCCAGACAGCCAGCCCGCCCGCCCAGCAGCACCACTGGACCCCAGGGAATCCCCTCAGCACTCCAAAAGGTAAGGAGGCTGGGGGGATTACATTTTAAAAAAAATGTGTGTGTGTGTGTTTGTTAGTGTGTGTGTGTTGGTGTGTCTGTTAGTATGTGTTTGTGTGTTAGTGTGTGTGTTAGTGTGTGTGTGTGTTTGTGTTAGTGTGTGTCAGTGAGTGTGTCTGTTATTGGGTGTGTGTCTGCTAGTGAGTGTGTTACTGTGTGTGTCTGTTACCGAGTGTGGTTGATGTCTGTTAGTGAGTGTGTGTTTGTCAGTGAAAGTGTATGTTTTGTAAGTGAGTGTGTATGTATGTCTGTCGCTGAGTGTGTCTCTGTCAGTAAATGTGTGTGTCTGTTAGCTAGTGTGTATGCATCTGTTCGTGAGAGTGTGTGTATCTTCACGAACAGATGAAACGGCTATGTTTTCAGCTGCAGGTTTAAAACTAGAGGGACCTGGCACCCAGACCACTTCATTGAGCTGATGTGATCTGGGTGTCTGTAGTGGTCCTTTAAGTGTGTGTGCATACCGCGGTCGTGGGGTCGCAGCCCTGCAACCCCTGCGACCAGGTGCCCGCCGCCATGTGTTGTGGCCCCGACCCACGCCAAGTAAGCGTGGGGGGGGCCACGGTTCAATTTTCGCACCGGGGCCCCATGGGTCATGTGTACGCCACTGTCTGAGGCTGAAGGAGTTGAGGACAGCTGGGCATGTGGTCCTAATAATTACTCTGTGTTCCCTGGGAGTCCATATTAAGAATTGTGGCAGGTCAGCTCCAGTCATTAGGGATTCTATGTCCACCCATCTGCACTGATCTATGGGGCAGTGCCAGCGTGATATTTGTGCTGCTATGTAATAGTTATGTAAGTGGGGTAGTCCAAGCGATTTAGGATTGTATAGCATGGCTCGGGCTATTCTGGGTCGTTTTCTCTGCCATATGAATGCGTCTATGGCCTTCTGTATGTCTATTGGCTATTTTAACCTCATACTGTGCCATAAACATTTTTTTTATGAATTTTATCATCATCTCCTATTACTTGGCATCCTGTTTTTATTTTTCCAGTGAGGACCTCACCAAGAATCCCAGGTGGGGATTATACCACCTACACTTTATTAACTGAGCAGTGTTACCTGCTCAGGAATATGTGAGTACGTTTTACCTAGTATTACTCCTGATATTTTTAATTTACACAGTAAGCACTATAGTTGCTCTTTTCTTTTTGTTTTCGGTCCAGCACTTATCCGGTGAAAACAACCTCTACCTTCCAAGATATCCTATAAGTGGGGGATCAATACCACTGCATGCGCAATACCTTAGAGCTGGCTAAAGCTCTTGGACATGTGAGTAGATTGGAATTCTTTTAGTCTATTATAATTTTTTATGGTCTTATTACACTATTGGAGTTTTTTCTTTTAGCTTTCCCTTTATGAATCCTGAGTGCCCTTGGTGACCTACTAGCCCAAGAAGGAAGATAATTTTAAGAATCCTCATTCATCCTCAAGCCTTTTATTTATTTCTGGGACTGCTGCTAATTCCCCTTTGGGTACCTGTTTTATTATCAATTGGTTTTTAAGTATTTTTTTTTGCACTTTAAACTGGAAATATTGTCTAAGTCAGCCATGCATCCAGTTCCTCTGCACTTAGAATTCTCAACTAAACTCACTTTAGTGAATAATCCTGATAGATTTTCAAAGGCAAGCGACCCATATCCCCTACCCATTATATTTATCTGTTATATGATGTTGTAGGTCACTGATCATTTTGTTTTGCTATAGATAAATAGTAACCACAGATACGACATGTTGACAACATGAAAAGAATGACATTGACGCAATGAACTTGCCTATGCCTTTATTTTACACTTGCGTTCCTTGATCTTTCACCTGGCAGCATGACACACTACCATATTGTTCTGTTGGGTTTTCTACAATTTTGTGCATTTCAACATGTCACTTTTGGAGAACAATGCTCTGCAACAATATAATATATAATACAATATAAACAAAGAGTTACACAAAATTAAATGGACTTAAAGGTCAGACCTTTAATGGGTTTCATTTTTAACAATGATGCTTCTGTGCATATTGATTTGGTTTTCAAGTTATCATCTTGTGGGTCTCATGTTAATCAAACCTGTAAAATAAAGATTTTTGTTCTGGTTTATCAGGGAATGCTATGCTGCACTGCTTGGTAGCTATTAAAGGAAGATATTCAATAAGCTTAAAATGCATTAGATGAGTAAGACCACCAGAACTGTAACATAAATGTGTTTGTATGAGTCTTTGTGTGTGTCCATGTGTGTTTGTATATATGAGTCTGTGTGTGTATATCAATGTGTGTGTTTGTGTATATATGCCCAAGTTGTGTATGTGAATGAATGTGTATACATGGATGTAAGTATGCGTGAATATGAATTTCAGTATATAGGCATAATTTTCCTGATATAAGGGGATACAAATTTAATTTTACAGTTTGGGGGAGGTGGGTGTGGGCAGGGCCAGATTAAGAGCCCAGTGGGCCTGGTGCTTACAATTATGACGGGCCTAATTACAGAATCATATCGACCAAAAACAGTAAAACACTCCCAAGCATCATGTATCTGATGGAGATGGTGCTGGAGAGAAAGAAAACAGCAGCTATAAGAAAAGGCTAATCTCTCTCTAATTTATGTTTTCATCTTTCAAGTAAATCCATAACCCCTAACAGCAGTGTCCAGTCAGGCAGGAAGTCAATGGGCATGGTAAAAGGGTGTGCCACTGACACAAATCACGTAATCACGTAACCTGCCAAAAGGGGCGAACATGCCCAAAAAGAGGACATGTCTGCTCAAAGAATTAGAAGGCCAGCCTGGCATGAATGCATGTCAGGCTGCCTGCCAATCATGCAGCTGGCCAACTAAGAGCATACTATGCAGACAGCACCCTGAGATTGGCATAAATGCATCTAATGATGTGCTCACTCAATGCTTTCTAAGGACTGTCCCCTAGCACTCGCTGGTCCACTTACCTTCTAACTAGCAGGCAGAAGCTCCTGGTATATGGTCTGGGACAGAGAAAAGCTGTATGTAGTGAGTGTAGAAGAAAGGGAACATGCTACAGTGTTAGAGAGACCAAAGTCAGCATAACCTTAAAGGATCACTATAGGGTCAGGAACACAAACATGAATTCATGACCCTATAGTGTTAACACCACCATCTAGCCCCCCTGGGCCCCTCATACCTCCATAAATATTGCAAAATCTTACTATATTCAAGCCCGAAGCTCTAACTCTGCATGCTGTTTGACTCATAAAAACAAGCAGTCTGCTGACATCATTAGAAGTGGTGGCCTGATACAATCACAGTGCTTCCCCATAGGATTGGCTGAGACTGACAAAGAGGCAGATTAGGGTTAGAGCCAGCATGAAATACAGACGTGGCCAATCAGCATCTCCTTATACAGATGAATTTAATTAATGAATCTCTATGAGGAAAGTTCAGTGTCTGCATGCAGAGGGAGGAGACACTGAATGTTTGGCTGCATTTTAGGCAGCCATGACCCAGGAAGGATCTCTAACAGTCATCTAAGGAGTGGCCAGTGAAGTTATCACTAGGATGTAATGTAAAGACTGCATTTTCTCTGAAAAGGCAGTGTTTACAGCAAAAAGCCTGAAGGTAATGATTCTACTCACCAGAACAAATTCAATAAGCTGTAGTTGTTCTGGTGACTATAGTGTCCCTTTAACTATATTCATTGTCAGCCAGTCCACACAAGTTTTGTTCCCATACATCCCACATAAGTTTCCATACTTAAGTAAGAGTATGTGAAAAGTAGTTAGGGTTGCCACCTTTCTTGGATAAAAAGGAGTGACATAAGAGAAAATGCTGTAAAATCACCAAAAAAACTACTTAGTTTGATTCTGCTGTATAGATGGATTCCTCCCAGTGCCCCCATGTCTCCCAGTGTCCTCATGACTCAGTGCCCCCATGTGTCGATTACTCCGGGTCTCAGTGTTCCTATGTATCAGTGTCTCAGTGCCAAATGTCTCCCAGTGTCCCCTTGTGTCGTGTCCCCAGGTCTCCCAGTGATCCTACGTATCACATTGTCTCAATGCCCCATGTCTCCCTGTGTCCCCATGTATCCCAGGGTCCCCATGTCACTAGGACACTAGGAAGACGGGGACACCTGGGGACACAGGGAGACCTAGGGACACGGAGACACAAGTGACACTGGGAGACTAGGGGACTCTGGCTGGGACACATGGGGACAAAGGGAAAATAGGGGACACTTGAAGACATGGGGACACAGACACCAGGGACACAGACACTAGAGACACTGGCTGGGGGACATGGGGACATTGAGACATGGGGGCACTGGGAGACATGGGGACACTGAGACACCAGGGTCACAGACACTAGGGACACTAGCTTGGAGACATGGGGACATTGTGACACTTGAGTCAATGAGACATGGAGGCACTAGGAGACATGGGGACAGTGAGACACTGGTAGACTGGGAGACTAGGGGAGACTAGGGGGCACTGAGACACCAGGGACACTGGCTTTGAGACATGGGGACACTGTGTCCCATGTGTCTGTGTCATAATATCTCCCAATGTCCCTTAGTGTCTCAGTATCTGCCATAATGTCTCCCAATGTCCCTTAGTATCTCAGTGTCTGCCATAATGTCTCCCAGTGCCCCTTAGTGTCTCAGTGTATGTCTCCTTGCAGCCTTTCCCCCCTATCCCTCACTTCCCTGAGCTGTAGGCTGTTTCTGCAGGGTGGGAATTGCTGTCTGGACTCTCTGTAGCTGCACCCCTGCAGATCAGTGAGTATAGATAGGCAGGGAGGGATATGCTGGAACTTCCTATCCCTGCCTGTCTCCACACATAGCGACCCCTACCGGCCGGTGCTGGTATTGCATAGTAATCACTTGTTTATACAGATAAAAATACCAGCATTTGTATTGCCAGTATCACTGCAATATTGGCACCAGCCAGGCAGCCTCAAATACTGGCTGTGCCAATAAACTAAAAGCCAGGTGGAATCCCTAAGAGTAGTGTAAATCAGTGGGCCTATTCCATGGGCCTGGGCCTGGAGCTACAGCTCCATCAGCCCCTATGTTAATCCGGCCCTGGGTGTGGGGGGTGCTAAAATTCATTTCCACCCAGGGTGCATTTACACCTCTACATAATGGGTATGTTATCACTTATCGGCATGGCATCGCTTGTAAATATCACATTGTAAATATTTCCTAAACATTAACTTGCCTAAAATTTCAATTTTCCATAGTTTAATCTGAATTCTAAAAGTGACAGCCCTTCCCTCAACCTAGTAAATACTATTGCTATTGACTAAATAGTCCAGCAAACATATGTAGAGAACAAACATACCTCTATCCCACTTCCTTGTCCAAGGCAATGTCATCACCCATAACATAACTGTAGGACTTACACACATGCAGTGTTCTGATCTGCTGAGAAATGCTTTGCACAAACACACAGACATTCATTACAAAATCAGCATGTACGTTAGCATGGTATAAGCAGTAACTGTGCTAGAACAAGCATATTATTCCGCAGTATGAATTATATAACCAAATCTATTCAGAGTTTAAAACAAAACAATAGTGAAACCTACAGATCAAGCTTGTTAATAATATTGTATCAGTTCCTCTATAAAGCTTGACTCACGTAAGCACATCCTTACTTACCTGAATCACTTATGAATGTCAAACAGGCACCATTAATTAATATGAAACATTTAGATACAGCTAATTAAAGTTTACTTGTAATTGAACTGGTGATTAATGGGCTGTGACTGCTAGCCTATTGTGTTAAATGCATAGATGGTCACAGAATGATTCTAAAAAACTATTTAATGGGCCTCATCTAATAGCAAACTAATATTATTACTGGAATGTAATATTAAATACAAGTCTGCCAGCAACTCAGAACTACTTAACAAGATGCTTTATCTAAAAGAGATGTGCCCAATAATTTATATAGCAGTTTCGGAAACTAATGATCCCTAGTTTGAAGAAACAGTCTTGCACCAATTTCGCCTAGACATGACGGGATACTCAAATAGTACAAGTGAAAAAATATAAGGCGCTTATAGGGTAGTATGGTAAAAATGGTGTAAACAAACAGCAGCTACAAAACAAGTGTAAGTACACTCACACTTAACACACAAACATACAATGTACACAAAAAGGGGAAAACTAAATGATAAAAGACCACTTATGTACACCCAGTGGAGCGCTGAATAGGTATACACTTACCCTTAGGGGAAAATGGGAAGGTGTACACATGAATGAATATTATACTATTTGTATACTCTTTGTCCTAGTTATCTCCTTCCTGTATACACCTTCCCTTCTACCATAAGGGTGAGTGTATACCTATTCAGCGCTTCACTGGGTTTATATGAGTGGTCTTTTATCACTCCCCTTTTTGAAGACGGGATAATATCTTCAAGAGAGGAGTTACTGCTGGATAAAAATGTGAGTAAACATTCATTTTTTTTTCATTGGGGGGTGAATGGGGGCATTTGGCATGTAGTGATGTCGCGAACATAAGATTTTCGGTTCGCGAACGGCGAACGCGAATTTCGGCAAATGTTCGCGAACCCGCGAACCGGGCGAACCGCCATAGACTTCAATAGACAGGCGAATTTTAAAACACACAAGATGTTTCAAGGGGACTAACACCTGGACTGTGGCATGCAAACTCCGATCCGCGGCTGCATCTTGCAGCAGCTTAGTAGATAACTCCCTAATTCCCACGGTATTAGGGAGTTATCTACTAAAAGGCTGAAAGACCTAAATTGGTCTTTCAGCCACATTTACTAATACTAAGTAAAGATTACTTAGTATTAGTAAATGATCTGCCCCTACTCGCTATGCAGCGAGTAGGGGCATGTCTAGTAAGCAGTGAGCAGCCAGTGGCTGCTCACTGTAAAAAAACAAAAACAAAACAAAACAAAAACTATTGGCTCCCACCCCTGTGCAACGGGTGGGGGCCATTAATTACAATGGGGGGGAGGCCCTACTGTCCTCCCCCCCGGCCCCCACCCCTGCGCGGTGGGTGGGGTCATAAAAATAATGAGGGGGGGGACCTACTGTCCTCCCCCCCGGCCCCCACCCCTGAGCAGCGGGTGGGGGCCCTAAAT
>OW240915.1:270286243-270403757 GCA_933207985.1 Pelobates cultripes | reverse complement strand
GGGCCCCCACCCACCACTCAGGGGTGGGGGCCGGGGGGGACAGAAGTTCCCCCCTATTGTTTTTTTTAGGGCCCCCACCCACCGCTCAGGGGTGGGGGCCGGGGGGAGGACAGTAGGTCCCCCCCCCATATCATTGAGTTAACTTTGATAACCCCCCCGCGCGGCGGGTGGGGGGGTTGTCAAAGTTAACTCAATGATATGGAATAGGCGGCGGACCGAACATCGCATATGTTCGCCCGCCGTGGCGAACGCGAACATGCGATGTTCGCCGGGAACTGTCCGCCGGCGAACTGTTCGGGACATCTCTATTGGCATGTACAGGGTTAAAGGATCACTCTGAGAGTTAAAACTGAAAAAGTGAAGTACATTGTACTTCTTTCTTTAACCAAGCATCTCATTTCCCTAGTACACACCAGTGGAAATTAAAATAGCATTATATAGCGTTTGCTTAGAAGTAATGAGGCTGTAGAAGATGCTCCAAGGAAGATCGTATGACTTTTTCTCTCTAGTTATGTACTTCTTTAGGGCAGTGATTTGTTATATTTATAAATACATCAAAGGAGAATACAAAATAGCTACTGGTAGAATTACAAAATACAAGCACTAACAAATGCATATTAACCTACGAGTGCCCCAAATTAGCTTGGAGTTTTCTCTGTTAGCTATAAACTACAAGTTAGTGAACTGCTGATTCTTCAGAAATATTTGGTTAGCAAAGCAGGATCCACCCCAAGGGCCAGATAATTAGTAAATAAATTACCATCAGCATAAAGAGTGATTTGTATTAATTCCTCTTGTTCAGACTCTGGCAGTGTAAGGAAACGGGGATCATTTCTCTGTCCTTAATAAACCTCTTACATTGTTTATCTTTTTTAGTCACATTGAAATAAACAGCTTCAGTTATCTACTTTATGCAATGAAAGTCCAATACAGTAAAGTCAAAATATATGAATCAATCCCAGTAAGATCGCTTTTCTTTCCAGACAGAAACATGTAATGGGCGATATTTAAACTACACTGATCCATGTAATAAGCCTGCAAATTTTTAGGACATTTGCCAATTTAACTTAATTCACTATTTAGTGAATACATTTTTCAGCATTTTCCAGTTAATATATGCTTAATTCCAGATTAGTAACTAACTATAGGCATACATATTTTTAAATAACATTTCATTTCATAAATGGCTTTGGATCAGGGATGTATAAAAATGAAAAATAGCAGAAATAATATAACATTAATACTTGATATGTTATATGTACACATGCATATTATTTTTCTGATAAAATAGGCCCATGTTGTATAATATACATGCATACACTGATCAGCCACCACATTAAAGCCCCCTGCCTAGTATCTCCTAATATCTCAGCTCTCATGCTTCGAGACATGGACTCCACAAGACATCTGAATGTGTCATGTGGTAACTGGCACCAAGAAATTAGCAGCAGATCATTTAAGTCCTGCAAGTTCCGAGGTGGGGCCTCCATGGATTGATTTGTTGTTCCAGCACATCCCATAGATGCTCACTGGGATTGAGATCTGGGGACTTTGGAGGCCAAGGCAACACCTTGAACTCTTTTGTCATGTTCATCAAACCTTTCCTGAACAATTTTTGCAGTGTGGCAGGATGCATTATCTTGCTGAAAGAGGCCACTGCCACCAGGGAACACCATTGCCATGAATAGGTGTATGTGGTCTAAAACAATCTCTATGTAGGTAGTACATGTCAAAGTAACAACCACATGAATGCCAGGATCAAAGAACACAAAACATTGACTGACTGTTCACTTGCTGCCTAATATATCCCACCCCTTGACATGTGACATTGTGACAATATAATCAATGTTAATCACTTCACCTGCCAGTGGTTTTAATGTTTTGGATATTCAATGTATGTTCTTTTTAGTCACATAAAAATGTAACGCAATCAGACTTCCCGCCTTTTCTAATAAAACAGATTTCTTTTTCTTTCTACACAAATACAAAGTTAGTTCTAATGGCATCATTGAGATTCAATGGTCAACAGCTGATGGTAATTGCTGGACATTCAGAGTGTTAGATGGAGACACCCTGTCCTTGATGTTCTGTGTCTCAGTGTCTCCTATTACACAGATCGTACATTTCAAATAAACACCACCAGTGGGTGTGTAGGAGTACATTTCCGTTGCAAAGTCAATGCTAATGATACCATATTCTTGTTTACAGTTCTAAAGGCTTTATTTGGCTCCATGGACACTCAAAAATAGGAAAGAGCTTGTAACACTTATTAGGAATTGGATACATAACTCATGGCTGGGGACACTAAACCTACAATCTTTGAGGAGATGTGAATCCAACATACTCATGGGAGTACGCCATGTAACAGGAAACTGAACCCTCTCTACTGGATAAAGGTCTTCAGGTCCCTAGACTAGAATAGTGCTCAGTGGAAGAGCTCAGCACCATATATCATGGTTACAACTTCAGTTATAGATGTAATGACGGAATCAAAGTAATGATAACCCCATTGTAAGCTCTTCAGAGGCAGTATATCTAGCACCTGGTGAAGCAGTATTGTCATGTCATACTAGCTTTCTTAAATAGATTCCTTTTCTTCCCCTCTCTCTGTGAATCAGGTCTTTTTTTCATTTTCTATCTTCTTCACCACTAAAACAGAATACAAAGTAGGGACTACTTAAACTTGAAGTCCTACTTCCTTTGTCAAGCACAATGGCAAAATATCTGAGGATTCTACCGCTTAGCCATCAGTGCTTTATTCCCTTAACTCAGGGGTGCCGAAAGGTAGATCCCCAGAGGTTTGAAAACTACTTCCATGATGCTTTGTCATTCTAAAGGCATGCAAAGCATCCTGGTAGTGATGCTTTAACTATTCCTTGCCCAGAGACACTATGTATGCTTAAATCAAACTGATCAAAGAGAGTACCATGTACAGTACTGAATAAAAGTAATAATTGTGACAAAACCCACTATTTCGTCTGCATAGGAGATATCCTTCTCCTAAGTTCTATACCCGGTTCCTGAATCCCATTCATGTTTTCCCCAATCGGGAACTACCATCTCCCGAACACCGACCACCCCTGGATCATTAAACATCAAATAAAACCACAGAATTAAGTGCTCCCTGTGTGTGAAAACGTCAGCCATCCTGTCGCAAGAATGCAGGCCGCTTTCTTTACCCCGGTGGTGATTCGGCTGTATTCGTGGGATCTGAGAGCTATTTGGACAACTTGGAGGCTCAGTTCCAGGCTATCCGAGGATTTCATATTTGTGGGGGTTACTATATGTTTTGTATGTCATTTTTATGTATTTTAATATTTTATGTTTTTATGCTGAGTCAGACACAGAAAATTTTAACCATTTTGTGGGAGTGTTCTGGGCGTGTTTTACTGCCTTCTGATTTTGTATATAAGTGGACCAGTTGGTCATAATAAACACATTTGTTTCTACCCTTCATCAAGGTTAGGATGACGTTTGGGGAACTTGGGGCTATAATCACTATTGCGCTAGGGACTAGGGAGATTTATAACGGACATACTCAGCCGGAGTATAGGGAATCCATTACAATAACTATCTAGATTGCAAAGGTATTGTACTGTGCTTGCATAAAATAACCTACACACAAATTGTATGATGAATGCTGCTACTTCAAATTGCGCATGTAGCTAGCAATTTAGATACAGCTGAAGTTAATACATAGAATGGCTATATTTGCTAAAGATATATTTGGACATGACAAATAATACAGAATACAATTTAAAAAAAAATAGACTTGGTTTGGTAAATTCCATAGGGCAAATTAAGAATTAAATCATCTTTGTGAAAAAATATAGGAAAGAACGCAGTTAGCTTATCACTCCATCTGAGATTTTCCCCTAAGATACAAAATTTGAATTCATATTACATGGTACATAAAAAAGCACTTGAAGACCATGAAATATTGATGTTTCTAGTTATAGTTGACAGCAGCGTTATCCCATTTCTGAAAATTGACATACTGGGTAACTGCAAGCGATAAACTCACGAATTATAAGTTACATATTTTCTTTAGATGAATGTAGTTCGTTTCTGCTCATAAAATTTTATCAGCTTTTTCCTCTTTTATCCCCTGTCCTTATATGACGTCGGTTTCTGACTGATTAGACGTACATGGTATTTGAAATATTTTTTTCAAGTTTTTTATAAATAGCTTTGATAAAAATGTAAGTTTACTAAAAAGTTTACTAAAAGTCTAAATGATCTGTTGTCCCGTATCTGTTGAAAAGACAATTCCTATCATCCCTAGCAACTTCTAGGAAGGGATGTAGCTGAAAAGATTTGCAGAGACAGATGAAATGGTTAAATATGTCTGCACATTCTATCATATTTTCTGCAAATAAATGCACTATGTTTTTGGTTTTTTTACTAAATGAGAAATTGTGGAGCATTGACAACACAACTGCAAGTCATATTTATTGGCCTAAATGTGCAATTCTGTTTTCTGAGTTCTCTGTTTAGTTAAAGGAACATTTCAAACACCATAACTTCTATAGCACTTTGTAGTGGTTATAGTGCCAGAAGTACCCGGCACCCACAAAATGAAAGGAGGCAAGCCATTTTAGAATAGTTTCCATGAGCTAAGCTCTGCAATAAAGCACTAGCTCATTGGCTGAGAGCATCCTTTAATCACTCTCAGCTAAAGAGCTGCTAAGCCCTGCACCACCTGTCTTAACTTAGATAGAAAGATTCAAGATTACCATAGAAAGTAGCAAAGGTGCACCCAGCAAAACCCTTGATAATAATTCAAGGCAATCTAAAAACAGTTTGACGCTTTACAATGGGGCACTAGGGCATTCCTGGAACCATAACCATAACCCCAGGTGCCACTCAGTAGGGGGTGCCAGGCTCTGTACCTCCTGTTCTCCCGCAGCTCTGGCAGACCAACGCTCAGTTTGTGAGTCAGAGCACAAGGAGGGGATTCCCAGCCTGTGTTCTGACTCACACACTGAGCTGAAGGGAGGCTATTTCGGAGTGTACCATCAGGGGGCACAGAGCCAGGTTGCTCCCCCGTGGTCACTCTGTACATGCAGGGGATCAGCTCTCTAGATCCCCCGCACCTGCTGCCTGCCTGGAAAGGAGCTGCTGCCCCTGTACCCTCCTAAATGGTAAGTAACGATTATACCCCCCTGTCCTATATTACCCCCCCTGCCAATATACCCCCACCCTCCCTGCCATTATAACCCCCTGCCCTATATCCCCATTATACCACCCTATACCCCACCCCGCCATTATACCCCCGCCATTATAACCCCACCCCTGCCCTATTTCCCCACCCCTCCCTGCTATACCCCACCCCCCATGCCATTATACCCCCACCCTCCCTGCCCTATTCCCCCATGCAATATCACACACTAAGTCCCAGACCCCAATCTACTCCGACCCACCCAGGCACATACAACTGTTCCCCTACTGTCACATAGACACATTACACACAGGCTCACATTCACAAATTACATATGCAGTCCCACACAATGCACATACATACGCTGTCACAAACACTTTTATTTTACACAAGGGACAAGGACAGATATATTCTGGGAGGCAGTGCGGTTAGTGCGCGCCCTGCAGTGAACCGGCAGCTGGGATAAGAGGTCATCCTGGCATCGGCATCACTACTGGGAGCAGGAAGAGCACCCAGCCCAGCAGCAACCGCTAATCACCATGGGGAAGATCCAAGAGCAAGGTAGGGAAGCTGGGTGGACCTCTTAATTACTAAATGTGTATAAGAATGTGATTTTTGTGTGTGTATCTCTGTCATTAAGTGTGTGTTTATTGTTATTGTGTATCTGTTATTAGGTGTATGTCTGTGATTGTGTGTGTATTTATATACACACACACACAACCACAGATGTACAAGTCTGTGTGTATATATCTGTGGTTGTGTGTGTGTGTGTATATAAATGTGTATGTGTTTAGTAGATAGCTCCCTTATTTGGTGTCCTTAAATATGTCAATCCCACATAATAACAAATAAGGGAGTTATCTACTAAACAACTGAAAGATTAAAATTAAGTAAAAGGCTTTAAAATTTTGATCTTTTAGCAGTTTAGTAGTTATGTCCCTAAATTAATGCTCTTATGGGAGTATTCCATATTTAAATATGGAAAATTAGGGTGCTCTTTAGATCTAAATATGGCAATCTCACATAGGGATATCAAATAGAGGAGTTATCTGCTAAACAAAGATCGAAGTTTAGAGGTGTCAGCCAGCGCAGAACAGGAAATCTGGGTGGCTAGTATGAATTCTATGCAAATGTGTTGTCTGTGTGTATATATTTGTGTATGTATATATGTGCATACATCTTAGCATTTTGCCAACACTACACACAAGCACACCATTGCATTCAAACAACACTTCACACAAACACACCTTTGTATTAAAACATCACCATTAGATATAACCACACCACTGCATCTCACCAGCACTACATACAAATGAATGCCTGCATTCAAACACCAACTCTACACACCCCTACATTCACTCACACATTTTCCATACAAAAATACATGCTTACATTAAGATGCACAACCCGTGGCAACGCTCTGACCCCGCGGCTCTCGCGAGACTTACAGTGGAGGAGAAGGGAGCCGACAGGAGCTGCAGGAAGGGTAAGTTACAGCTCTCTGCCAGCCCCCAACAGGAGTTGCCATATTATTATTGCCATAATACAGACATTGACTTGAGTATAAGTCGAGTTGGGGTTTTTCAGCACAAAAAATGTGCTGAAAAACTCGACTTATACTAGAGTATATACGGTACCGTATGATTTTAGAATCTTCTTGCCCTCCAGAAAAAAATAAAAATAAATTCAGATCTCCGTTAATGTTTAGTGCAACCACTCTCTACTAATTCAGTGAAAAAAATAACTTGAGCACATGTGTCTGTGTAGAATGCTTTTTTTTGTTTGTTTTTTAAGGACATGATTGAATTCTGAGTAATATCATTTCTGTGTATCAATGTCCAACAAATTGTGCACAAATTACTTATAAATATAAAGTATAGTTATCAGATCTACAAATTTTAGATTTTTTTTAATTAACAATCACATGTGTATTCATCTATTCACGTACAAACAGAACATGCAATATATTTTATTTATTCATGTGTGTTTATTACTATTAACATCAATCATTTTTATACTGATAATAAGATCAATAGCAACCAATCACTGTTTATGGAGCTGCTTCAAATAAAAATGCCGTTATCAAAATCTGTTCAGCATGAAAGGCGTGTATTATAACATTAAGTGACCATTGTTCTTCACAATATATATTTAGTGTGCTTCTATGTAATATATATTGTTTTTAATGTTAAATAATGCTCAATTAACCAAAATGAGCCATACAGAAAGGAGCTGTGTGGATTGATGGGTATGTTGCTTTTTTATTTTTTGCTTTCAATATAAATAAATATGTAAGTCATAAAAACTGCTGTAACTGTCCTTTTAGGATCACAATGTCCATGTGTATATGTTATGAACATGAAAGCAGGGCACTCACAGGATAAGAAAAGGGGCCTTAATTTTACACCACTACCTGGCACTGTCTTGTCTTGGTGGAGCCTTTGTCAAGTCACATGTAATGTGTATGAGTTTACTATAGGCTGCAATTCACTATCTTAGATTGTTGTAGGCCTTTAAAGTGTGCATGCACTGCTGGCATGGTCCAGACTCAATCTACTAATCAAGGCTGCCAACAGACATTTTGGGGTCCCTTTCACAGCATCTAGAAGCCAACCAAAATGATTTTGTTAGTGAAGGAGATGCAGACACTAGCAAAAGACACAATCAGTATTTGTGCCTGTACAGAACATTTTGTTATGGACCTCGTAAAAGAATCCTTAAGAAAATCACACCTTTCGACTATCCCACATCAAGCAGGACTGTCAAGATTTGGAATCCTTATCCCATCATCCCATCATCCCATTTGCTGGGGACACCAGAGTCATTCCTAAAACTGGTGCTGTAAGAGAATGTAATTTCATGCTAGACTGTTTGGAACTTGTGTGTCTTTCAATTTAAGAAAGACGATTTTAAATTGCTTGATTAGATTGCTTAAATTCAATACTCTGAGATGCATCAATATATTCTTCTTTTAGATAATGAAGTAGTTAAATGGACCCTAATGATTTTTTGTAGCAAAGCTGCATTCAGCATGCATACAGAACATTCTGAGTTCCAGATTATCTAATTCTGATGCAATGTGAAAACAATATTAAAACTACCAGATTTATTTTTCTTTTCGCCTTTTGGTTTGAGAACGTGATTGCACTTTCAAGCTTGTCTCAGTGAGGAGGGTTTGACATTTGGGCATGCAAGAAGCAAACTTTAATTAACAGTATGTGCCAAGCAATACTGCACTAAACATGCTAATGGAAACTGGATAGTGAGCCACATGAGAAAACAATGTGGCATATTCCTCATACAGCGCGTCTTAATTATGTGCAAGCACAGTGGAGCTCAGTTTTGGAGGTGAAATATGCAAAACGCAACACTTCTTAATAGAATCACAGAAGGTTTATCACTCACTGGAGCTTCAATCAGTTCATCTTATAAATACATGAAACATAGCGGACTTTTTTATTGTATTATAATGTGTTATATATTCATTGGAGCTTGTGGTGGTAACCTCATGGGATAGTTTGCAAAGTTAGCTGGGAGCAGCAATGTAATTAATAGGGTTAAAGAGACAGTCCACACCCCTCAAGCACTGATTTTTTATTTTTCAAACAGCGCAGATTTCAATAGAAATTGGCATTGTTCTAAATTAACCTTGTTACACCCCTCCTGGCTGTCAATCAGACAACAGGTCCAGTTACCTCCTGTTTTTTTAGCACAGTGGAGCTAAACTCAAGATGCAGGTAATTGCTAGGAGAACCTGCCTTCCAGATAATTTTCCTTATGCTGTCTTGGGAAGTCTGTGATTGGACAACTAAAAAAAGTCTGGGCTAGGTTAGAAGGGGAGAGCTTGCAAAGGCTGCAGGCATGAGATCTGTAGTTTTTGAAAGCTATTTTACATCTATCCCCAATGAAAAAAAATGCAATTAAATAGATGCATGTTTTCAATGGGGTAAATCTACTAAACAGTGATATTTATTTATATTTGTACAGTGGAGTGTCTGTTTAAAGCTGGATGACTTACCAGTAACCTAGATAGTAACATAGTCATATAGGCTGAAAATAGACTCGCGTCCATCAAGTTCAGCCTTTCTTACATATGTTTTTGCTGTTGATCCAAAAGGAGGCAAGAAATCCATATTTAAGAATTTTCCAATTTTACAACAACTAGGAAAAAAATCCTTCTTGACACCAGAATAGCAGTCAGATCAAGAAGCGGATACCACACATATGAAAAATGATCTCTCTGGATTATATGGTTTTGCCAGAAGTCATTAATATACTGTTTAAACACCTATACAGACTTCAATAAAGCCAGCTCTTTAGGCAGAGAATTCCACATCCTTATTGTTCTTACTGTATGTCATGCCAAAAGCATGAGTTGGTGTTTGGTGTGTGTTAATATACGTTAAGAGTTGTTTTTTTTGTACACCTTGGGATGACATTTACTGTGGTCTTTGATCTTGCACCAGGCCTTGACCATAAAACATCTAGATAGCCATCACCAGAGCTGGACACAAGGAATTGCATAGAGTGGGCAATAAACTGCCAGACCAACCCCCTCTGATCCCCCCCAGGGGTCTGCCCACTGAGAAACAACTAGTTTAGGTATATAATGAGGGTGCTGGACTATCCGGGGAGTTATTATTCATTTTTTATTTGGTCAGCAACTTCTAGGAGACCTATACCATCTAAGACTCCCACAAGAATTCTATATGGGGTAAATACATGTAAGGAATTTCTTGTGTTTTCTCCTATTTTATTTTATGTACTGTTTTGCAATTTGTTATCTGTATGCCTTTATTTCTGTATTTTGTACTCAGCACTGTGAATCTTTTTTGTCAGATTAAATGTTTACTTAATCAGCTTGTGTCTGCGTTAATTATATATGTGTTGATCAGTAAAAGCAGAACTGTGATTCTATCATTCTCCTGTGTGTGGGGCAATCTAAGATGCCCGGGTTTAAAGTCTTGGTGGTGGCAGTAAAGTGTGTACTAGGGGGTTAGTGTAGAAGGGATTGCAGGGGTTAATTGAGTGGTTGCTGGGACTAGCAACAGGTAACCAGGGCTCTGGTGTCATTAACCCTGTCACTTCCACACTCTCCCCACTGTCTCGGCTGGGCCTATAGCCCACGCTCGTGACAAACTGGCGGCAGCTGGTGGGACATATTTAGAGATTTTTAGTGCTTGCTAGATTTTACCTGTAAAGGGGGTCTTAGCACTGAAAGAAATTGCATACTTGTTTTTGTGTAATTTCCAAAGACCAAGCTCAGTGCTGATTTAAAATACATACAAAGTCTAAAACAGTTCTTCCCTCCCCATCTCTTGTTTTTCTTTCTCTATCCTATTTGTGAATATGGAAGCCTATTGCAAACAATCCAAAGAGGCCTTGGAATTGTGCCAAGAAAGGGATTTACCAAAATAAGGCACAACTTATTGCTGACCTTGTGGAGGCTGACAGCCATGTTTTCTAGCCAGAGACGGACACTAAAAGTGTTACTGAGCTCCCTACTACTGCAGGAGTGTTGCTTACTGGAGTGCCTGGTGGTTGTACCCCTCAAACCATTAAGGACATTTGCTCAACTGATTTATTTCGGCAACTGATGGCTGCAAATCCTCAGGAGGCCCTGCACGTGATGATCCAACAGCAGGCTCCAGAAAGAGAATCTGCGGAAAGGCTGGCAGAAAGAGAGAGAATCTGCGGAAAGGCTGGCAGAAAGAAAAAGAGAATCTGCAGAAAGGGAGGCGCAAAGGAGACATGAGCTGGAACTTGCTAAACTGCAATTTACCCTTTAGTCCTCGCTGAACAGCAATGCATCAGAGTCCAGCACACATAGGCTCCGTAAGGATGATTTTCCTTCCCTCGAAGAAGGGATAGATTTGGATGTATTTTTAACAGGTTTTGAGAAAGTATGCAGGCAGCATCAACTACCCTCAGGCCAGTGGGGCAGATATTTAACTCCACAATTGAAAGGGAAAGCCTTGGATGTGTTTGTGTCCCTTCCCCCAGAGACTGATAACTATGAGGTAATCAAATCTGCATTGCAAAAACTTTTAACCGTACTCCTGAGTCTTACAGGAAAAAGTTTAGGGGTATGCAGCAATGCCTATCATCCAGCTGCATTCTACATGTTGCAAAATTAGAAACCATGTTGCGGCAATGGGTAACAGGAGTACAAGCTACTACCTATGAAGTCGTTAATGACTTAATGGTCCTGGAGCAGTTCTTGCAGACCCGGAGCCCTAATGTACGAGACTGGATTTTGGAAAGAAAGCCAAAAAATGCTAGGGCTGCTGCAGAACTGGCAGATGACTATGCCGACATCCATGCACCCATATCGAGGCGTGGACTTGTGTCAGCTGCTACTTTGACTTGGAGAGAAGCTACAGTTCAATCACTACCTGTAAGATCTGCAGTGAACTTCACCGCCGACTGCCAGGGTAGCCAGGGCTATGTCAAGTGAGTCAGATGCCCGCCGTTGTTTTCGATGCAACCAGATTGGTCATCTGAGCAGGACTTGCCCCACTAGGAATATACCCTCACCAGCCCGTGGAGGGGCACCATCAGTTTGGCTTGTGGGTGGGTCCGTGGGGAAACAAGAGGATAACCTGCAGAGTGTAATTGTGGGTGACCGAGTGACCATGGGACTGAGAGATTCTGGAGCTTCATTCAACCTGAAGTGGTGAATATTGAGGACATAATCCCTGGAAGAACCATGTCCATCAAAGGAATTGGGGGTGTATGCCCCGCTGTGCCCTTGGCACGTGTGTACCTTGATTGAGGTGCGGGCAAAGGTTTGCGGGAAGTGGGGATTTCGGAGGATATCCCTGTTAATGTTCTGTTGGGGATTGATTTGGGCAGGGTGAGCTGTCACTATGCTCCAGAGGACACTGTTTGTGAGCCAGAAGGGCTGACTGCTCCACCTAAGGCATTGTGTGAAACTTTGGGAGACATTGTGAACTGTGATTGCTGGGAGGGAGAGCAGGGTGTGGATAAACATCTACCTGTAACTGAACCAATGATGTCTACCAAATGTGAGATAGGGGTGAGTATTGATGTGCCTGTATCAAAATACTGTGAGGCTGGGATGTCAGAGAGTAAGGGGGAGGAGGAAGGTGAGAGCCAGGGATGTGTACCACTAGTCGCAGTGGTAACAAGTCAGCAGTGGGTCAGGGCTGCAGCAGGAGAGTCTGAGGGGCTATGTGAGATTGTGAGAGGATGGCCTGCCTTGGAGAAGAAATTATGTGTGTGCTCAAAATTCTGTATCTGATCAAGGGGGGGTCAAACATATACTGTGAAAATGTATGGGAAAAGTCTTCCAGCAAGAGGGGGCTGAATGAATATATGTGCCAATATGTGCCTGAAGCAAGTGTATGTGATGCAATGGATGAAACTGTGAAGGGACAGCAAGGCTATGAGAGAGGGCAGAGGGTGTGTGAGCTTTACTCTGCGCCACACTTAGCCAGTTTCCAAAGTTCTGTATGTGTGATGACATGGAGTGAAAGTGAGGGGCACGGACAGACTCAGCCTGTGGGTCGAGGAAGGATGGCTGCAGGGAAACATACTGTTGGAGGAACCAGGAACCTTGTCAGTTTATCACAACTCACGCATACACCTAAGCAACTTTCTGATTGTGAACCAAAGGTTCAGAGTCTGATAGTGCAACAAGCCCAGAAGACAGACTCCAAAATGAAAGAGATGATGGGTGTTGATACAGCACATCTATCCTGGGAGTGTTCTCTGTATGCTTTTTTGTGTGCTTACCGGGGAGTGCTCCAGAAATCCATTGGTAGTAGCATTATACTACTGGATAATGTCTCGATATTCCTGTTTGACATACAGTTTAACTAGCAGAAACAACAAACGTAGATTTCCTTTCATTGGACATTGTAGGTCTACAACACCTTTGACCACAAAATCATTATATCGCATCGTATGATAATATGTTCCCGTACCTCCACAGCCTCTTGTACATTGGGTGTACATGTTTGGATTTGTGACTGGAAATTTTGCAGGAAATAAATACATTTTTAGCATTTTTTAATTGTATTTCTTTAATAAGCAATAATTGAAATGTACCAATTAGTTCCATGTCCACTCTATCCATAACCTAACCAGATTCAAACTGTCTGTGATAACACTAATCAATATTTAAAATACAATTTTGTGATAAACTGTAAGTCAGTTCCTTCCCATGGGCAACCTGCCTAGATTATTTTCATTCAAAAAAAAATTTATGCATTGGTTTATTCCAATTCTTTTCCAACCAGAATCTACCTATGACATCTCTAGCATTATTTACATGCATACTTATGCATTCAAGGAACCATAGTTTTAAGAAATTAAGGAAATATTTCTGAGAACGTATCAATCTATAACCCGAAAAAGATGATATGCCAAAATACCAGAGTATTGCAGTATGCAATGATACATTTTTTATTGGACTAACATAATATTTTAAAGACAAGCTTTCGAGAGTTGTCTCTCTCCTCAGGTCTGAAGCAATAGGTATTTTGGCATCTTGTCTACTGGACTAATACGGCTAATCCAATCTACACCAAAAAAGATGAAAACACAATTATGCTTCATCAATACTATACTATACTGCGGAATATCATCTTCTGGTTCAGGAAAATTATTAATATGTAACACAACAGAAATTCCTACAAATCTGAATTCTTTTTGTATTCAAAGTAAGTCCATCCAAAACTGTGTAAGATATTCTATAAATTGTTAAATATTATATTTCCTTAATATAAATTTTTACCAACTGCAAAATGTGACATGTCCTCTTCAAACTATCATACATTATTCATTATACTAGTACGCAGAGACGGAAGAAAACATTGATTTCACATTTGTCAAGTTGAAAGACTGTGGGACATGAGAACGACAAATTTGCTATTAAAAGTTAATCTAATTTATTCAATCACTCTGACATTTTTGTGATATATTCACTTTCATTACAAGTTTAATCACATACACATTTTTAAAATAATTTTATTTCCTTCACAAGATTCTGATGCAGATGAGTTTCTGCAGACGAAAGTATGAAAGACTAAATATGGCTTATGGTTCTATAGTTTACAAGATGAAACGGCATGTAGTTTGACTTTGGAGGAAAAAATATCTTCAAAAAAATCCCAAATGAAATATTCATAGTTTACTCAAATAATATTCTATAAATAATAACAAAAAAAAAATGAAAAGGATCACTCTCAAGTCTTCCTAGATACTAATTTAGAGATAATATTGCACATGAAGTTTCAGACAAATAGAAAGAGAAACCTTTAATAAAATACTTACAATGCTAATAAATGTTATTAATAATAAAGATCACTTTCCTATCACCATAAGTTGTAAGTACATAATAAAGACAATCCCTCACAAGGGCAAACCTTTGTTCAAATCAGACGCACAATATCACAATTACACTACAAATGACAAAGGAGCTGGATTGTAACAACAATCATGTGTGCCTGGTTCACTGTCAAACAGATGCTTGCTTACAACAAACTACTAGAATTATAATCGTATAACATAAAAAAAATAAAAGGTAAAAAATAGATTTTTACGTAAATTGTATTTCACCACAAAGGGCATGTGAAGCATTTACAAAATTCATCAGAAGATAAAAACAAGCATTGGAAATATGAAATATACAGGATCGGAAACAAAAGGAGTAGCAAGGAATAGCAATTAAAAAAAAAGAAATCAGTGGGATTGTAAAAAAAAGAATTACAACACTCTGAATGAATTAAGATTTAACGGTTTTATTTCTGAAATTGTTAGGCAATCTGTTACCATGTCTACCATTTTACATTTAATTTGTTCAATGTTCAAACTCCATTAAATTACCAAGTGATTGATGTATGTTTTTTCTCTTTAATGCATGGAATTACACATTGCATATAGAAAATAATGGTGTATACTTTTCATTTTAAGTTCTGTACATGGTTGCACACTATTAAAATACATTATTTTTGGTTGTCTCCATAAATTAAAACTCACACTTGTACTTTCAAAATTTAATTAGAAAATGTACTATGTTCCAAAAGCCCATTTGTTCTGCTATTATTTTTCATGCCAATCTGTACTGATGTATATAGAAGTAGGCTTCTGCATGGAATATTATCAATCATAAAGACATTACATTTGAACAGAGGCTAATTACAACTGTACATTATGTCAGGAAATGAAAGATACAGAATGTCCATAATGATACACATTCTTTTAAATGCTTGTATTATAAATCAGATGATAATTTAGGTGTACCTATTATTAAATAAAATGGCATAGAATCACTTTATAGATAATGACTACATAGCCAAAATGCTACTAAAACGCTTAATTAAATTGTATTGATGCATTACATTTATTTTCTATATTAGCATGAACCTCTCTGCTGATGGTGTAAAGTTACGAAAACAAGAAATATCGGAGTCACAAAGAGATTCAAAAGGACCTAGGTCGTCTTGGTAGACACAGAAGAAATATTTCTGGTTAGGTCACCTTTTAATCTATAAGTTTGATAACACGAAATGTTGATAAAAACTTTTAAAACCACCTGAAGCTGTTAAAATAAAAGCTGCCTAATTGGATTTAATTAATGGCTGATTTTTAATTCAGTGTTTTCTGTTAAAACACGCTATTGAGTAGGACAAATATCAAACTAACTTGTAGGATTCAGTCCAATAGGAACCTATTGGGGTTAAACAATCACCTTCTAAAAGCTGTGAAGATAGTGCCATGAAAATCGAACCAACCTCACTACGACTCAAGCTGCTTTAAACTCGCTAGTTTGAGAACAGTAAGCCCATTAGGGCCTCTAAACCTTCGCTTCACAAGTGCATCCTAGCTACGTCTAATTAAACTTTTTTTCAGGGATGCAGCTTATAATTGCATAGCATACAGCAATGGTGGCACAGAGGGTGATAGGCCTTGGTATTCCTTTCCAAAAGGGGAGCATGTCCGAATGCCATACAGGTGTGCCAAGCTAACCAACAGTAATGCTGGCCAAACTCTCTCCCCATGGGTGCCCTTGTGTAAGGTTCTGAGAAAGGACTATGACTCTAATGGATACAAAAGTCCTGAGTTTCTTTATTCACTGCACATGCTGTGTTTATTGGGGACTTTTATCTGGTGTCTCCATAGGTGAGAGAATAAATAAAATAGGAGTATAGAAGGATAAGGGACTGCAATCAGAACTGTACCATGGAGTCCAAGACAAATCATAGGAAACTACACAGAAAAACATTTATTACAAGCCAATATTACATCAAAGTCAGGTAGCAAGATAGAGGGGAATAAAAACATATATGTGTGCGTGTAACTGTTGCATTAAGCAGGAAGGAAAAAAAATCACATGTAAATGGGAGTCTGAATATCCTGTGTGATTGAGTTATCCAGGGATAGGATAACCAACACGTCTCAATGTGATTGATCTGTAAGCATTTTTATCATTACATTACTCTGCATAGTGAATAGATCCCTTCACTTTAATATTTAGCTGCTGCACTTAATATGTATCCAATGCCAGCTTCAGAGAAAGGGTTCTGCACTAACATCAGCAAAAAAATAAATCTAATTTGAATTTATATTGTACGTCAGGCAAGGCTGCACAAAATTTGCTGGAAAAAAAAAAATCAAATATTAAAGAATAAACTGTTTGCAGATTACATACTTCCCGAGTGTCCCTCTATAAGAGTTACTGTCTCTTTTAAGCTTGAATCTCACTGCCCCCCTTTATTACCCCACTCTCGCCTTTTGGGGTCAAAAATGTTTGTGTATAAAAAATAGGTTTGCAGAGAATATATAAATCAGGACATACAGGGCAATTACTTTAAAGCTTAGTTAGATATATTTGCCGTCAGGCCTTACCCCAGCTTTAAAGAACTGTTTATTGGTTGGAATAACACTTTAATTTTTCCACCAACTCATATCTCTGCCATTTGATTAAGTGATATTTCAAGTGATTCTTCATATCCATTTCTTCTCTCTGTCTTAATATTAGGTTCTTCCTATCCAACCAAGGTTGCAAGATCCACCAGGTCTTCCTGGACACATTGCGGGGCTTAACATTTGATGTCCTACGCTACTAGCCAGGCGTTACAGTAGCACACTATAGCATTAGGGATATAAGTATGTATTGCTTATACTATAGTTTTACCCTAAATATGTAGATGTCCCCCTCCCCGCATGGATTAAAAAGAAGCTTAACTTACCTTACATACCGTGGTGCGCCGGTCTCTGTACTGCTGCTCCACTTGCCTGGCTGAGATCACCAAGATTGATGATCTCAGACAATTCAATGCTTCCCCATAAGAAGCGTGCCAATCACATGCTCTATATGAGAGTCATTTGATCTATAACCAAGTTTAACTAGAGGAGTGTTCACCATGAAATATAAACATTTCCACTCCTGCAAGATGACGTTTCCAGTTGCAAGATTACAAAGAAAGGGGCATGGCACCCACACCACTTTATTGAGATTAAGGGATCAGGGTACCTATAGAGTTCCTTTAAAAGTTATTTGCCACTGCAAGCCTTGAAGGTATATGTCACACTAACAAGAGTGAATTTCTACTCCCCAGGTTAAATATTCACTTGACAATAGCTAGGGAAATCCTGACACATGTGAATACTACATACTGATTTGCTGAGCAGTATCAAGAAGTGATATGTCCCCAAAAAACATGTTCAGGCTGTACATACAATGTCTAGATCCTGATACCCTCTCTCATAGCTACCTTCAACTCTAATATTAATTTTTTGCTATCAACTTCTTCATCTCATCTCCATCCTGAGAGACTTACCATTTTATCACATGTTCACCATTTCATCCTTATGCCTCCTGCCTTCTTCATCATGTGCACAGCATCATCATATTCCCATAACCATTTGCCAACCATTATTTCCTTTGAACCCACTTATTATTGCTGGTGTGTCTTGGGATATGCAGCAGTATATAATTTGTATATGTCTGTGATATGTACCTCCATTAACCAGAAAGAATAGATTCAAGTCTCTGAATGAAGCCAAAAGGGTACAGTACAACCACCATCAATATAGACTGCACACTGCGAGGGGAGAATTCAATATGTGTCTTCGAGGACCAAGCTTACCAAGAAACAACCTGGGTTATCAATGGACCAGTCTAGCTCTAACTGGTTAGGGGGTGAAAAATAGCTGTTATGTCACACTCAAACTCCCCATTCTCACACATCAGTTATGTGACTTAACACACGAATAAGGATAGAAAATTGCTCATCCTCATTCCCTCACCCGATGGAACATTTTTTTATAGTAAGTCCTGCTCACTGATTTTGTTTATTTTGAATTAGCATGAAAAAGTTAGACAAACAAAATCCCTGAATCAGTATACAAAATATACCAAATAAGTCTTGGTAAAACATTAACCTTCCCAACAGTTTTATGCAAACTCAAAAATGACTGGTGTGCATCCTATACACATAGATATAAGAATATAATAGAACATACCAACTGATCAACTGGAAAGCTCACATTAAGCCACGGAGTGCTGGTTAATAGCAGTAATTGGATTAAGTCATTGCTGGACACATACCAGGTGCCAGTTATCCATACATTTTATTTCACTTTTTGTTCCAATGTATATTGATCTTTCAGAATGTTACCATGCCAAAGCCATAGAAATGAAATAATTCAAATCGATATGGCTCTTAGAATTGTCTATCTTGCTAATTTATTAATGTATACAATCAAGAATTAAAGTAGAGAAAAAGTCACAGTCCAAGCACACTATTAAAAAGCTATATATATAATTGGTGTTTCCTTTCTATCCCTTTTTCCTTGTGGTGGCATATAGTAATAATTACTAATCAATCTGTAGACGTTACTATCATTACTCAGCAACCCCATGCCTTTAGAAGTGAACAGCATAGTGCAAACAACTTTTCACATTTACCTAGGTTTGATGGGGCACTCCAGGCATCTGTCCATGTTTGGTGCAATGTGTAGATTAGATTGCAACTATAGGCACAAACACAACTTTAACTTAATAAAGCAGTTTTAGTGTATACATCAGGGGTAGGCAAGCTTCGGCACTCCATATGTTGTGGACTACATCCCCATAAGGCTCCTACACCCATAATGCTGGCAAAACATCATGGGAGGTGTAGTCCAAAACATCTGCAGTGCCGAAGGTTGCCTATGCCTGGTATAGATCATACCCCTACAGTCTCACTGCTCAGTTCTCTGCCATTTAGTAGTTAAATCTATTTGTTTATACAGCCCTAGTCACTTCTTGTAAAGAGAAATCTAATGTTTAAACTTTCTTTATTGCACAGTCTGCTTAAAGGGACTCTCCAGTGCCAGGAAAACAAACCGTTTTCCTGGAACTGCAGGTCCCATCTCCCTCCCACCCCCATCCCATGTTGACTTACCTGTATCGAGCGCCAATGTCCCTCGGCGCTGGGTCAGGCTCCGCCTACGGCGGGGGAGACCTAATGTGCATGGACGGCATTGATGCATGCGCATTAGACCTCCCCATAGGAAAGCATTGAATAATAACATAGCGTGAGGATAACACACTTTTCGTGTTTTATGAACAACCCCTAGAGGAGGACTTAACCCTGCAAGGTAAATATTGCTGTTTATGAAAACTGCAATTATTACACTTGCAGGGTTAAGTGTAGTGGGAGTTGGCACCCAGGCCACTCCAATGGGCAGAAGTGGTCTGGGTGCCTGGAGTGTCCCTTTAATTTCAAATTTCTTATCTACTGCTCTGATAATAACCATTTAGACCCTGCAGGGTCTCCTGTGTGTGCTTTAAGTTTAATTTACAGAGCAGGCAATAAAAACATCTAACAGAAGTTAATATCAGTTTAAAGAAAAAAAAGTTTCAATTTCATGCAGGCTGTATGAGTCTACATAAACAAAAGTGATCTAACTCCCAAATGGCAGTAAATTGAGCAGTAATACTGCAGGGGCATGATCTATACACAAAAACTGCTTCATGAAGCTACAGTTGTTTTAATGCCTATAGTATGACTTTAAGCATGCAGAGTGTTTTCCTTTTAATAATATAATTTGCTTGCGGAATAAGCCCAGCAATGCCACAGCCATTCAACTGTAATCACATGATTCATAGCTGCGCTACATGTGTGATCAAGGAGTTGTACCTTACACCAGCCACATACTCTATGGATATATTTCAACATGGTCATATCAGTATCGCAATCTGCTGTTCTACTCCATTACTAATTCTAGAGTCATATAATTTGGTTTTGTGTGCTTCTTATAAAAGATACTGACAATAAAAATGGGCGCTGTAAAAGTCCTCTTCTGACATAATAAGCCAGTGAGATAGCTCAGTTGGCTAATGCATCATCAGTAGAATCTGTTCAACCCCTGGGGATCAATTCCAGGCAGACCCTTCATCCTTCTGATGTAGACAAAATGAGTACTATTAAATTGAGTAATAGTAACATCCCCTGGAAATTCACTGTTTGTTGCAAAGCTGCAGATTCTGCTGATACCAGGAAGTAGCCAAGATATAAATTGTTCCATTGTTTGCCATGTTTGTATAAAGCATGGGCCAAACATTCTGACTCAGTTGGGGTTTGTTTGTGGAATACATAGTTCAACACTCAGCGGTGGACATGTATAATACTACTATGAAAAAAAAAAAATTTCATTAAGTTAATTGCTGCAGCGTAGTCTCCTTCATATAAATCTATGAAAGAGTCTGTAAAGGGTAGTGTGCACTTCAAAGCCTGATGTCACTGAAGAGCAGTGGGCTTATAAGTGTTGTGATATTTGCAAAGGGTGCAAGAACACTCAGCAGGAGAAGTAATTACACCAAAAACCCTTTTCATGCCAAATAGATGGTTGTGGTACTTGGTTTTCTGACCATTTAGTGAACCCTGTCCTCAGTAGGTTTAATTTTGGATTTACACATTTCAACCTGTAAAATAAAATAACTATGTTGGAGATTTGTGAACATGCTCAAGTACTATGAAAGGTAAAGCTAATAAATTATATTAATGTATATTCTCTAGAGTGTAAACCAAAACGAATATTCTAAGAGAATGCAATTGTCAGCGGTTCACGATGTTGCACATACTGAACTCGTACCTTGCCCAACTTCATTTTAGATTGAATTTGGAAACCAAACACGGAGTACCTTACATTTCAGAAAATCTAAGTTTTAGCACCATTTACCAAATGTGAAAGAAGAGTTAACAAGATATTTTACAATATTTCTTTCATTGAGTTTGCATTTCACTACCGAAAGCCATTACAGTGATATCAACATCATTTTCTGCCATCAGATATCTCAACCACTGAACGCATTAAGTATTATTTACTCACAGTAAATACTGCCAGGAATACCTACTTAATATTCAAAAGACAAATGCACTTCAATAAAATACTTAATGGAGTTTGATTGAGGTACAAATCAGGCCGAAGAACTTGTGATTTAATTCATAGTCTAATGAATTCCAAATTCTCAGATTATCTCTGTATAGCCAAGTTGAAGGAGTAAACAAATCAATATTAAAAAAGATTTAAAAAAGACAAATTGTGAACAAAGGAAGAATGACTGCATCTCATGCATAATGGCAATTTACCAGTCAGTCAGTGATGGCTAATCTTGGTATTCCAGATGTTTTTAATCCACATTTCCTATGATGCTCCCAGACATCGGCCTGACATTTAATTTAGCAATATCAGTAAAGGGGACAAGGTCAACCATGAAATATCAGGACTAATCAGTAATCTGGTTGGTGGTTTATATACCAAATACTGGTTCCTCACGTTGATGGACTATCAAATTTCAATTTGGAAGACAAGTCCAATATGGAGTTTAAGATATGAAGTGGACTTGTCCTTGAATTTTAGAGTTTCAGTGGTGACTAAATACTGTCTGTAAAGATGTTATGGTCTTACACCCTAAAGCAGTAGTTCTCAGATTAAAAAAAAAAAAAAAAGGGAGTACCCGAGTCCCAAAACAAGGAATAACGAAGCTGGAGTAGAGAGTTGTAGTTTTCTGCCCATTGAAAGATTGGGCAGTGGCTGTTGAGTTGCCATATGCACCATGTCTTGCTGGACAATGACCAATTCTACATGCTAATGGACAGTACACAAAAAGCCTGTTCTGTACTATCTGAATGCCTAGTATGTATGAAGGTAATCAAGCAAGAAGCAATTCAGAATGAACTGTCTTTATTGATATATTGATTTTTTTCCCGGTAGCATTTTAAATGGCACTTTTAAGATACGTCTCATCAGGGTGAATTATTGAGATATTTCCAAGAAATCCTGGATGAGATGTGGCAGTCCTAGATGGCACATGAGATCAGTCTGTTGGCAGAACCTAAAAACTTCTGTTCTAGATTGGGATTGCCATTATTTTTAGAAAGACTGGTAAATTCAGGGGTAATTCATTAAAGAACACTATATAAGGAAGCACCCAAAGTCACAAATTAAATTTCAGGTTAATACTAGACAATAATTTACATTTAAGGTATTTCCACATTAACTGAAAGCAGCACATTATAAAACATTACATAAGGAAGCACCCTAAAAGTCAATATTCGAGTTCACTATTAAATTTTGCAGATTAATAGTAGTCAATAATTCACATTTAAAGCATCTCTTTTTAACTGAAAGAGACACATTGTATTCATCAAGCCCTAGGCAAATGCTTACAGTAAATTGTTTATTGTATCAGCACTCCAGTGCAACGGCAAAACCACTGACTCTAGGAAAAGAGTTTAATGAAGGGGTTTTATAGAATTCGTTTTATGATACATGTCACATTTGACGAATGGGTTACTGAGATAATTTAAAGGGACACCTCAGTCCCCTAAAGCACTTTAGCTTGCTAAAAAGCTTTGTGTGTGAAGAGTGTGTCCTCTTTTTTTATTCTAGAAATAGTGCAGGTTTCAATAGAAATTGACACTGTTGTAAATTATACTGGTTACATCCTCCTGTCTTTTCAAGCAGACAACATGTCATGTTACTTCCTGGTTTTCTTAGCTTATTTGCACTGAACTCAAAAGGCAGCAATTGTCCAGAGCACCTGCCTTGCAAAGACTTCTCATAGAGCTGCTTTGGGAAGTCTATGATTGGACAGCCACAGAAAGTCTGGGCATGGTTATAAAAGGAGGACTTGCAAAGGCTGCAGACAAGAGATCTTGCAGTTTTTGCAAGCTGTTTTCAGATATCATTCCAATGAAAACATGCATAATTAAATTCACACAAGTTTACATGTGGGTATATCTACTAAACAGTGAGTTTTTTATTTTATATTTGGACAGCGGAGTGTCCCTTTAATAAGTAAACAATGGGGCACCAATCTATTCATATGTACATTGTTTGGTTTCCGGGTTTTAACCCCTTCCTGACAAAAACGATCCTTAAGGACCTCGGACGTACCTAGTACATCCGCAGTTTTCTTAGTACTTACCCGATCGCCCACGTTCCCCTGCTGGCGATCTGTGTTCCTTTCCGCAATTACATAAATAATTTCATAAATATACACATAGACTTCAAATATATAAATATATATATATATATATATGTAAATTCTAAGTGCATATTTATGTAATATTTTTACATAATTAAGTCATTTTATTGATTGTAATTTGAGGGACCTGCCTGACAACCCAGGCTGAAAGTTCAGAGAATTGAATTTGCTAGCACTGTATTTAAACCTGTCACTTTCCATGACACCCTAAAACCTGTACATGGGGGGCACGGTTTTACTCAGGTGGTTTTGCTGAACACAAATATTAGTGTTTCAAAACAGTAAAACGTCACAGCTATGATATTGTGAGGGGAAAGTGACTTTTTTTTTTGTTTTTCACACACAAATGGCACTTTTAGTGATGATATCATCGTTGTAATACATTTTACTGTTTTGAAACACTAATATTTGTGTTCAGCGAAGTCTCCTGAGTATAACAGTACCCCCGATGTACAGGTTTTATAGTGTTTTTGGAAGTTACAGGGTCAAACATCAGGCTTGATTTTCAGTTTTAACATACTGAAATTTGCCAGATTGGTTATGTTGCTGTTGAGAGCGTATGGTAGCCCAGGCATGAGAATTACCCTCATAATGGCATACCATTTGCAAAAGAAGACTACTTAACTTATTGCAAATGGGGTATGTTAAGTCTTTTTTTAACACACAAATATAAATACTAACTTTGGCCAGTGTTTGTGATTAAGTGGCTACTGAAAAGTACTGGACATACCCCACATTGAATGCCCTTGGTTGGTTGTCTACTTTAAATAAAATATGTACATGTGAGGTGTGATTCAGAGATTTAAAAATATGTATTTTGAAACAGCAATGTCCTACTTGTACTTATTGCCCTATAACTTGGGGAGAAAAAAAAAAGCTAAGAACATGTTAACATTGGTATTTCTAAACTCAGGACAAAATTTTGAAACTATTTAGCACCGGTGTTTTTTTTTATTTATGACGGTTGTAGATGCGCAACAGATTTTGGGGGTCAAAGTTAGAAAAAGTATGTTATTTAAAAAAAAATGTCATTTTATAAAACAGTTTGTATAGTAAATTATGATATGATGAAAATAATGGTATATTTAGAAAGACCATTTAATGGCGAGAAAAACGGTATATAATATGTGTGGGTACAATAAATGAGTAAGAGGAAAATTACAGCTAAACACAAACACCGCAGAAATGTAAAAACAGCCCTGGTCCTTAACGGTAACAAATTGGAAAACGGTCTGGTCACTAAAGGGTTAAAAGTTAAACTGCACTAAAGACATTATAGGTTATGCTCCATAATGGTGTTCTCTCATAAAAAGCGGTTTGCTTTTTGTTTTTGTTTTTTTATGTATTGTTCAAAAGATGACCAAGGTCAGCTTGGTATAAAAAGTATGGCACAACGAACGAGAAAATAGATGTCATTCAAATATTCTACATGCTAAAAAGTGTGTGTATTTTCATAACAGTAGGCCCATAGAATAACACAATTATTACATAGGTCTTTATCATTGTAATAAATATTCTACTGTGAGAAATTTTTTGAAACCTTAAAACATTTTATTTAAAAAGAAAAAGTAATAATTTTAGAAACCAGACTTTTCCTTTGCTATGCATAATCGAAAATACACCTTCAAAAATGTATTTATTACCCATGTAAAGGGATTCTACTATAAAATATTTCTTGAAGACTTTTTCCAACATCAACTCTTGTTACCTACATTTTGTAGTTTGATTTTCAATTCACCATAATAACATTAGTCAATAAAGCACACAGAATTCGAGTAAAGTGTTCCAGCAAACCCTAAATCTTTATAATTGATGTTTCCTAAGGCAATCAACAAAATAAGGGTAGCTTGGGAGACAGAGTTAAATTCACTTAGGGCAGTTTGGTAGTGTTGGGCAGACTGCACAAATGGGTTTAGTAAAGCTCTACTGTGCTACACACAGTCTCTTGGGAAATATATATTACAATGGCCAATAAGAACCAATTAGTTAACTTAACCTTCCTATTTCCAGGCCAAGCAGCTCAGCCATCTCTCTTAATATTAGTGTAACCCAGGAGAAACTGTATACCATGCACACACAGAAAATGTTGCAGTTATAATTCTGTATTATAATTTCCAAATAAGAAAGAGGCTCATATAGAGGCAAAAAAAAAAATGAAAATTTTAAACATTACCTGGTACGAAGGATAGCAACTGTTAGTTATAATCTATCTTTTAAAAGCTGTTATAGTAGAGAGTATAAATGACATGAATTTGGAACGATGTATCACAAGGAATAGATGTTTATATAAATCCCCTGGCATGGGATCACAAAGAGTGTTTTTGACTAAACTGAGAATTAAGAGGAATTTACCAGAGAATTTTACATTTTAGACCAAAACAGTTCTTATTAAAAAAAATTGCTGGAGTTTTCTTTATTATCGTTTTTTTTAATTAGGTTATTTTTATGTAATATGTAAAATACACTGGTTCGTTGTAGACAATTCAGTGTTTAGTAAGTAAGTCTGGTTAATATTGTAGTCCGTACAAAATCTAATAACATAACCAAGCAAATACATATTATAATAGCACATCATACATGCTACTCTCAGTTACATTGATACTGAATTAACCTTTGACCTTTTCAGATATAGCACACCAGCAATACTTACTGTACCACAGCTTGAGAAACTATATTTCTCAGGAATACATTTAAACGTAATAGAGAGTGCATACAATGATTTATTTATTTATTTTTGGGGGGTAAGGGGTCGGTGGGTCAATATTTACAATAATGAAGAAACATTAAAACAGTGATTATTACACATAAATAATACTATATATTTATCATACTAATGGCATGATATTATTTATTCTTAAATAGACAGGCTGCCATTTAAAATGTTCATAAGTCGATCGGGCATTAATGTGCACTGGATGCTGTGCCGTATTCACACATGTCCGCTAGAGGCGCTGCTCCGACTATGGTAGCCAACACCTGGGCATTGCACCCTCTTGCTATGGCAACAAACAGGACGCTTTGGAGTCAGCATTTCCAAGCACACAACACACCATAATGACCATAAACCGAAATCTGCACCTCCCTGTGCTTCCAGCTGATAGCAACAAGCCACAATACAAGACAAATCTGCTGTTACTGCCTGGGGAAAGCTGACTGACTACATCCAAGCCCTGTGTGCCTGGCAATCCTTCTGTGAAACATTAGCTCCATCCAAATGCTGAATACCTTCAGACTGAGCACCTGGCAGTGCCTGCATTATCCATGCCACTCAATGCACCATAGCCTTACTTGGGGGTGGGGGCAGATTGAGAGTTCCATCGGTAGAACCAAGAGATAGGCAGCAACTTCAGGCATTCCAACCCTGCAACTCCCATCAAGCCCAGCCAACCTAGGTATCCAGCTAATGCACACGCACCTCCCATGCTCATAGTGAATAGGATTTCCATTCCTTGTAATATACACCAGCAGCATTCCTAAATAGAGCTTGATATAGGCACCCACCCACGTACACAATGTATAAAGCCACACACAGCGTGTACTATATCAGATAGACTGAGTATACTGAGCATAGCGTACCTGCCATGTGTGAGGCTATTATTAGCCACATGAGCACAAAGTGTGCGGGATCTGAGCATCCCTGTTAACCCCTAGCCTGCCGGAGGATTCCCCATGCAATCCCAGTGTCCTCAGTCAGGGAAGGGGCTCTATCGGGCTCTGCATCCAATGCACACAGCACACAGCGAGGCTCACCTCAAACAGAGGTCCGATCCGGTTTGTCTCCAGGTAGACCTGGATCCGGGTTTGCTGTCGAGACGCCATCGGTAGGAGGTTTAACCAGAGCCAGATCTCCTGCACTGCTCGGGGTTAGGATACTGTGAGCGCTCCCTTCCCGATAGATCCACGGCTGAGAGTAGGGGCTGCTAAAACTTCACAGAGCCTGGCAGCAGAACCCCAGGAGAGCGGCGGTATTGTGTCTGCCTTGAAAATGACAGGGGAAAAAAAAATCAAAATCCCATTGATGACAAAGGAGTCAGTCTTTCATTCCTTTATGTGAGAAGAGTTGCAACAATGTTGCAGGAGAAAGGAAAGTGCATGGCGTGACCCCGCCTCTCCGCTTATTGTAGTGCTTGGTTACAGGAGAACAACAGCACCAGCTCTCTCTCTCCCCCTCTTTCTCCCTCTCTCTCCCCTTTCCTTTTCCCTCTCCCTTTCTCTCTTTCTCTCACTCTCTGTGTGTGTGTGTCTCTCTCTCTCTCTTCCTCTCTCCCTTTCCCTCTCCCTTTCTCCCTCATCCCCCTCTTTCTCTCTCTCTTTGTCGCTCTCTCTCCCCCTTTTTTCTCCCTCACTCTCTATCCCCTTCTTTCTCCCTCACTCTCTCTTTCTCCCCACTCTCTCTCCTCCCTCTCTTCCCCCCTCACTCTCCCTCTCTTTCCCCCTCACTCTCTTTATCCTCCTCTTACTCCCTCACTCACTCACCACCTCTCTCTCTTACTCTCTCACTCTCTCTCCCCCTCACTCTCACTTTCCCCCTCTTACTCCCTCACTCTCCCTCTCTTTCCCCCTCACTCTCTTTATCCCCCTCTTACTCCCTCACTCTCCCTCTATTTCCCCCTCACTCTCTCACTCTCCCTCTATTTCCCCCTCACTCTCTCTTTCCCCTCTCTCCCTCACTCTCTTTCTCCCCCTCTTACTCCCTCACTCACCCCCTTTCAATCTTCCTCACTCTCTCTACCCCCTCTCTCTCTTTCTCTCTCGTTTTCTCTCCCCCTCACTCTCTCTTTTTTCCTATCTTTCCCCCTCTCTCACTCCCTCTTTCTCTTGCGCTCTCTCTTTCCCTCCCTCTCCCTCCCTCCCCCCTCCCTCTCCTCCCTCCCCTCCCTCCCTCTTTCTCTCTCCTCCCTCTTTCTCTCTCCCTCCCTCTTTCTCTCTCCCTCCCTCCCTCTTTCTCTCTCCCTCCTCTCTCTTTCTCTCTCCCTCCCTCTTTCTCTCTCTCCTCACTCTTTCTCTCTCCTATCCCTCTTTCTCTCTCCCTCTACCTCCCTCTTTCTCTCTCTCTCCCTCTACCTCCCTCTTTCTCTCCCTTTACCTCCCTCTTTCTCTCTCTCTCCCTCTACCTCCCTCTTTCTCTCTCTCCCTTTACCTCCCTCCCTCCCTCTACCACCCTCCCGCTTTATCTTTCCCACCCTCTACCTCCCTCTTTCTCTCTCTCTCTCCCTCTCTCTCTCTCTCTCTCCATCTTCCTCCCTCCTTCTTTCTCTCTCTCACCCTCCCTTTCCCTCACCCTCTCTCTCTCACTCTCCCTGTCCCTCTCCCTCTTTCTCTCTCTCTCTCCCTTTCCCTCTCCCTAGATGAGAATAGGAAACCCCAGCAATGATTCCTTATATGACTAGTTGGGCTGTAAGTTAGGCAGTGAACCAGTCCCTGATTGGGTAACTCTAGCCAGCACAGGATTGTCATTTGAGAATTTCAGTGTTACTGGTTTTGCGTTACCTTTTTTCCTCTCCACTTGTGTGTAAATATACTATTAACATGTATTTTTAGTTAGCTAGCTTTGCACCCAATAATACTGTGCTGGGCCAAGCTCATTGGCTTACAGTGATTAGCTGATGTCCTCAGCCAATGTGCTTAGCTCAGCAGATCTGACATAAGTGGGGTCTGTAGTGGTTATGGTGCTTGGAGTATTCCTTTAAGAGATTAATTAGGAGATAATTACTTCATACTCATTAGCCAACACTGCCTGCCATCCTTGCAGTTCTATGGGTAAAGTCTGTACTAATTATTTGGTAACGTTTTAAGATGTGTCCATTTTGTATTGCACATATGTATCCATTGTCAAGACAATTAATGTCTGTATAATACTCATGTCCACTGATACCGTCTACCATTTAGCATTTGTCCTTTTACAAATTGTACGTACATCAAAAAAGTTGTGTTTTCCAATTCCATATTCCATATCCAATTGCTAATAGCCATATTAGCAAATTACAGACTTGTTCTTAAAAGATTACATCAAGCAATGAAATTGGCACAAAGGAACGTAATTTGATTTAACTTTTTCAGTCCTTTCTCCTTGTGGGGAAATCCAATATGTAGTACCATGAACACCAGCATTACTGCAATAGTTTTATGGTATATTGATATATCATAAGCTGCAACCAGGAGAGGACCCTCATAGAACAGACTTTATGATTATCAGCAAGTGAGATATCATGACGTCTATTAGCAGGAGAGACATCCCTTCAGCAACCAACTGTCCAAATCACAGATTGCTGTCCCTGCTTGATGTCAAGTGAGAAGAACATAGTGAAATAAAGAGGAAAAAATATAGATTTTTGAAACATGAATTAACAGAGTGTACTGCCTGATGTTCTACTCTAGGACGGAGACAAGATCCATGAGGTCCTGAAGCTGTTCTTTTTCTAGGTAATGATTGACATCAAAGAAATGATATTAAGTGTTGATTTAGGCTACTTGATGTAACCACCTTTTGCAAAAACTAGTAAACTTGCTGGTAAAAGACTGCTTGCTGAAAAACACCTGAACTTCTGAGGCTAGTCTTGCCAAAGTCTAGATGATCAACTCATTATTATGACCAGGTAAGAATTTATGATACTTTTTGTTCAAAGAGTCACTTGGCTAGTGCCCGTAGGACCAACAGTAGACCCAATTGTCAAGCAGTCCTTGCAGAAATGTTTAAATGTTTACAGTAAACTGTGATTACTTAGATTTATTTAAGTTATCTTATGCAGAATTTATATAGACAAATACAGTTTTTACTGTACTTAAAGGGACTTGCGACACACCAAAACAACTTAATCCAAATTAAGTCGTTATGGTGCCAGGAGGCAGGAGGCACTCTTACCTCAAGGGGTTAAATTGTTCTTGAATGTCCACTCCACCCCAGCAGCATCTTGCTTCAGAATTTTCAGATTCAGGAAGCACAGAATGCTGCCGGGCAGGGTTGCCGCTGATTGACTGAAAGCGGTCAGCTGACGCTCTCAGCCAACCAGTGACTTCCCAATCCACGGGAAGGAGACCCTCACAGCATCCCTGAGGGGAACAGTAGACAGATACATACAGACTTGGACCACATGGATGGATGTCATATCACACAGAAGGACATAAGACTATCAACCCCCTTGTATAACCTGAGGTGAAGGGGACAAGGGACGCCACCCCGAAGCAAAAGAGGGATGAGACGGCAGAGGAGAAACATGGAATGGAGGGGCGTGCGGCAGGCCCAAGGTGGGGGGGGGGGCATGTGGGCTCACCCTTTCCATACCACCCCCTCCGACCCTCTCCCAACTTCAGTCGAGCCTCTCCCGCTTCTACCCGCCCCACCTTTTTTTTTTCATTCTCTCTCCTTTCTTTTCTTCTCTCCCCCTTATTCGTTGGCCCGAGTGGACAGGACCTCAATACTAAGCCAAACACGGGAATCCCCAAGCACTGGCCCCCCTTTCCCTACACCAACAGATATAACCTGAACCTAGGCACCTGCACGGGAACAGGGGCTAAGGGAACGCCCAAGGGCCTCCGAACCGCAAAACATAATCAAGTGGTCGGCCCCAAACACACAAACACAACAATGGATACCCACAGGCTAGTGAGGGGAGGCACAACGGGTTCTACTGCCACCACAACCGACATGGAATCGATCGAAGCTACAGACCTGACACATACGTAATAGATGGTACACCTGGGACAGAGGGCATGAACAGCCAGCCACGACTACAAGGCACTGTTGGCCCCTGTTCCTGGACCGGGGACTATCCCTAGGACAACAGAAATTAGACTGAGGGATGCTTTAGCACACGTCTACGGGCAGTGAGAACCAAATGGTAACAGGGGGAAATCCCCTAGTAGAATAATACACATTGAAGCCGAACAGAATCTGGGTGGAAAGCTAACTAAGCAACCTGATGTTCCTCAATCTCGCATTACAGGCTATAGCAAACTAGCAAGGAAAAAACGATAATTTACACTCTATAGCACAGGAGAGAATAGAAAGCTCCTTTATCAATACTAATGACCTGCTGCACAAAGTGTAAATAGCTGGGCACTGAAGCACTGTTTGCCAAAAATGATTAGAATTGTAAAATCAGGAAGTAGTATGTTCCTACGTTTTTCTGTCTTATTGTCAAAACTGTTCTAAAAGCCACTAAGCTCAGTACCTTGTACGACTACTTAAAAATGAAAATAAAGATTGTCAAACCCCCCCACCCCCCCCACTGCTAACATTTCAGACTGCAACTGGAAGCTATGTCAAGACGCCTGACATGCAAAGCTGAATATATATATATATTCTCACCAAAACTAATAAAAGAGGCTGACTATGAAAGAAACTATGAATAGTGAATGGGGAGTCACTGATTGGCTGAGAGCTTCAGCAGACCACTCTCAGCAAATCACCGACAGCCCTGCCCATCGCTTCATGGTTCCTGAATGTGAAAATTCAGAAGCAGGATGCCGCCGGGGGGAGTAGGCATCTCCACTGGAGGCAGCTTTAGGATTAAACCAATTATGAATGGTTTAATCCGTTCAGGTAAGAGTGTCTCGAATGGGGCCTCCTTTATTTACATAAAGTTGTTTAGGTGCCTGGAGTGTCCCTTTAAGAAGTTTAGGTTTATTACATGAAAACCTAATATTTTTATTATGTTGATCCATTTTTACGTCTATTTCACTATCTCTGGTTCCATGGCCAAATAGAAACTATTTTCTTTCTCTGCTGGAATTTTCTTCCAATGTATTAAGCCAGAGGAATTTTGACTGTATGTGGCATAGTGATGATTGAGACACCTTATTAAAAAAAGAAATAATTTGTGCGTTCAGCATCAAGTTGGGTTGGAGGCCTGCTGTGAGTTGACCTGGAGAGTTTCAGTTAGAAAGCCACAACAAGCTTCACAATGTTTTAGTGATTTTCTTAAAATAAATAAAAAGCATCATTGCCTTTTATTTATCACCCTTGTTTAAAAAACTGGTATGAAAAATGCCTTCAAGGGAATGTCTGGATTGAAAAAAACCACTTATTTTTAGCGTATTTGAATAGGCAGTTAAAACGTGAATTTTTAGGTTTTTCATTATTATTTTTACAAGTCCCAAAAACCATACCAGTTCTGAAAGTTCTACAGCCAAACTGATTCACCCCTAGCACTAACTTCCTGTTTCATTGCTTGTAAGTATCCAGTCAAGTGGTTCGGAAGAAGCATTTTGGGCACAGCAAGCACGTTTGGAAGCTATAAAAATACATGAAAATAGATATTGCTAAAAATTATATAACGTTATTAAATAATGAAATACTGGGACTTTTACAAATTACACAAATAAAATAAAATGCCCACATTGTATTGAAATAGGTCCCAAAAATTTGCTTCTTTGGTGCCCGGAAGTGAAACTTGCACTGATATTCACAGTACAGGTTACGCATGTCCTGGTACGGCACTGTAACTGTACTGTACTGTGTTAATCACAACATGTGCTCTATACATATAATTGTACTGTAAAATAATAAATATATATACAAACACACTGTAGTACATATACAAGGCAAACACAAAGGATTTATATAAAATAAACTTAGCTTCATTTAGTTCACCAAAAAGGTACGGACACTGCCAACATTTCAGTCTGCAACCGGAAGCTGTGTCAAGACGCCTGACATGCAAAGCTGAATATATATATATATATATATATATATATATATATATATATATATCCTCACCAAAATTAAAAAGAGGCTGACTATGAGAGGCTACATGATGCAAGCGTGGCATCATAAGTGAGAGAGGACTGCAAACAAGCCTACTGGTGATCCGTATCGAAGCCCAACTCATGTGAAAAAAATATAGAAAATGCTTGTAAATGTGGTGATCAATATATAAGGGACCACATAAACTGTAAACGATAAAACTAAATCTGTTGATATTTCATATATACACACATACAGGACATACTATTTGCATTCAGAGTTAATAAGCATTGTACCAGAAGATAATGAATTATGAGTTAGACAGCAGGAAACACTCACAAATATTTATTTTTTAATTAAATATGCCACAATGTTTTAAGTTTCATGAAACATATTTAAATCACAGATGACAATCTCCCAGTATTCGGGTGGTATATGTGTCGAAATGCCGATCTCTGCAATTTTGCTCATGTATCTTCCAGACAGCACCTATTCATAGGAGCAGAAGTATACTGAAAAAAAATGAATCTCAAATGAACTAGAAACGAGATTTACAACAAAAAGAGTTTTCTAAACATTTATTAGATGTGTACCTGTTTTATTTCAGACTACAAGGCTAATCGCTCTCTAGTTTTAAGGAAAATAAAAAATATACCCCAAATGAAAACATGCTTTTATCTAATTATATATTTTTTTGATTGCGGTATATATAAAAGTAGCTTCCAAGAGTTGAAGTTATCTTGTCTGCTGCCTTTTTAAACCCTCCCCTTCTTCCTCAGCCCAGACTTTCTGTGGCTGTCCAATCACAGACTTCCCAATGCAGCTCAATGAGAAGTCTTTGCAAGGCAGATGCTCTGGGCAATTGCTGCCTCTTGATTTGAGCTAACCAACCAGGAAGTAGCAGGACTGCTTGAAAGCCAGGTAGGTGTAGCAAGTTTAATACATAAAAGTGCAAAATTCTTTTGATATCTGCACTTTTTGTAAAATGAAAAACAATGAGGACACTCTTCATACATACAACACTCCAGTATGCTGAAGTGCTTTAGGGGTCCAGAGTGTCCTTTTAAGCTTAGCTTGACTATTAAAGGGACACTGTAAGCACCCAGACCACTTCAGCTCATTGAAGTGGTCTGGGTGCAATGTCCCATGTCCCTTAAACCTGCAATAGTAATTATTACAGTTATTGAGAAACTGCAATAGTTACTATCCAAAGTTAACTCCACCTCTAGTTAACTCCACCACTAGAGGGCTTCCTGGTTTGAAACGGACCTGTGATCCATTATCTTACGCTGGACATCCTCATGCTCTGCATTGAATAATGCGTTCCTATGGGGAAGTCCTAATGCGAGTGTGGCCATTGGCGCGCATGCGCATTAGGTCTTCACCACCGGCTTACACCAGCAGGGGAGGAGCGTGGGCGGAGCCTGACCCAGAGTAAAGGGACATCGGTGCTGGATTCAGTTAAGTGAATGAAAGGGGTTTTAACCTTTTCAGCGCCGCAGAAGGGGAGAGTGGGGGGCAAGGGAGGGGGGCACTGTAGGATTCTATAGTGCCAGGAAACCAGCTTTGTTTTCCTGGCACTATAGAATCCCTTTAACTCCTCAATGGAGCCCTATACGCCTCCAGTGAAATTGTCAGACATGATGACTTTTGTTCAGTCAAATACTTCTCATAGAGAAGCATTGCACATATATGTAGCATGCACAGCAATAGCCAAAAAGTGTCAATCCAGTGAGCTTCTATGATAAGCATTCAATTTAATGCTTCAAACAGAAAGAATGGATGAACAGAAATTGGATCATGTCAACTGTGCTGCTTCTCAATGATGACACTGTTCATTCTAAAGGTTTCAGATGAAGCAATTTTGGTTTATAGACTTTGCCTTTAACCCCTTAAGGACACATGACATGTGTGACATGTCATGATTCCCTTTTATTCCAGAAGTTTGGTCCTTAAGGGGTTAAATAATTTGAGCAGACGATCACACTGCATTGGAATAAAAAACGTTTGTTCAGTATTCACAAGCTGACAGCATGAGATTTTGTTGGTGCAATACATCTAAAGGAGATACAAGTTATAATGAAATTGATGCTTTGCGTGCTTCGAAATGCATACTGCCTGACATTGCAGAGTTTATAAATGAGATATTTTTTTTCTTTAGAGGAATAAATAATTTAGAAGTAGTGGCTCACATTCACATTCTTCTCATAACATCCTTTTTTAAGAAAACTCCATAAGGTTTGAAACCAAAATTTAACAGTTTAGCATTTTAACAATGGTAAACAGTACGAACATACATAATGTATTAGGTTGACAAAGAATAAGAATGATCTTTCAAAGTACCAAAGTCCAAAAAAAAGTATATTCCTTACAGATGTCTAAATCAATGTACAGAGGGATCAGGTGTCCTAAACCTGCATTTGCAGGCAAGGAGCAAACATTGTAAAACAGGGTACAAGATAGTACAGAAAACGGACAACGACTCAAATAGCGTGCCCCCATTCAGTTCTTGTACTATGAAATGAAAGCTGTCTCTCTATGCATGAGAGATACAGCAACCCGAGACAATTGTTTTAGCCTTATTAGGCCTTGTCAGTGAGGTATAGCTGATACCCCTCTAGGCTCGGGGATGAAGGGATCAGCTTTTGGATTAACCTCTAATCTTAGGGAGAGCAAATAAACAAAAAGTGAGTGGAAGAGAGTACCGATAACAGACAACAATTCAAATAGCTTGCCCCTTGGTGGGTCCCCACTCAGTTCTAAAGCTGGTTTTAGCTCATATTGTATGATAAAATAGTAGAAATACAGTAAGAAAGTATGTGTGGTAGCTAAATATTAGCTCATATTGTGCCATTACAGAGAAGACTAATCACACCCAAAAGTGGGGACCAGATCTGTATCTATCATGCAAAGGGAACCAGTCTGTATATTCGCTCTGGGCTGCTCTTTTGAGTGGGATCGGTCTGGTATGCAAATATTTCAGTGTGATATGGGAATCTCCCCAAGTGAATCTAGAAACTTGGTACTGAAACGTAAGATCTGATAACTTAAACACCAGTTTAAAAGGATGTGCATCACTTGACAATTATTTTAAACCAGCAAGCAAACAAACTAATATACAAACCAACATAAAGCAAGAAAAACATTGAATAGTATGTAGAAACCAGGACCTACTCTGCATGACTCACACTGATCACTGACGTCCGCGGTGGAGGAGCGTGGGCAGACCCTGAACCAGCGCCGAGGGACATCGGCGCTGGATACAGGTAAGTCACTGAAGGGGTTTTAACCCCTTCAGCAACATGGGATGGGGGGTGGGAGGGAGAGGGGACCTGCAGTGCCAGGAAAACAAATTGTTTTCCTGGCACTGGAGTGTCCCTTTAAACATTTGCCAATATTTCCGCAATTTATACAATTTAGTAGTAGAGGTCACTAACTAGGCCAGAATATGAATATGTGCCAGACTCTGATAAACATGGGTCTCTACATAAACATAAACTACATAAAAGTTATGTTCAGTTTATGTAGAGACCCATGTTTATCAGAGTCTGTACAGATGTTTAAACAGCAACTGGGTTTAATGTTTAATTAGTGGGTAATAACTTCTTGATCCAAGGAGAGATCTGACTGCCATTCCGGAAGTCAAGTGTGTGTGTGTGTGTGTTTGTGTGTGTGTTTGTGTAATAACATTTTTCCTCTCTTTCCTCCTGAAGGCATTGACCTTGAATGTACATGTGATATTATAATCATATCTCTTTGCATTCATCTCTTTTCCTGGATAAATAAATCCAATTTGGAAAACTTGGCTTAGGAACTGAAATCTTCAGTTTAATTAATTTACTCAGAACTCTGAATCAATTCCAAAATAGTCTTTCTTATGAACTGAAAATTATTTTGGATATTCAAGGTGTCTTATCTATGATTCATAAAGAAACAATATTATATTCTGATCCTATGCACTTTCCCCTTTTTAATATATGATAGCAACTTTCTTGCCACTGTGTTATCTGTTAAATCGAGACAGATTTCAAGATCATTTATAAATATATTAAAAAGAATGAGGCCAAGGACAGAAGCTACGGTACTCCGTAGCTCTTCTCCATTTACATAACATCAACATTTACATTAAAACTATTTATGTGTTTCAACCAGGTCTTCATTTAATTATAAATATGTTTCGTCTTTCCTTTGTGTTTTAATTACACAGTGATTTCCAATGTGTATATTTGCCAGTGTTCATCATCAAGTCAGGTTATTATTACAGGTTCCCTGGGGAGGAAGAGAACAAGACTGGGAGTAAATGCGAATATAGTCTAACTGGGACGGACGTGTAAAAAATATTTGTGAACTTAACACAGATAGCAAATCCGCCATAAGGTTTCCTGTTTGTTATCTTGTAGGCCAGGGGTCGCCAGTCCTCAAGTACCCCCTAACAGTCCAGGATTTAGCAAGTACCTCGTTGTTTCTAAGGTGTTTTTAGAAAAGAAAGAAAAACACTTTAGACCCAACAGGGTAGTCCCTAAATCCTGGACTGGTAGGGGGTACTTGAGGACTGGGTTGGGAACCCTTGTTGTAGGCAATTGATTGGTCATTATTTCCATTTTCAAATAATATTTATATATCAATACCAGTTTTAGAAATATAATCATATGTATGAACGTGATTTGGTTTTTATTCATGGCTGCAGGGGAGGGATTGCTACTTTTAGCTTTGGAGCTACTACAAACAGCCTAATTTGATATCTAACCAGCACATTCTATCGTTAAACTCAGCTCCTTTTTAAATGTTATATCAAATGTTGTATGCTAATACTTCAAGGACTTCAATACAATAATAACATAAGATTACCGTTGAATAATATATCTTATCATTGTGATGTGATGACAGCCGCCCAAAACAATCTCAATACTAATGACCCAAATGGCAATTTTCTCTGTGCCCCTCCCCGCCCCTACCAGCTCTCCCCTGTATGGGTACATGATGTTCAGAACTAACAAATGAGCACATAACGTCACAGATAGGTACTTGCAATGCATGCTTGTAAATAATATGTATGGCTTTAGATTTATTGTAACTTGCCTGCATGTGTAGGTCTAATAGTTGTTTTAATGTGACTTACTGATATAATATTAAATATTTCATTGTTGGCACATTCAATATTTTGAAATCATTTTTTTTTTTAACTTACAGTTGTTTTTCTTTCTATAAAATGTATATTTAATTTTAATGCATATTTATGTATGTTTGCAACCAATTAGTAAAGGGATAACTTGTATTCAGCAAGTCTGAGTTTATATTACTAAGTCTGTCTAACTTTGCTATAATTTTCCATCTTTACCCCAGGATAGGTTACATTTGATAGATTTCCCCGCAATCATATTGAAAAATTGTTAGTTGTTTCAATGAGTCACAGATCTATTTAAGTTGGGGACGTAGTTAAATTGTCACCATACAGAAATAATTTTGTCAACCTTCAGTTATTTTATGAAACACTTATCTATAGATAATTATTAGACTTATTTCTGGAAGTGGCACTCACCCAGCACTATTTGATCTAAATTGACTTTTCTATAACCATTCTTATCTTTTTATATAGAAGTCAGACTTGATATAATATATAGTGTATTGAGACAATAATAATAATAATAATAATATGCCCATCTCTGTAGTATGATCCAGAAATATTGCTAAAGCTACAGGCACAGCTGACCAGGTCATAGGATTAGAATCATGCTTCATCTGCACCATGCATGCCTAGATACATTACCTACAACACCATGACTTTTGCTGGAGAACCTAAATTTTAAGAGGATATGACACTTAGCATTCTCCAGCATAGAAGAAGTCTCCCAGTCTGGTAGCACATTTGTCGAGGTATCCCTATTTCCTGAAAGCGTACATGTTGTCATTTGGAATTTTTTACTTAGCATTCTCCAGATGTGTCTACTTAATCCAAGGTGTTAAAACCTCTTCTTTTTATATAGAAAAATGACTGCACTCAGTTATATGCATCACTGTGCACTGTGCATAGCTGTAGCAGCAGTTCCACAGATAACATGAAGGCTAATAAACAGCTCCAATCAAACCCAATGGCCATGGGTAAAAGTTTTCTCCAGACTTGTAAGTGGATAAAAGCCTGAAGGGGCACTAACTCTTCCTATATTCCTTTAGACTGGCTAAGGATCAAACTGCGCGCAAGCCAAGCAAGCACATATTTTTTATTGAACTTAAGTGTAGAATGGCCCCCAAATTCCCTAGATCTCAGCCTCAGTCTGACTGAGCATCTGTGGAATGTGCTGGAATAACAAATACAATCCATGGTGGCACCATCTTGCAGGACTTAAAGGATCTGCCGCTTATGTGTCAGATACCACAGGACATGTTTAGAGGTCTTGTGGAATCCATACCTCGATGTATCAGAGCTGTTTTGGCAGTACAAGGGGGACCTACACAATATTAGGCAGATGGTTTTAATGTTGTGACTGATCAGTGTATATGAAGGACATTTGTAACTACTTTCTTTAACTATTATTGTTAATATTTTGTAGTTTAGAAGTTATTACAAAAATGATTAAAGAATGTTTTCACTACCTTATGTACATCCTTGAAAGCAATTGGTTCCCTTTTTAATCACTTTTGTTTCTCACTGTGTGTAACACTATCACAATTAAGTGTTTATCTGTGGTTCAGTTTTATGCTTTATGGCATCTAATAAAGTTTTATTTTTTCAATTCTGCTACACATAGGACCTGAATATCTGTAGTGGTAACATTTCGAGTCCTGGTACTAGTTCTTTGTCTGAGACCAGTTCTCATTTTTCTCTGTCTCATGTATTGTAAATTCCCCCCACCCCCCATTCATAATATTGTAAAGCACTGCAGAACTAGTTGGCGCTATAAAAATAGCAATCATAATAGTATGCTGATTCTTCTGGCTTCTGCATGTCCTTGACTTTATTTTGCTTTCTTTGTCCGACACCTAGGTTTTTTCATCCTCCTTTCATTAATTCTGACCACCCAAAGGACCAGCAACACTCTTTCGCCATCCCTTGCTCTTTGCTTGACAGTTAGTGTTGTACCTTATACATTACATATAGCAGGATCAAGACAAGACAATGACTCCAATAATTATTTATACGTTAAATTAAAAACCTCAAACGTATTGACATGTTTCTTCATTTTTTTAATGTTCCTGCGAATTATCAACGTGAACACAGACATTGTTAACTCCAGAATGACATTTAAATGTCACATTCATTCTATTTTAATAGCAACTTGCTGCTCCAAATTGATTTTCACCTTAAAATTGAAACACAAAACAGTAATTTTTTACGGTAGATACCTTGCAGTTATTTATGTTGCAGAAATTATCAGACATAACCTTTAATACAAATTAAAGAGCTTTAAAGGTAAAGTTACGACTATCTCTATAGATCCCCATTAACTGCAACGTTAAATTAAATTATAACCAGTTAAATGTTAAAATAAAAAAGATAACCAGTATTGTGCAGAATAAAATATTTCTGAGAGTTTTCAAGCTTGACTAGTTGTGAAGATAAAAGGAGAATCTAAACACTATAAACAGTACAGCATGCAGTTCTATGATAAAGTTTTGACATGCATGTGGCTTTGGTATTCATTTGTGGTCCTTCCAGTCCAGACAGCTGACACCAAGCCAATGAATAATATCCAAAGTTGGTATACATTGATAGGCTATGTGGAACTTAACATAACTGTGTGTACCTGAAGTACAATAGGCACCTAATAGAGCCAGGTAAGTGTTAAACCATTTTTAAACAGATTGACAGTTTACCCTGAGATAACACCAGGGGACAGGTTTTAGTGGCTTTGATGATTATAGTGTCAGTTTAACAATTGTTTTTAATTGGAATTGATAAGAGGAATTTGGTTAATTTGTGTGAATGGAAAACCAAGTCATAAAATGTTCCCCCTAAATAGTCAAATTGAATACATTTTCACTCTCTTCATTTTCACTTACATTTCGCAATTTGGTTGTGAAGCCCCTTAGAGGGTCCTTGGTGCATAATTTACATTTAGTTAAAAAAGTATGAACTCTTATGAGACCTTCGTTATGCATCATTCTTCATATGAAACAGTTAAAACACACACAAGAATACATGCAGGCATTGATAGAATGTATAAATAAAAAAGTAATGCATTTTTCAATGTTCCATTTGTAGTTGGACTTGTAATCCACTGCATTGTATGAGCTCTTAACACTCCATTTCCTCTCTGATTGGATCTGCGTGAAACTATGCTTCTTAAAGGAACACTAAAGTGTAAGGAATACAAACTTGTATTCCTAACACTTTAGTATCTGTATCCCTAGTTTTACAGGTTCCCCCATTCCCGAGTGTCTCATAAAAATGTATTAAAGAATGATTTTTATTTAGGAGGAGCAAAGGGGACCTGATGTACATGCGTGTCAAGCTCTGCTTGCATCCAAGCTTCCACAAAGGAAAGCATTGAATCCATACCAATGTAACAGCCACTGGAGGTGTGTTTTAAACCTTCAAGGTAAACATTGCTTTTTGTACCTTGATTGGCTACAGTGATAGGAACACTGCAACCAAGCCACGTCATTGAGAAGTGGCCTGGGTGACTTTAGTGGTCCTCTACTAATATATACATATTACATACTCTGTCTGATATTCAGCTGCTGCCATGTCAGTGATTTGAAGTGGTCATGGTGTCTGTATGTGCAGCATTTTGCTATGAAACACTACACAAACAGATTATAACAGATATATATTAGTGCTTAGCCCAACTGCACTCACACACCGGTTAGTTCCGTCAAACGTGAAATATAAAACAAAACAGCAAAAAAGAGTGTGGTGCATCGTTATAAACAAATATATATAGTGTGTGGTCACACCAAATTTAAAACTTAGTATACATACGTTAGAATATACTTCTTGTTCAAAGTATAAATACAGAATTCAGAATAGAGATAAAACTCTTCAGGTATTTAATCACTTGAATAAAAAAAAAATAGAAAAACAACAGAGCGTAAAACCCCACACAAAAGGAATAAAAAGGGGGGGATAATATTGCACTCACAAACATAAAATAAAAACAGGCACATCAGAAGGTCCAAAGACCATTTTACCATATACAGCAGTGGTCCCTCAGCTTACGCCCCAGTTGGAGTCCGCCCTGGTTGGTGAAATATTGCCAAAAGCCGGCAGGGTGTAAGTTCTCCTTGGATAGCTGTCAGTCCAGGCTGCAGGGTATCTGTCAGGATCGTACCCTGACAACTATGTTTTATCTCATTTATTTCTGTTCCTTTAAAAGAAGTACCAGCTCTCTACCACTAGTGGCCTCCCTAGCCACTAGTCAACTCAGTCCTCACCTGCCTAGGACTAATTACAGATCCTACAAAAGGCCACACCCGAGAATACCAGTGGCCTTTACATTGAAGTTCATTGTGAAAAGACTTCAGATCCTGGCTCCTGAGAAGCAACCTGTGATTTACTTGGTTTATCACCAACCCTGCTCCATAACAATCCTGCTTAACCGTTATCTGGACATTGCTGCTTACTTTTTTTTACAATGTGTTATTTTCTTTCCCTGAAACCTTATTGTTCCTTTTGTTAACTCTGGCCAAAGCCTCCTATCTGACCTGAGCAAGATCATGACAGTATCACTGAAGACCCTTGAATACCAACCGGTTTCATCAGCAAGACTTTCTCAAGGTAAAGCAGGTACAGACTGTCTGACAAGCCCCACCTTTTAAACCCCACCAATGATGTTCAAGATAGATCTCACATGTTTCCTGTTTTTTATCATCCAAAAAGATGGCCGACCAGGATCATGTCCATGACAAAAATAATCTCCATTGGAGTAAAGTGCCCGAGAAACATTCCTGGTAACTTTGCCCACATTCCCTTCCAGGTGACCATCTTATGCTTGGATGTAAGATCAAATAAACCATAAAACATATCTTGTAAAGAACACCAAAATGATGGTATCTAGGATTACGAACTAAAAGGCGCGAATGCGCACAGACTTACTATTCAAACCAAGTCCGTTATACTGGATCATACCTTAGAATTCCGGCTTCCGCAAACTCCGACCCTCCAGATGTTGCTGAACTACAACTCCCGTGATTCTCAGTCTATCTATTTCATTCATAGAATCATGGGAGTTGTAGTTCAGCAACATCTGAAGGGCTGGAGTTTGGGGAAGCCTGCCTTAGATAAATACCATCAGCGGCAGAAGACATGTCCGTGTGACAAATAAATTAATATAAACTTCATGTGGTGATACTACTACTAATAATAATTATATACAACAATATATCAGTTATGTGAAAACTCTTTACAATATACAGTAGCAGTACAAATAGAAATATATGTAATATACATCATCTCAAAGACATATGTATTCATAAAAAGTACAGAAAAAATGCAGGAACGAGACAAGGAGATAAAAGGATAAAAAATAAAAAGGGGATTAATACATCACATAAAATCCATATTATCCAAATCAATATTCAGACCTGTATTTTCAAGTGTTTTTAATTTATAAATCCATATGGTCTCACGCTGGCACACTTTGTGTGGTATTGCCTTTCTTAATATCAGTATCCACTAGATCTATCCTAACACATAAAAATTCTTCGGGTTGTACAAATTACAGTTTATACAATGTCGGGGTACACTATGTCTTCTGAGAGATACTAAATTTTCTGCACGTAATCAAAGAGATAATCTTAACTCAGAAGTACCCAGATCTAGGAGAAATACACAACATGATTTCAGCTTAGTTTTTAAGACCCAGTTCAAATGCAATTCCAGAAATATTGAAAAAGCACTTAATAAGTGCTGGCGGGTCTTGTTACAGGATGAGATTTTAAAACCGTGATTACCAAACAGACCTAACCAAACAGACCTAAGGTTATTTTTAGTAAAGCTAAAAGTTCCAAATCCTATTTGTCACCTAGTTTTTTACCTCCACTAAATAAACCGAACCCAGGGTGGTTATCCAGACCCATTGGCTTCCACAAATGTGGGCACTGTAAGATGTGTACACATCTTTCCAGGACAGTTAAGCACTTTAAGAGTTCAAATATGGGTAACATTTTTTAAATTAAGCAGTTTATAAAAAAAAAAAGTAGAAATGTCATCTATTTACTCCAGTGCCCATGTGGGGCACAATATGTGGGTCGTACAATTAGGAAATTGAAAGATTGTAATTTGGAGCATCTATGAGCTATTGCTAATAAGGACACCAGACATAGTGTACCCCGACATTGTATAAACTGTAATCTGTACAACCCCAAGGAATTTTTATGTGTTAGGATAGATCTAGTGGACACTGATATTAGGAAGGCAATATAACAGAGAAAGTGTGTCAGTGTGAAACCATGTGGATTTATAAACTAAAAACACTTGAAAATACATGCATGAATATTGATTTGGATATTATGGCTTTTATGTGATGCACTAATTCCCCCCCCCCCTTTTTTTTTTAATGTTGTTTCTACTTTGCTCCAATAAATCTGTCCACTGGATTGAACTTGAGTGTCTGGACCATCATTACTTTTTTTGCAAATCACATTGGATTGGCCAACCTCAGGCCCGGTTGCACACTGGGAAGCAGGAGAGTGCAGTATCCATATTGGTAATTATACATTTAGGAGAAGACATGCTGTTAGTTGCTGTGAACAAGACAACCACTAGAGGCAGTTCCTCCTTATGACATTCAGTTTTCAAAGGTCTTCACATTTGGTGTTATCACACACATCATGGGCAGCTGCTATGTCTCAATGATAAGCATCTGCTCGGACCAAAGATCATTCGGATCAACCATCTCATGATAGATGGTGCCATTCAGAAGAGTCTGCCACAGTGTTAGATAACAGATAATGTCTTATTTAAACTTTTTTTTCTACACAGGGTGGCACTGATTCTAAATCCACCAAAGAACATTCTAACATAAAAAAGAAAAACCCCATAGGATTATTTAACTTAATTAAAATTGTGTTCCTATAGCTTACTTTCTCATTCAATGCACTTAAAAAAAAATGTTTCCTTATATACCCTTACTTTTGTTTGATGATGAATCTTTCCTTATATGCTACAATTAAATATGGAAAAAAAAAAAAAAAGTAGTGCATCGTTAATTCACGTTGTCATCACTAGTTGTCACACACTGGTTGAGAAGTGATATGTGTGAAGAGGAAGAGATTATTCAAGCATTCTCTTTTGTTTTCTTAAGACAAGCCGAATAACAGAGCCAACGGAAGTGTTAGAGAAATAACTGAAAGGAATTGAAGTATAAAAAAGGTGTCATGTTCATTTTTTTTTCTGTATAATCTGTACATCTGTAGCTCAGCACACCGTATGGTTTACAAAAATGGGACCATGTAAAGAATCTGTAAAAACTACAGCTTAGGTATCAGACTTCAATATCTTTGTCATTCTGAATGAACCTTTCAACATCTCTTTACTACAAGACAGGCTTGATAGGAATACATACACAGGGCAATATGGTACAAGCCAGCTGGAAGCAAAAATGATTATAATGTAGTCAGACAATCCACACAGACTATATACAGTATTTACATGTCAGGTGCTGTCATGATCTTGTGCGGGTCAGATAGGAGACTTATGCCAGGCTTGTTATTTGAGACTTTATTTGTGCTTTTAGACATATTATGCAAATTGAGGAAAAACAGACTTTAGGCAATATGCTACAAGACTGGATACTTGCAAAATGATAAAGAGGAGTCTGTGATCTCGAGGTAGGGTTGAAACAAAGGCAGGCTGGTAACAGAGGCAGGCTGGTAACAGTAGAAGGCTGATAACGGAGGCAGGTTTGTAACACAGGAAGGCTGTTAACAGAGGCAGGTTTGTAACACAGGAAGGCTGGTAATAGAGGCAGAGGTCAAAATCATACGTGAGAGTGGAGCAGGTTTCAAGGCAAGTCTGGAGCAGGTTGGTATGGAGCAGGGTAGAAGGTAAGTCTGGAGCAGGGTGGTATGGTGCAGGGTAGAAGGTAAGTCTGGATCAGGTTCACAGGAGCCAGGAACTATAGTCTTTCAGGTAGATCACCAACTTCAATGTAAAGGCCCTGTTGTGAGGGGGGTGTAGCCTTATGAAGCTGAAGCAAGTAATTAGTCCTAAGCAGGTGAGGACTGAGGTGACTAGTGGCTAGGGAGGCCACTAGTGGTTGAGAGCTGGAACTTCTTTTTAAAGGAACAGAAACAAAAGGAAGATAAAACAAAGCCGTCAGGATACAATCCTGACAGGTGCCCCTGCTCCCCAACCTTAATGTAAGTCTATGTGTAAATCTGTGTATGTGCATATGTCTGCTCTGCTTGTAATGTATTGTTTGAATGTATGAGTATACTTAGTGTATGAAGCTGTGTAATTGCACTCAGTGTTAAAGGGGGAGGTGTTAAGGTAGAGAGGGGCTACTGTCAGAATTATATTACATAGTGTGGGTGTGATAGTGTTAAGTGGATTAACAACTTGAGATGAAGCTGTAGTTTAAGGATTGTTTAGGATTACTGAGTTTTAGGCTACAGATGGGTTACATTGGAGTAGATGGGTTATTTAGTTTTCAAGAGGAGTTAAAAATAGGATTAAGGTAAAGAGTTTATTTTTAGGTTTAGGCTTTGAGTGATGGAATTTGAAGGGTTTTTTGGGGGGTATTCACCCTTATATGTCTTTTGTAGACCAGTCAAATTTACAGTATTAGAGCTGCAGGAGCTGTTATACAGTGTGCATCACTGAGAACTCCCCCTGCTCCTCCTACAAGGCATTTCCTGAGTGAGGAATTACTGGTGGGCAGATGGGAAGTGGTCCTGAGACAGCATTGCATTTTACACCCTCTATAACTTTTCCTGCAGCTCTGACTGGACTACCGAGGACACTGGCCAAGGCCCTGTTGCTTATCTTATCCCTATTTAAGCTCAAAATGGCACAGTATAAGTGCTGAAAACAGGTGCCCCCTAGTGGCCAGGTGCCTGTGGGCAGCCACCTACTCTGCAAAATGGTAAATCGGGACGTGATTGTATATACTTCAAATATAATACAATGCAACACTCAAAACCAGATGAAATCAGTCTGCAGCAGTTAGCTCTGTTTAGTTTGGGGTGTTTTATGAATAGATTGGAGCATCTGACCTGCATATACTTTGTCCCATAATTAATTATTTGATTCTCCTTCTGGTAGCAGACTCCCTATAGGAGAACCATATAGTTTGCAGGAAGGAGCCTCACAATTGATAGCAATGGCCAGTAGCAAAGAAAGGTATAATAGGAGAAGTTTTTACACATAATAATTTTTCATATCCCTATGCAAGGAAGATTCAGAACAGTCTATGTAATATTGTTATGTCCCTTTTTAGGAGCAAAGATATACTTAAAAAGTGACTGCAGTGATTTAAAGTGATTATGGTGGTAGGAGTCAGTATGTGCAGTGTTTCTGCTTGAAATACCGCACATACTGAGATATTTGCACCCCCAGCACATGTGACATTGGCAGCCCAGAACTCTGTTCCTGGTTTCCTAATGTCAATCCTGTGCTTAAATTACATCTGTTGTCAGTGATTGGGATATTTATCCTCAGACATGGCCTAGGACACGCATAGCCCATAGTTCAGATTCAGGGAATTAAACTATACCAATAGGCTATTTTATGCTATGCAATTCAATGAATGTAGACCTCTCTAATCTATAGATGCATGACAAACCCTGTAAGACGTTTTTCAGAAAGTGCACACATCATGTATTAAAGCTAAGTACACTAAAACATCACATGTAATATTAATGACTGCTGGGAACAATAGTCCAACCAACTGGATTAAACCAATGCCATCAATACATTATTGTGACTTGTTTCCCTTCAAAGTATGTGATTGCAATACAAATAAAATTCTGAGTCTGGTCATCCTTTTATAAATGAAAGAGCTGAGACAAGGGTCAGTAACCTCTGGGTACAGGACGTATATTTGGCACTGGACTGAACGCCTAAATATATGTCATTCCTACGCAGACACATCTTATCTATTATCTCAACCTGGGTGATTGACCAACCCAACCTGGAGCAGCAGTGAAAATAAGGCAGTGCCTGGAGCAGCAGTGAAAATAAGGCAGAGAAAGCTCCAGGGCCTGACGGTATCCATCCACGTGTACTTAAGGAACTAAGTGTAGAAATAAGGGAACCTCTGTTTTTAATCTTTCAAGATTCTTTTCTTTCAGGAAGTGTTCCGGAGGATTGGAGGAAGGCAGATGTGGTTCCTATATTCAAAAAGTGTTCAAAATCCTTGCCTGGAAATTATAGAGCTGTGAGCTTAACTTCTGTGGCTGGTAAAATATTTAAAAAGGTTATTAAGGGATAATATTCAAGAATTCCTTGAGAAGAACATGGTTATCAGCAAAAATCAGCACGGTTTTATGAAGCACAGGTCATGTCAAACTAACTTGATTGCGTTCTACGAAGAAGTAAGTAGAAGTATAGATCAGGGTGTTGCAGTGGATGTGATCTATTTGGATTTTGCCAAGGCATTTGATACAGTTCCACACAATAGATTAGTGTTCAAACTCAAGGAAATCGGTCTAGATGAAAATGCTTGTTCTTGGGTAGAACATTGGCTTAAAAACAGAGTACAAAGAGTTGTCATTAATGGTAAATTTTCAAGCTGGACAGAGGTGGCAAGTGGTGTCCCTCAGGGGTCTGTTCTGGGACCCCTTCTATTTAACATGTTTATAAATGATCTTGAAGACAGCATTGAAAGTCATGTTTCAGTGTTTGCAGATGACAAAACTTTGTAAAACAATACAATGTGAGCAAGATATTACTTTGCTGCAGAGGGATTTAGATAGACTGGGGGACTGGGCACTCAAATGGCAGATGAAATTTAATGTTGAAAAATGCAAAGTTATGCACTTCGGCGTAAAGAATACACAAGCAACGTATACCCTTAATGGAAGCGAATTAGGGATAACAACACATGAAAAGGACTTGGGAATTGTTATAGACAACAAACTATGCAACAATGTGCAATGTCAATCAGCAGTGGCCAAGGCCAGTAAGGTATTGTCATGCATGAAAAAAGGCATTCATTCTCGGGACGAGAATATCATTTTGCCTCTCTATAAATCACTGGTAAGACCACATATTGAATATGCTGTGCAATTTTAGGCACCTTTTCTAAAGAAGGATATTATGGCACTAGAAAAAGTGCAGAGGGGGACTACAAAATTTATAAAAGGAATGGAAAATATCAGCTATGAAGAAAGGTTAACAAATTTAAACCTATTTAGTTTAGAAAAACGTCGCCTGAGAGGGGATATGATAACATTATACAAATATATTCGGGGCCAATACAAACCATTGTGTGGAAATCTATTCACAAACTGGACTTTACATAGGACACGAGGCCATGCGTTTAGACTGGAAGAAAGAAGATTTCGTCTAAGGCAAAGGAAAGGTTTTTTTACTGTAAGAACAATCAGGATGTGGAATTCTCTGCCTGAAGAAGTGGTTTTATCAGAGTCCATACAGATGTTCAAACGGCTACTAGATGCATACTTGCAAGAACAGAATATTCAAGGATATAATCTTTCAATGTAGGGTAATAACTGCTTGATCCAAGGATAAATCTGACTGCCATTCTGGGGTCAAGAAGGAATTTTTTTCCTAGCTTGTTGCAAAATTGTGCTTCAAACTGGTTTTTTTTGCCTTCTTTTGGATCAACAGCAAAAAACAAATGTGAGGAAGGCTGAACTTGATGGACACAAGTCTTTTTTCAGCTATGTAACTATGTAACTATGTAACTATTTCCCAATTCAAAATAACAGTAGCCTTCAATTTATTTGAGAAATGCTTCGAAAATGAAAATGTAAACTGCCTTGAAATTATTTATTTTTAAATGAATTTGTACTGAATAAATCTGTAAATGTCTGAGAAATTACCTAGAAAATAATAAATAATAATCTAGGTCCACAATCTAAAAATGCTGTACACTTTGGTACAAAGCAGTTCTCCTGTATACTGAAGAATTAAGACAGTAAACGTTAAATATTAATATTACTAATAAAAGCTCAATGCAATGGGCTGCTTTGGTGAAGTTTTATAGGTATAGTGAATGACCTAGTCTGACCTGGAAGAGACGATCAATACAATAACAGAAGATTACAAAATACAATCAGTGTATATCTTCATACTTACCAATAACCTGGAGAAGTTGTTTATAAACACCTCATTTAAATGGAAATCAAGATGTAGTGAAACGTGAAAATGTTTTTCCTGTACAGTTTTGTGATACAATTATGCCCATCACACATTACAGTGAGGCTCTGTTTTGTGTGTAAAGTGACATCGCATTCAATATTTCACTGCCTGTGTGCCAGAAATTACCCTAATTCGTCAGATTTCTTCATCCCACGTGTCATAACTCACCTCCATACATTCACTCTTATTTGTTTTTTTTTTGGCATTCTTTATTTAAGAAACAAAACAGTGTACAAAATACTAAAAGAAGTAGCTAAGTCGGATTCAGCAAGCAAACATTAATGCAAAAATAGCATGTGTTCAGTCCTATGAAACTGCTATAATGTAATTTTAGAAATGGAATGTTTGTTCATGCAAGCAGATTCTGTTTCAAAAAGCCACAGAAGAAAAGCATGATGAGAAATGAACCAAAAGTCAATCAAATTAGGTGTAGAGAAGGGGGAGTGGTCCCTATCTTCTGAAACAAGGTGATGTGAGCAATCATATATGAAATGGGATTAAAGCACCCAAAAAAAATCCATAAGTAAGCAAGAGAACATGTGGAAACTCATGAAGGGACATGTGTAGTATATACGATTCCCATTGAATACATGCATACCCCATAATCGTGTGCACACGATTTGCATCATTGCAAATGAAATTCAAGTATTATAAATTAACCAATTACTCTTTCATCTTAATGCGGTGCTAGCCAGCCCTTTAGTCCAGCTTGGTCCCTTATATAACAGCCATGGTGTTGGTGGATGAATACCATCTGTGGCTCAGGAAGCCTTCGGGGCAATACTGTTCTATTGCAGCATCTGTTTTAAGCCCCCTCTTTTTCTGTCCAGTCCGTGAAAGAAAAGTAAGAACCTGGAAACTGAAGAGGGTTTCTAACCGATGAGTTAGAGAATCTGATGGACACCTTATCTCATCTGTTATGTCTACTGAGCTCTACAAAAAAAAATAAATATTTCCTTCTTCCTACTTCAAATATATGTATCTGTGAGTGTTTGTGAGTTTATGAATTATTTTGGATTGGATAAGGACATGGGAGGGAGCTTAAATCAGGCAGTTAGCCTCATTGGAAATCAATAATATGATATTTTGGATAGCATCAAGACAAAGATGACATAACCAGCCCCACCAAATTTAGGCATTTGTACCCCAATCTCCAACACTTGTCTATTACTTCAAGGAAAATGTGATGAAGCACTGGAGAGTTTACGTGAGACAAAAGCTAGACTAAACAACTTTTTGACCTAGTGATGGATTTTTTTCAATAGAACCAAGCTTGATATCTAGTAGTAATATTCAAGGTTAGGTAGACCCCAAGCCTCCCTGTTATTCTCAAGCTGTTACAGCTGATAGCTCATATTTAAATGAATATTCATATACATTTTAGATGCAGAGCAATAAAAAATAGGTAGAATGGATTGATTGGACCATAGATGGATGGTGGAACTTATACCTGGTGTGAGCGTAAAAGTGGAATTGTGCTTGATGGAAGATACATCAGGCCTGATTTGTTAAACAGCAACCTGAGAATTTTCAGTTAAATGCCCCAGGGAGAGATGTTAGAGTTTGCAATCTACATTGCTAAGGTTCTGCAAAACATGGTATGGGTCCCTGGGGCGGAGTATTTGGAGAACAGGGTGGGCCAATGCTCCAACAGCATTAGTTGCTGTGTAACAGACCACTATTTGGATCTGACTTACGAGTTAGTTAATTGGCACTCACCTGTAGCCAGTCAATTAGTAGACAGGCCTTTAAAAGAAGAGGGCAGCCTGCTGCAGAGTGAGGGAGAAAAAGACAGCTAAGAGAGATTCTGTTTATTGCAAAGACATTTCTTTTGTTTGGAAAATTGGTAAGTGGGAAAGCCACCCAATTGCAGATAGCAATTACTGTCTAGTAAGAGCTCAAGTAAGAGCAAGGGATTTTGTTTGTTTTGTTATTATTTAAAGCACCTGTTTTCTTACTGAATAAAAAGGAAAACCGAGCTGAATGTGTCCTGGACTTTGTATACCCTAGAAGGCTGTGGTTACTGCAAGATCTGTGACAATCCTACCTGTAAAAGAGGTGGTTTGTTACATATGGTGGAGAATGCGGGCAGCCACGTAAGCCTGAGGGTAGAAGTCATTTAAAACTCAACATGGAGGATGTTATCAAGGCTCTGATCCAATCCACCTCTGTGCAACAGGAGGCTAACAGGAGAGCTGCAGAAAACAGTGCAGCCCTGCAGCAACTGGTGCTGGCCCAGGCAGAGTGTGCTAAAGTCCTGGCCAAAACACAAATGGAGTGCACTGAGTCCTTGGTGAAACAGCTTGTTGTGACACAAGCGGAAATGTTTAAAGTAGCCCGTGAGGAGCAGCAAAAAGTCACCCAGGGACTACAACAGGAAATGCAAGCTATCTCTGAAAAACTGAATGGAGACCCTGATGGAAGATACCAGGGGCCAAAGGTGATTCGGGCGAGCCACTATCTTCAGAAAATGACCAAATCAGATGATGTTGAGGCGTACCTTCTGGCATTTGAGCGCACTGCTGAGAGGGAGGGATGGCCGGCTGGTGAGTGGGCAAGCATACTGGCACCGTTCCTAAGTGGAGAGCCCCAGAAGGCGTATTATGACCTAGAACCAGCCGATGCAAGTAACTACAGCAAATTGAAAGCTGAAATCTTGGCACGACTGGGTGTAACCTCTGCAGTACGTGCCCAAAGGTTCCACTCATGGTCATATTCTTCAGACAAAGCCGCGCGTTCCCAAATGTCTAAAGCATTACTTGATTCAGGTAGTATGGTTACGTTGGTAGCAGAGTCTATAATACCTTGTGTAAAACCTGATCATGTACAGAAAATAGGCATTATCTGTGTTCATGGTGATCAAAAGGAATACCCCACTGCGGAAGTAAATATTGGAACCCAGTATGAGGATTTAAAGTACCGAGTGGGTGTAGTACCTCGATTAGCCCATGAGGTAGTGATCGGTAGAGACTTTCCTCATTTTCTAGAATTATGGGCAGCTGTACAAAAGAGGGACCAAAATTTATCAGAAATTAGTCAATCGGCCGAGGATAATGTGTTCCCTTTTTCCGATATTGACTTGGGTTTTGACCACTGTGATGGAAAAATAAGAAAAAGGAGAAAGTACTGCCCTAAACCAGTATTAATAGGAGATAACCCAGCTCAAACTAGTGAGGAGCCTACTAATACTGCAGACAAGGATAAGGACAATTGATATTGGAATCAGTCCAGGTAATTTTAAAAGTGCTCAGTGGGAAGATCCCACTTTAGTGACAGCTAGAAATGATATTAAAGTTGTAAATGGGGTTGCTAATCAGCCAGGAGAAGCCCTACCGTTCCCCTATTTTGAAGTACAAAATGACCTAATTTACCGTGTAGAAAAAAGGGATTCAGACATCATTAAGCAGCTGTTGGTTCCTCAGACTTACCAAAATATAGTGCTAAAGTTGGCTCACAGCCACATATTAGGGGGACATTTGGGAGTCGAAAAAACTAGAGAGAGAGTCCTTAGAAGGTTTTACTGGCCTGGAGTGTTTGCTGCTATTACAAACTATTGCTCCTCTTGTCCAGAGTGCCAGTACAGGGCCCCTTTCAAGACTTTTCGTAGTCCACTTGTACCCTTACCCATAATTGATGTACCTTTTGAAAGGATCGCTATGGACTTAGTGGGGCCACTGGTAAAGTCTGCTAGAGGACACCAATATATATTAGTCATCTTGGACTATGCAACTCGCTACCCTGAGGCCATTCCCTTGCGTAATACCTCTGCAAGGTTAATAGCTAAGGAACTTATGTTGATGTTCAGTAGGGTGGGTATCCCTAAAGAAATCCTGACAGACCAGGGGACCCCGTTCATGTCCAAAGTCACAAAAGAGTTGTGCAGGCTCTTGCAGGTTAAACATCTTAAGACCTCAGTATATCACCCACAGACTGATGGTTTAGTAGAGAGGTTCAACAAAACACTTAAGAGTATGCTACGCAAGGTAATTGATGCTGATGGAAGAAATTGGGATTTTTTATTGCCATATCTACTGTTTTCCATTAGGGAAGTTCCACAGGCCTCCACGGGCTTCTCTCCTTTTGAATTGTTATATGGAAGACATCCCAGGGGAATATTGGATATTGCTAAGGAGACCTGGGAACAGGAGACTACTCCTCACAGGAGTGTAATTGAGCATATAGCTCAAATGCAGGATAGAATGGCCACCATCATGCCCATTGTCAGGGAACACATGCTGGAAGCCCAGCAGGCTCAGAAAAACAGCTATAACCGTAATGCTAGAGTCAGAGTGTTCCAACCTGGAGACAGGGTATTGGTTCTGGTCCCTACTGTGGAGAATAAGTTCCTTGGGACTTGGCATGGACCCTATGAAATAATAGAGAAAGTGAGTGATGTCAATTATAAAGTCAGACAACCAGGAAGAAGAAAGCCTGAACAGTTGTATCATATACATCTGTTAAAGCCATGGAAGGACAGGGAGGTCCTGGTTGCTTTAAAAACTTCAGAACCTCCTATAGTAGAGCCAGAGGTGAACGTATCTGAGACTCTGTCTGTACATCAAAAGCAAGAAGTCAGAGACTTCATCAGAAGAAATAGGGATGTTTTTTCGGTAGTTCCAGGAAAGACTAAGGTGATTAAACATGACATAATAACCGAACCAGGGAAAAGAGTTAATCTCAAACCCTATAGAATTCCTGAGGCCCGGAGGGAGGTTATAAACTTAGAGGTTGAGAGCATGTTAAAACTTGGAGTCATTGAAGAATCCCAGAGTAACTGGAGTAGTCCTATTGTATTGGTGCCAAAACCTGATGGCACATGGAGGTTCTGTAATGACTACCGCAAGTTAAATGCTATCTCAAAATTTGATGCTTACCCAATGCCCAGAGTTGATGAGTTAATAGAAAGACTGGGTAAAGCTCGTTATCTAACAACCTTGGATTTAACAAAGGGTTACTGGCAGGTCCCTCTCACTGAAAGAGCCAAAGAAAAGACAGCCTTTCCAACACCCAGTGGCCTGTTTCAGTACACTGTATTGCCATTTGGGTTACATGGGGCACCTGCCACATTCCAACGAATGATGGACAGAATTCTTAAACCTCATGTTCGTTATGCTGCAGCATACTTGGATGATGTCATCATCCACAGTGCAGACTGGGAATCCCACCTCCCCAAAGTTCAAGCGGTGCTTGATGCTATCCGCTCCACGGCTTAACTGCCAATCCTTCCAAGTGTACGATTGGTTTAGAGGAAGCTAAGTACTTAGGTTATTCTATTGGGAGGGGTTTGGTTAAACCACAGGAAGCCAAAGTAGAAGCCATACAAAAATGGCCACAGCCCCTTACAAAGAAACAAGTAAAGGCATTTTGGGGTTTAATTGGATATTATAGGCGGTTCATCCCAGATTTTGCTACCATTGCTGCACCTCTAACAGACCTTATTAAAGCAAAATCCCCAGTCATAGTTAAATGGTGCCCTGAGGCAGAAAAGGCGTTTAAGAGTCTGAAGGAAGCTATCTGTAGCCATCCTGTCTTGGTGACCCCAGATTTTTCCAGGGACTTTATAGTTCAGACAGATGCTTCTGATGTGGGCTTGGGGGCTGTTCTTTCACAGGAATACCAGGGTGAAGAACACCCTGTTTTCTTTTTGAGCAGGAAGTTAAACCCACATGAGAAGAACTACTCTATTGTTGAAAAAGAGTGTCTTGCTATTAAGTGGGCATTAGACTCTCTTAAATACTACCTGCTAGGCAGAAAGTTCCGATTGATAACGGACCATGCACCTCTGACATGGATGTATCAGAACAAGGAAAATAACTCCAGAGTAACCAGATGGTTTTTGAGTTTACAATCTTTTAATTTCACTGTGGAACACAGGGCTGGTCTGCAACAAGGTAATGCTGATGGGCTTTCGAGGGTACACTCTCTGATTTCCATGGTCGCTCAAACCCATGGGTATGAGCTGGGGGGGAGGATATGTGAGCGTAAAAGTGGAATTGTGCTTGATGGAAGATACATCAGGCCTGATTTGTTAAACAGCAACCTGAGAATTTTCAGTTAAATGCCCCAGGGAGAGATGTTAGAGTTTGCAATCTACATTGCTAAGGTTCTGCAAAACATGGTATGGGTCCCTGGGGCGGAGTATTTGGAGAGCAGGGTGGGCCAATGCTCCAACAGCATTAGTTGCTGTGTAACTATTTGGATCTGACTTACGAGTTAGTTAATTGGCACTCACCTGTAGCCAGTCAATTAGTAGACAGGCCTTTAAAAGAAGAGGGCAGCCTGCTGCAGAGTGAGGGAGAAAAAGACAGCTAGGAGAGATTGTGTTTATTGCAAAGACATTTCTTTTGTTTGGAAAATTGGTAAGTGGGAAAGCCACCCAATTGCAGATAGCAATTACTGTCTAGTAAGAGCTCAAGTAAGAGCAAGGGATTTTTGTTTGTTTTTGTTATTATTTAAAGCACCTGTTTTCTTACTGAATAAAAAAGGAAAACCGAGCTGAATGTGTCCTGGACTTTGTATACCCTAGAAGGCTGTGGTTACTGCAAGATCTGTGACAATCCTACCTGTAAAAGAGGAGGTTTGTTACACTGGCTACTTTCTATAAATCAAAATCACCTGTCTCTGATTTCATCTCCCGTTCTCATCACTCCCCCCATACTCAAAATGTTGAGGGCTAACAGTCCTAAATCATCACACTGTATAACAATATATTGCTTTTTTATCTTACATATATACTTTTTCTATACTTCTGGTTTTTATTATGTATCTAGTTTTGTTCAGCATTTTATATGTATAATTGTTGTTGTTTATTTTGGTGTGCTACTCTGTACTTTATACTTTGTGCAGTTTATAAAGCCTTAGCACTTGCTGGGCCATAGGAGGCCAGTTATGTTGTATTGTAGATGAAGTGGTTCTGGATGAAAACATTTTGATGGAATTAAATGTAGTGATGTCCCGAACTGTTCGCCAAACTGTTCGCCGAACGGTTCGCCACGGACTCATCATTGAGTAAACTTTGACCCTGTACCTCACAGTCAGCAGACACTTTCCAGCCAATCAGCAGCAGACCCTCCCACCTCCTGGACAGCATCCATTGTGAAGCTGCATGCTTAGTGAGCTGTCCAGGAGGTGGGAGTGTCTGGGAGGGAGGGTCTGCTGCTGATTGGCTGGAATGTGTCTGCTGACTGTGAGGTACAGGGTCAAAGTTTACTCAATGATGAGTCCGCGTTGAACCGTTCGTGGCGAACAGTTCGGGACATCACTAATTAAATGTTGTTTTGCAGTTCACTCAGCATGCTGTGATACTTTCTGTTACTTCCAATTAGATGAGTGGTTTGCTAAACTCAAAAGATGTGCAGCTAATGATGTTTACTGACAGAAAAGGCAAATATAACTTTTCTTATCATAATCCCAGATTTCAGGAGACTGTGTATATACATATATATATATGCACAAACACATACACACATAAGAAGCTATGTCTGTTCTATAGAATCAACATCCTACATTTTTAAAAACCTATATGGGTGGCACGACCTTGCCACAAGCCACACCAGATGCAATTTCTGCGAACTCCATGCGGGCCCGTTTCTATTTGCCTTTCAACACACGCCACAAGCAATATACCCAATCCACACCACCTGCACCTGATACAGTGAGCCGTGCCACATCGATCGATGCCCTTCTTTCACACAGCCAAGGCGCACAAGCAGATCCATTGCCTAATACTCACCGGCCCTTGCTAGTTGGGAGTCACTCCTCAGCTAATTCGAGGATCCGGATGAAGCAGACTGGCTTACTGGACCCCTTACCGAGCACATGTTGGCAATGGGGTGGCATTTACAAAAGCCTGGACATAGGTCCCAACCTAATGCAGGAATATCAGGACCATGCTGTAGAGGCAAGTACCACACAAGATGGCACCCGCAGAGGGCCTTCACCGCATAGCCACCACTACTCCATCAGAGGGACAGGGGTCACAGACATCCACAGCTTCCCAAACTGACCAATCCACCCACAAATATGACCTTCAGCTCCTACTCCATGATATTCTTAGAATGCTTGCAGCAGAAACTGATGTCATTAGAGCAGATGTGAAAAAAGTCACAGCCAGAGTTCAGACTGCAGATATACCTTGGCATGACTACCATAAAAGGAACTTTACAACTTTAATCAACTCAATAAGCGCTGTCAACACAGTTATCAGCCATAGATGATAGAAGCCGACAAAACCACATTAAAATCCGGATCAACCCTGCCACTATCACAACCAACAAGCTACCACACTCCCCCTAAAACCGAGTTCTCTAGTTAGCGCCCTAAGAAGCAGTCATTGTCAGAAAAGCATACTCATTGCAAAAGCACATATCCATCTCAACTTTAGTTTGGGTACTGGTTTTAAATGTGAAAATAACTTTGAATTCACTTACAAGTCTCACTCTGGGGAATAACCATGAGTGGATCACTACACTAGTGAATGCTGAACTCTCAACGTATTCAGATCAAATTAAACAGTCCTGATAAGGACTTTATGTCTGTCATCCCATTAATGTCATAGAACATCACCTATGGGCAAAAGTCAAATTACAGAAAGGCCAAATTTCGGTTTCTCAGAATTTTCATTAATAAAGAAAGATTCTGAAAAATTAATCAGACAAACCAAAAGCCATTAAATGGGCACATATATCATGTAGTATATTATCCCATGAATCAAAACAAACTTGCTAGGCCATCGCACATTTTGTTTGGTTCATGTGGGTGCCCAATTGACTGAAATTCGGAAGAATTGCAAATCATAACTAAATTAATCTGTAAGTCTTATGTATACTACTGTTACATGTGAAAAGATGGGTGAACCTTAACCAGTGAAAGTTGCATACCTAATCAGTTATACACAATGGCACTAACTACAGCTACCGCACTCCTACTTTAGCACATATAACCCAGTGATGACAAGTGTCTAGGTCAGGGATAGGCAACCTGTGGCACTTTAGATGTTATGGATTACATTCCCCTTTAATGCTCTTACACCCATAATGCTGGCAAAGCATCATGGGAGGTGTAGTCCAAAACACCTGGAGTGCCAAAGGTTGCCTATGCCTGGGCTAGGCACATTCTTTACTTAGTATTAAAGTGGTTAAAAGTAATTAAACTTTCTCCAGCATTCTTTTTTCCTTACAAATTCTGCTTTTTTGAAGAGATTAATTAAATTACTATGGTTATGTATGTGCCTTCATGTTTTATAAAACTACTGTATTTACAGAATGCATAATTAGTAAACCTAAGTTCTTTACAAGAGTTCAGTATTGTAGCATTATCATTGTTAAAACACGCCTGTTGAATAATTTAATTTATAGGACATGGAGAAAGTCAGCGTGTGTATTCTGGAGTTGCATTTAAAGTCATTTTTAAACCCTCTGTGGTCAAGAAATTGAATAGCTTGAATATTAATGTAAGCTAACAATGGGACGATCTTTTAATATACATTGTTCAAACAATTGCAGCGAATTGGGAACTAAAGTTCTGCTAATGGAATGAGAATGCAATTCAAGTTTAAAAGGATTAACAAATTTGCTAAAGACTAGAGTATAACGCATTTATTATTTGAGTGCTTCAGATTTAAATTCCAAAGAGATTTTATGTAGTTCGGCCTCAGAACTTTCAACATTGATTATTGACAGCCAAGACCTGCTCTCTGATAACACATTAGATGGCGTATGCCTCAATATCAATATAATTTATTATTTTTGTACGCTAATCAGTTGTACTGCAATCATGTCTACAATGCAATCAATATTTGTAGAAGGGGGTTGATTGAAGGGCCAGACTGAGAACCTAGCATTTACAGGGAAACGTTACACTCCTTTAAGTGGTCATATGCAAACACAGTTTGCTAGAAAATAATAACTGTTAGTAACTGTTTTTCAGAGGATTCTGATGGTTGAAACTTGAGTTTTTAATATAAGGAACAGGATATTCCCATAAAGTAAAATTGTTCACGAAAAGTATGGAAATGGTGGGATTGTGAATGCTTTAACATTGTTAACTTCTTTACAGCACCCATTAACATGTTAGTAAATATTGAATGTGCTATTATAATTTACCTGAACATGTATCAAGTGTACAAGTACCAGTACATGTATCAAGTGTACAAGTTACAGTATGAATGCAGGGACTTTTCAAAATTGTGTCAAACTCTTTCTATATACAAATATTAGTATGTTAATTAGCTACTGATTGCTTAAGTCCTGAAACAGCATTGACACTAGTTATGCCATTTCATTTAAGATTAAATGGAAAACAGGACACAAATGCAAAAAAAAATAAAAAAACAAAAACAAAAAAGAAGCTTTGGGGGGCGGGTCCGAACCGCAGAGCTGAGCGGCAGCAACCCTTAACAGCTCCTGCGAGCAGCATTTAAAAAAGCGTGATACCCCTACTGAAACAGCACCCAAATGCCATATAAGGGCCACCAAGCGATGGGGGACGTCAGGATACACAAAACTATGCATTCCAAGTGACAACCGACCCCACCTGTGCTGTACACACCCCGCGGGAGAGGCGGCCACTCTCCTGCTGCCAGGACCAAAGGGAAGCAAGACACAGAGCCCTCGTTCCCCCCCTTTGGACCAGCGGGGGATATCCCGGTCCAACCCCACAAGCTTAACCGGTCACACAAGACTCAAGCGACAGGACCACGGAGTCCGGAGGCCGCATACGAGGGCTGCAAAATGGCGGGCGGGCGGGCGACGCTCCACTTACATGTACTTGATCAGGAAGGAAACTGAGCTCTGGTACGACCGCATATTCAAGGCACTATGGAAAAAGCTGGAAGCTCTCCTGCGGTCCCCGCAAGCGGAAGCCTCACCTGGTGGTATGCTGCAGAGGCCGAAACGAAGGGGCAAAGAGATGGATGGGACGCCCTCCACTCTCAAAATGGCCACTCATAAGAAAGGGCCCGGCCCAACTGCACCCGAACGGAGCAAAGCTGTGACCAGACTCAGACCGCACGAAGCCCACAAAGCTAAGGGGACCCCCAAGGCTCCACACCAAAGGCAACCTCGCCGAAAAGCTGCAGTCCAACACGGACTCAAGAGAAGCAAAGCTCGCTCAGATGGACCGAGGGGAGGGTGGACGGTCAAGCCTACACTAGCAGAGACCGCTACACCGCCACATGGATCCGGCAATGGCAAACGACCGCACCAACTTGCACAATCCACTGCCGGGACCTCAAGACACTCACCAGGTGAACCTGTGACCCTCACCGCCAATCCACTCTTCTGCACACTCGGAACGCGGAACAAGAGCCTCCAGCGCAGGGCGCAGGCTTGCACCCTGCCCACGAGGCATCGGCTGAACGGTATCACGGGAGGGAGACTTACCCTAGGGTAACTGTGAAACCAGATACCCACACCTGCTTGCACACTTGCTTGCTTTACTGTGCAGCTTCCCCCTGAGAGACTCACATAGGCTGGCAGGACTGACGTTTTTTGCTGACCACCCAAACCCCTTGATAAGCATTGTACTGACTATTGCCACATAGCACATAGATGGCCCTCTGGGGTATTTCACACCATCTGCCCTAGCTCAAGGCCAAAACCGGCCTACTTCTGTCGAGCAGTTGACCCTACGAACTGACCCTCTTTTCTTTGCTAACCTTGCTTCATACCTGTATTACTCATTCTATTACGAACTAAACTTGCACTCTGACCAAGCTTGTCTACAGCAGAAATGTATATGTAAAGGATTTCTATATACTTACCTGTGTGCCCTCAGTTATATCCTCTCCCTGCTTTTTAAATGCTTGTAATCAGTCGTTTCACTATGTGTTAAAATTGTATTTGTCTACCGAACGAGAGACCACCCACCCTGGGTAGCAATCAGCTTTAGAACGTGGAGAAAACCGCAACTTAATTGCTCCTAGGTGGCCGCCATTCGACATATGAACACGTGGCAAGAACAAAGGATGGCGGCCATCTTAAAACTCACGAACACGGTCAGCAGGGCGTGCGCATGAATTGCCTGGAACTATTTTCGGCAAGGCAAACATGCGAACGCCCAGTCTTCATGGAAGTCTTGGATGTATACGTTCCCCTCCACGAATCAAACTGGCATTCGGTAGATAGAATCTACCGAACAAGGGGAACATTCGAATGTAACCAGCTGTACCATACGAACGGTGGTTTTCGTGTAGTTGGACGCAAACAGAGACCGGCTCTTGCTACTGACTTTATGGAACTCTAGCTCGGATACCTCCACATGGCGAGCCGGTCAAACGATGCGACACGGAAACTACCGAACGGAAATTCGTGAGATTTGGATATGTGAATACCAGTATACTCAGCTACCCAGGGATGCTAAAGTTATAGTTGTATGTGTTATGGAAAGTACTTTTCTGAAATTGTTAAAAATCATAATGTTTCTGGCCAGCAGATAATTGAGTTTTGTGTATTGCAGAAACTCAATTATCTAGCCTGGCCCAGAGGAGGAGTTTTGTATCACATAAATTGTGTGTCCTGTGTGCCAGTAAAGTCAGTCTTGTTCCAGCATTAAGCTTTGGCTCATGTGTGGATTATTTGGCGATACCAGCGATATTTATTCCTGTGGATTACTTGGTGATTTTCTTTTCATGGGAAGAAGGGAATGCTTGACTGTGATACTGTATTCTACTGTCACAGTATATTTACAGCCGAAGCTATACTGTCTAAATATAACTTAACCATAACTTACATTATAATTTACATTTACTTTTACAATTGATTGCTTAAACTTAACCATTACATAAAAATGTGCCTATTAACCTTATGCCCCGCATGTTAAGCATGGAAATTGCTTGAGGACTGCTTTCGGGGCACCTCTCGCCTGCCTGTAATATCTTATGCACCACAAAAATAAAAAATAAAAAAATTTAAAAAAGAAGCTTTGATGCTAACATGTAGACAGAATTAGGATAGCTACAATATTATGCAGAATGATTATGGCTTGGGAGATAATAATTAAAACTTGTCAGAAATGTATAGACTTTTATTCTAATAGCACAATCGCCAAAACAAAGAATATTATGCACCTATATAAAACATAGTGATACTCTGTTTAGCACAGGGTTCTGTTTGAAGAGAAATGTGATTCTAATAAAATACATTTATTTTAACCTTTCAAACACCAGCATGACAAGTGACACATTACGCCGTGCAGCCAACATTTTATATTCCAAATAGTTAAATATGCTGGCATTGCAAGTTAATTGGATAATCTTTATACATGCAAAAAATCCACTTTATTATTAATGTTTTACACATAAAAAATATATTTTTTATACACATTCAGCAAACTAAACCAATTGAGCAAATAACTGAAATTGTCAGCAGTTTTGCATTATCCTGAAATATCAAATTATACTTGAACAAAATTGAAATGCTTTGTGTGCACAATGCATTTTTATGCCTCTTAAAGAAAATGGTTTATGTCAGAGAAAGGCTCTCTCCTGAGTTCAGCTGTAAGCTACCGCTCCCATTACTCTTGGTCACAAAATACTGTCCGATTCTGTATAGGATTGAATTTCATAAAATAATATTACGTTTATTGATAAAGAAACACATAGAAATATTTTTCTTTCTCCATTGTAAGTACAATACTGAATACAAAATACTGTGATTCATGTAACTGTAAAATATTAAATACATTATAAGAATATATAGAATGGTTATTTCCAGGTTGTGTGAGTATTATTTTAATCTTGACCATGTTTCTTAGTCTTTGAATATTCAAATTCCTTGTTGGATATCCCCAACACTAAGTGCTTAATCAGGCACACAAATTCCAGTGTATGAATCCATAAAAATAGGCCATGTGCTCATAGGTCTTCATAACCAGTGGCAAAAACAGCATTGTCTTCAGTTGTGTTCGATGGATAATGCCGATATTGGCACCTGCCGAGTCTATTAGTTTTTCTTTGTATACTGCAGGTATTGTTTTTTGTTTTACTTTTTTTTTCCTTTAGGTATATTTTTAGGATTCTCCATCAGCAGGGGGAGGTTGGCATAGCTTGTACAACCTGATAGATCAAAGAATAAATGTATGAGAAACAGTGACAACGCAAAATGCTAATTCATGATTTAAAGCCTGCCTTTTGTTGCATTTTATTTTAAGCAACGTCAGTATTTTGTGCCTAATTTAGCAAAGTCTTTCGTTCAATTCAGGTCATTGCCCCAGAACGTTTACAATCTATTGGAAAGTAAGCCTACAGATACCTTGGCATGCTATCTTACCAAGTCTTGAAACCTTGCAGTAAGCTACTTGATGATTTTCATATCGCTCACTTTAGTGTGAAAATGCTCAGAGGTGGGACTGCACCTCTCCATCTCTTAGCTATGTATTGGTGCACTGTAGTGCACATTCTGTGATTCGCAAAATATCCTTCCCGAGGGAGATCCAATCAGGTTCCTATTCAGGATGGCCAAGGCAAATCTTATGGTCACCTTACCATGCCTGACCCTAATTATAATATAATTCTCTCATGCTATCTGGCTAGCTATCAGGTTAGGAAGGCATATTATGAATGATTTATTTATAAAACGTGCCTACATCATAGTATGTTGTTTTTTTATAGTGAATTGTGGAGAAAAGTCCTAAAAGTGGATCAGTAGGAACATTCGACTGGTGGTTACCATGGTGATTGCTCCATATTTAGAAATGTACACCAGAACTGTGCTTTAGAAATAACCCCAACTGTGTCCAATTATTTCAGAGCATTATTTAAACCATGTAACATTGTGTACAGGCCATACGTGATAAATTCCATGACACTGTTTTCATATCTATTCCCCCTTTTCAGGTTCCTGAGAACAAATATTTTAGTTTAATTAAGCATATTATGCTGACCTTTTGAGTTAGAAAACCTCGAAAATTACATTAAATGCATTTCAAGTATAGGTACAGTGCTCTAGGTGTAGCCTTTTAAAAAAGGTTTTGGAAGTAAAATTAACATCATTCTTACCGCTGGTCAGATATGTCTACGATACAGACAGAGCCCTGCTGGCTCTCCCCACTGTTTTATTACAGCTTCTGTTTACTTTTTTATTTAACGATCAGATAAAATATTATCGCTCCTTATTTCCTGATGGAAGACCCTGATGTTCACTGCAGTGCTATTTTTCATGTGATTTTCTATGGCATTATGCTGCCCTGTAAAATTGCTAAAATAAATACATGTGAATTTCTGAAAAGGTGCTATTTTTCATGATTCGATCTTTTATTCATTGTGATCTCTTTGCGCTACAACTATATATGTGTGTGTGTGTGTGTGTATATATATCTGTGTGTGTATTTAAATAGGTTAGCATGACGTTAGATCATTACTGCACTGGCATATTCTTATTCATCACACTAACTTTGTTACATTTATCCTCCCAATAAAGTTTATATATTATATTCATTTTATTTTTTTCACTGCAAAGCCTCTTTCATCCCCTCTTACTATTCTCTTTGATTATATCTATTTATCTATTTTTTTAAAAAATCTTTTTGCTTTTTCTTAATAAAAAAGCTGCCCCTCTAGAACAAATGGCAAATACTGCCGATGTATTTAATAAATAAGTAACACATTCTAGCTTTAAAAGTTTGGATAAATAAACTTTGATTTGTTTTATACTATACCTTGGAGCAGATGCTGGTGTTCTGTCTCTCACGCCTAGATTCTTTGCTGTATTTTGAACCCTTGCTCCCTGTTAAGAAGAAATATGACAATACATAGTAAATGACAATACACAAAAAAAGACCTTTTCTTGTATACAATTTAATAAAATTTTTACAAACGTGTTAATATACTAGAATATACACTCTTGGGCAGGATAATCTATTCTTTTCTAACTCTCAATCTGATTGTATATAAGGCACTAAATATAATGACACCAATTTAAAGATTAATTTACATATCATATAAGTGTCCTTACCTGTACAAAATCACTAATCTTTCTTAAGCATCCTGGTTAACGGTTCATTTACAAGAAACATGAGCTTGTAAAACAAATGTATGAAGTCTTTCTCCCACAGAGGTTATATATAACACATGTTGCATACACCATGTGAAAGTCAGAGATTTCAAAAAAATATTTTAATAAAAGAATGTTATAAAATTATCCTCTAATTTGTTTTCAAGACACATCCATATCTGCAGGGTTTTACGTTTACCTCTCACGGGTGATTCATTACCACCATTTCTCACCCTATAAGATCACCAAATTGAGCTGTTACTTGGGGACACAAGACGGTGTATCGCAAAACCCTCATGGCCAAATTGAATATGTTAAATACAATCCTGGGAGGGAAGCGATGCAGCAATCAGGAAATATAACACTCTAAACAAACTTATATCACACATGGTTATCCCGAGGCACTCTGACTCAATAGAGATCCAAGCTCTCATTAAACAAGGCTGTACAGAAAACCTCTATAGTGTAAGCTGCTTTGAGCATGGTCTCTTTACTACTTGCTTGTTTTGACCTTAACTTGTTTATTGTTTATATGTTCTTTTTTATATTAGCATTCTAGAATACTTTGAAACATGTTGATACCATATAGGTAATACAATTAATACTATGATCATCTGAATTTGGTTTGCTAGAATTTGGCATTACAAAGGCAAATACTTTTAAATCTCAGCTGCTTTTAACTTTTATATTGAAATGTATTTCAAAGCACTCTATGGCACCTAGTTTTACCAGTATAAAGGCTGGACACTATAATAAGTAATAAACTTAGATTTGGTAACCAGGTAACAGTTTCCCCACTGACATTTGTAAGAAACGTGCTATATTCTTACCTATATATACATATCTCTAAAAAATACAATCTGACCCAATATTGTGACTAGATTGAGATAATTATTTTCAAGAAACAATATGGAACTGCACTCTTTCCCATCACTCTGAGCCAGGGTGTTACCAAACGCGGGACTCAGCACCAGGTCCCAATAACAGTATGTAGAAAGTACAAAAAGGTTTAGGCACTCCAAGGTTCAGAAACGGCAATTTATTGAAGCCCAATATCACACAACATTTCGACCTACACAGTCTTTGTCAAGCTGGACAAAGAGCGTGTAGGTCGAAACATTGTGTGATATTGCGCTTCAATAAATTGCCATTTCTGCACCTTAGAGTGTAACGAGAATATACCCCTACACGCAGGATCCAGCTAAACAGAGGCAAATACAGAGGAGAGATACGTCTACCGGACCTTAGAATGGCCGGACTCGACGTATATGAGAGGAGACAGAGCCAGGAACAAACCGAGGTCAAGGGCACAGAGAGACAGCGTAAACTAGGACAAGCCGGGGTCTGGTACACGGAAAACAGCAAGCCGGCAAACAGTACAGATAAGGATAAAGCGAAAACGAAGTCAGAATACGAAGCCAAAGTCAATACGAGAAAACACAACTGAACACCACAAGCGCTAAAGGGAACTGAAACAGAAACCACGATAGGGCAACGAGCTAAGGGAAAAAGGTAAGTTAAATAGCTTTTAAACCAAAGTGATTGGCTCCTGTCACTTCCACACCCCCCATAGGTAATTGTATAGGGAGTGTGGTATGACAGGAGCCAATGGGAGCCTTTTGGCAATTAGGCTCCCACTGTCTCTTTAAGAGCGCGCCCGAGACTCGCGGCGCGCTCTTAGTTTCAGGCGGGACACGTGACCGCTTCACGCGGTCACTGCCCGCCTTCCATCTGAAGCAGTCGGATGAGCCGCGCGCGGCTCGTGCAGCCGCAGGGCCGCGCGCGGCTTGAAGAGAGGACCGCGACCGGCCCCCGGTTAAGGTAAGTAACGCTACAGTACCCCCCCCTGAGGACACGCCCCCCGGGCGGGTAGGACCAGGCCTGGCAGGAAAACGAGAATGGAAAGAGCGCACAAGACGGGGAGCATGGACAGCATCAGCCGAAATCCAACTGTGCTCCTCTGGCCCATAACCCTTCCAATGTACCAAGTACTGAAGTCGACCCCTAAGGAAACGAGAGTCAAGAACAGCAGACACTTCAAACTCCTCATGACCCTCCACCGAGATAGGAGGGGGAGGAGGAGTATGCGGTTGCGTACGAAAGGTTTCAACAATGAGGTGTGAAAAACATTAGGAATACGTAGATTCTTAGGCAGGCCTAAGGCATAAGAAACAGGATTAACCTTATGTATAATACGATAAGGTCCAATGAAGCGGGGAGCCAATTTCATAGAAGGCACCCGGAGACGAATATTCCGCGTGGAAAGCAAAACCCTGTCCCCCACAACATAGGACGGAGCTGCTCTGCGATGCTTGTCAGCCTGAGCCTTCTGGCGAGTAGCAGAGTCCACCAAAGAACGCTGAACCTGCTCCCAAGTATTACGCAAACCAGCCAAATGCTCATCCAGAACTGGCATGCCCTGTGAGGAGAATGCAGCCGGAAGAACAACGGGATGCTGGCCATAGACAACGTAAAAAGGGCTCTTGCCGGAAGAATCATGAGTGGCGTTATTCCGAGCAAATTCAGCCCAAGGAAGCAGGTCAGACCAATTGTCCTGATGGTGAGACACAAAACAACGGAGGTATTGCTCCAGAGACTGGTTGGCACGTTCAGCAGCCCCATTAGACTGGGGATGATAAGCGGAAGAAAATGAGAGAGAAATACCCATTTCTGAACAAAAGGCCCTCCAGAACCTGGAAATAAATTGGCTACCCCTATCGGATACAATAGATACGGGAATCCCATGTAATCGAAATACTTCTCTAGCGAAGATATGAGCCAGTTCCTTGGATGTGGGCAACTTGTGAAGAGACACGAAGTGAGCCATTTTGGAAAACCGATCCACTATCATCAGGATTACCGTGTTACCATTTGAAGGGGGTAATTCAACAATAAAATCCATGGACAGGTTAGACCAAGGTCTCTCGGGAACGGGTAACGGATGCAACAGCCCACAAGGAACTCTACGGGAGGATTTCATACAGGCACAAGTAGTACAAGCACTTATATAGTCAGTGACATCCTTTCGTAAGGAATCCCACCAAAAATACCGAGAAACAGCTGACACCGTTTTGGAAATACCAGGATGTCCAGCAGTCTTAGCATCATGATATAATGACATAATATCCCGTCTCTCAGGAACATCAACGAACAGTTTATCATTAGGCCTCTCGCTAGGTGCCATGCTTTGTTTCGCTTGTATGGCCTGCAAGAGGGACGAGGAAATAGACAAAATAGTAGTAGCTATTATCCTGTCTGGGGGAATGACAGGAGTAACATCAATCTCCTGTTTGTCAGTAGTTTCGAACTGTCTGGACAGAGCGTCTGCTTTAGTGTTGCGATCACCTGGCCTATAGGTGATAATAAAATTGAAACGGGACAAAAATAGTGACCACCTAGCCTGCCTGGAAGACAATCTTTTGGCTTCGCTAAGGTAGGATAGGTTCTTGTGATCCGTAAAAATGAGGATAGGATCCTTAGTTCCTTCTAACAAATGTCTCCACTCTTTAAGTGCTAAAATAATAGCAAGGAGTTCGCGATTACCCACATCATAATTTTTCTCTGCTTTGGACATTTGTTTAGAAAAGAAGCCGCATGGATGCAATGGCTTTTCAGGCGACTCTCTTTGGGATAAGACAGCACCTACCCCAATATCCGAAGCATCAACTTCAAGAATATAGGGCAGTGAGGGGACAGGATGCTGTAAAATAGGTGCAGAGGCGAACGTAGTTTTAAGAAATTCAAAAGCCTGAAGTGCCTCGGTAGACCAAACACGAGTATTGCCATCCTTTTTAGTCATACGGGTAATAGGTGCTACAATGGACGAGAAACCTTTGATAAAACGTCTATAATAATTGGAGAACCCAAGAAAACGCTGAATAGCTTTCAGACCTTGCGGTAGAGGCCATTCTATTACAGCAGCAAGCTTCTGGGGATCCATACGAAAACCTTTAGCGGAAATCAAATACCCCAAGAACTGGACTTCGGTTTGGTCAAACAAACATTTTTCTAGCTTGCAATAAAGACCATTAGCAAGAAGGGTCTTCAAAACTGTCGTAACATGTCTGTGATGAGTGTGTATATCTGTAGAATATATTAAAATGTCGTCCAAGTATACGATAACAAATGTGTGAATAAAATCTCTTAAGACATCATTAATAAATTCTTGGAATACTGCTGGGGCATTGCAAAGCCCAAATGGCATAACAGTATATTCGTAATGACCGGATCTAGTGTTGAATGCAGTCTTCCATTCGTGATTTTCCTTTATACGTATCAAATTGTATGCACTCCTAAGGTCTAATTTAGTGAACACAGTGGCATGTTTCAGCCTGTCAAATAATTCTGTAATTAAAGGTATAGGGTATGCATTTTTGATAGTGATTTTGTTTAGACCTCTATAATCTATACACGGTCTTAAATCACCTTCTTTCTTCGATACAAAGAAGAACCCTGCTCCAGCTGGAGAAGAGGATCTCCTAATAAACCCCTTTTCTAGTGATTCCTTAATATACTCCTCCATGACACGGTTTTCTTGAACCGATAAGGGGTACACCCTGCCCTTTGGAGGTATAGTGCCAGGCAACAAGTCAATAGCGCAATCATAGGGTCTGTGAGGCGGTAATTTCTCAGCCTCCCTTTTATCGAAAACAGTCTTTAGAGATAAATACTGAGGGGGTATAACCGTAGACAAAGGAGGACTGGTAGGTACCTCAATAGAATTCAAAGGTGTGACTTCCAACGTACAAGACTCGTGGCAGGCCTCACTCCATGATTTTATTTGCCCTGTCTCCCAGTCAAAAATGGGATTGTGAGCACGTAACCATGGATACCCTAATACTAACTGTGAAGAGGGAGAGGTGATGACCTGGAATCGAATGGTTTCATAGTGTAAAACCCCTGTGTACATGTGTAATGGTACAGTCTCATGAGTAACAACTGGAGAACTTAATGGTCTACCATCTATGGCCTCAACGGCCAAGGGTATCTCCTTCTCTCTGATGGGAATGTTGTTTCTCTTTATAAAGCCAGAGTCTATAAAATTTTCAGCTGCCCCAGAGTCAACCAGAGCATATATGTTGTCAACTATACAAATCTCTCCCATATATAAAGAAACCGGGAGAAGCAAGCGGTTAGGAGGCAATTTAGGAGACTTAGATATCACACCCAAGGCCAGTCCCCTATAAGGTCTTAGGTGCGAGAGTTTTCCGGGAGTAAAGGACATTCCTTTACCATATGGTCTCTCCTACCACAGTATAGGCAGAGTCCCTCCCTTCTCCTATGTAATTTCTCAGTATCAGAGAGTTTGGCAACCCCTAATTGCATAGGTTCCTCCTCAGACACTTTAACACTCTCTGGTATATTAACTCTGGGGTTAATGGGTGTAACAAAACGTCTATTCCTGTTCTTGGTATAGAGCCTGTCACAAATTCTATTATCTATATCAATGAGGTAATCGATAAGGTCCTCTAAGGCAATAGGAAGCTCCTTAGCTGCTACCTCATCCAATATCGTATCTGACAAACCTTCCATAAAGGCAGTAGTTAACCCATTGTTGGTCCAATCTACCTGCGAAGCAAGAGTGCGAAACTGAATAGCATAATCAGCCACAGACCTAGAACCCTGTTTAATTCTCATTAATGCTCTCGCGGCATTCTTTGACCTTTTCATTGTGTCAAAAGTTCTACGAAAAGCCGTAAGAAAACTGTTGAAATCATGCACCATAGTTCCATTAGCTTCCCAAATAGGATTTGCCCACTCAAGTGCCTTATCGGTGAGTTGGTGCATAAAGAACCCAACCTTAGACCTCTCTGTGGGAAATGAACGTGGATACATTTCGAAGTGGAATTCAATTTGATTAATAAACCCTCTGCAAGTCTTAGAGTCCCCTCCATACCTAGGAGGAGGTGTTAAATGGGCCGAAGTATTAGGCAAAGTAGATACTTCAGGGAGAAGGGGCGTAGGAGGGTTAGGTGTGGTTGCTGGAACGGTTCTAGCTAGGAGCGTCTGGAGAGCCTGAGCTATCTGATCCATACGGTGATCCTGCTCTACAAATCTTGCCTCATGGGACGCCATCTGTTGAGCTAAATCTGCGGGGTCCATGGCCCTATCGTAATGTAACGAGAATATACCCCTACACGCAGGATCCAGCTAAACAGAGGCAAATACAGAGGAGAGATACGTCTACCGGACCTTAGAATGGCCGGACTTGACGTATATGAGAGGAAGACAGAGCCAGGAACAAACCGAGGTCAAGGGCACAGAGAGACAGCGTAAACTAGGACAAGCCGGGGTCTGGTACACGGAAAACAGCAAGCCGGCAAACAGTACAGATAAGGATAAAGCGAAAACGAAGTCAGAATACGAAGCCAAAGTCAATACGAGAAAACACAACTGAACACCACAAGCGCTAAAGGGAACTGAAACAGAAACCACGATAGGGCAACGAGCTAAGGGAAAAAGGTAAGTTAAATAGCTTTTAAACCAAAGTGATTGGCTCCTGTCACTTCCACACCCCCATAGGTAATTGTATAGGGAGTGTGGTATGACAGGAGCCAATGGGAGCCTTTTGGCAATTAGGCTCCCACTGTCTCTTTAAGAGCGCGCCCGAGACTCGCGGCGCGCTCTTAGTTTCAGGCGGGACACGTGACCGCTTCACGCGGTCACTGCCCGCTTCACGCGGTCACTGCCCGCCTTCCATCTGAAGCAGTCGGATGAGCCGCGCGCGGCTCGTGCAGCCGCAGGACCGCGCGCGGCTTGAAGAGAGGACCGCGACCGGCCCCCGGTTAAGGTAAGTAACGCTACATAGAGTACCTAAACCTTTTTGTACTTTCTATAGATTGAGATAATTGTCACTTCAAAGATTTAAGATTTAACAGTCTTTGGCAAAAGTGTGAATTTGCTTCAGGTATTTGTATAGTTCTGTCATATCAAACTGATCTCAAGGAATAGTTGATCAAAAGAACTACATTCTACATTTACCATGATCCAACGCCATCCTTTTTGAATTTTAGTTCATCAGCCTGACAAGTGATCTCACTGTTGATGGGTTATGTAACAGCACAGATAGGTAGCCCGCATGTCCCGTATTCTCAGGTCTCAGTGGGCCACATTTCCCAACAAGAGTTTACCAAAAGACCAAGGCAGCATTTTTTAAATTATATTAAGGGCATACCTGTAATAGGATGTTTGTGTATTTTTTGCTTTGTTATACGTTTGTGCAGTGAATAGTTAATTTTTTAATACCGATTAAAATTAATTATTTTGATTAATATTAGATTAAGGGGGTTGCTCGATTTAATTTGTGTAAAGAAAAACAAGAGAACTTGATTAAAAAAATTATAATAAAATTAAATTCAATGCACCTCACAAAAAAAAAAATAAGAGCAAAAAGGTAGATTTGAGAACTAAACTGAAATAACTAAATGGAATATTTACATTAATATTTTTAGTTAATATGCATACTGAATTTTAAAGTTTACAATACAAATATAAACATTTAAAATCACACCAGAAATTATTGGCCAATTAATAATATAGTTTTTATTTGATGTAATTCATTAATCAAAGTAAGTTATTAAATATTATGGTGGTACTGCTATATTGTATCGATTCAAACATGTTAAAGGGAAACGCTAAGCACCTAGACAACCTAATGATGATTATTATTATTTATATAGCGACAACAAATTCCACAGTATTAAGAGTTAAATCTATTTGTTTATGGAGTCTAGGCACACCTAGTGCTGCCCTGTCTGTTACTCCTGCAGCCTCTTTATACACTTCCTGGAAAAAAAAAGTGTATTTTTGTATTCCTTTATTGCATGGTGTGTTTAATATAGAAGTGATATATATCTTCTTATTTCCTCCTTTGTTAATTGCCTGCCAGGGCTTACAGCAACCTCCTGTGCTCAGTTAAAGTTCAATTCAATCAACATACCAAGAGATAAAAACATCTCAAAAGAAATACACTGTGCTTTAAGATGTGATTAAAAATAAAATAAAACTTTTTTTATAGAGGCAATGTGAGTCATAGCCAGGGGTGGTGTCTCTAGGGCTACATAAACAGAAACAAAAGTGATTTAACTCCTAAATGGCAAATCATTTAGAAGTGACTTTACCTATATATATATATATATATTTTTTTTTATATATAACCCCCAACTATGTTTATAATGAATTAAAATATCATTCAACAAAACACTAGAAAGCACAGGGCGCCACAGTCACTATATTGGTAATATAAAAATAAGGGTTTGAAAAGGAATATTGATGGTGAAGTAAAAACAGCAAAAGTTTATTAATGAAAAAATATATAAAAATAAATCACAGCACAACATGTGCAATACATCAAGAATAAAAAAGCCACAATAGGCAAGGGACCCTTAGGTACAGCAGTTTAACAGAAAAGTGCAAGTGCCAGATACATGAAAGGAAAGTGCACAAAGCCAAGCACTTATGCAAATATAATACAATTAGCCCAAAGCAAATGCTGCATAAGCAGTATGTAAAATCAGCATACATGTAAAATAAAAACAGCTAATACCAAAGTACATTTACCATTGTAAAGCGCTGCGGAATTTGATGGCGCTATATACATATCATAATAATAATAATAATAATAATAATAATAATAATAATAATACAGGGTCCCAGATCGTGCTCAACGCGTTTTGTCATGTGCCTTCCTCAGGAGTTTCTTCTCTCTTCCCGGTCTTCTCCCCTTTTAAATCTGCAGGTACATCCAACTGCTCCCGTCACGCGCACCGTCATACGTCATGAAGAGAGAAGAAACTCCTGAGGAAGTCACATGACGAAACGCGTTGAGCACGATCTGGGACCCTGTACTTTGGTATTAGCGGTTTTTATTTTACATGTATGCGGATTGGCTTTGTGCACTTTCCTGTCATGTATCTGGCACTTTAACACTTGCCCTTTTCTGCCCAGCTCAGTATCATGTTATGTTAAACTGCTGTACCTAAGGGTCCCTTGCCTATAGTGGCTTTTTTTATTCTTGATGTATTGCACATATGTTGTGCTGTGATTTGTTTTTAGATATTTTTTCATTAATAAACTTTTGTTGTTTTTACTTCACCATCAATATTCCTTTTCAAACCCTTATTTTTATATTACCAATATAGTGACTGTGGAGCCCTGTGCTTTCTAGTGTTTTGTTTTTTTGGTAATTGGAGTTGGAGAGGCTTGCCTGCAGTTGGTTTTTATTACTGTCCACCCACCTTTCCAATTCTTTGTTCTATTCAAATATCATTCACTGTAATTTGCCTACCTAAAAAGATAAATTCATGCCTTACCATGGAAAACCATTATGGTACTGACTATCAAGAAAGTACTCGCATGGAAACTGTTCATGTCAGTGCCATATTTTTGCGTCTTTCCCCCCAATAATTATCAATATGCTTTATTTTTTTTTAGTTATTCATCAGTAATTGATAATTTGGATTGTGGTCTTTGTAATCAGAGGGTTTAAATGAAAAACATTATTACACAGAAAGTATTAATATTAATTTTGTGAGAAATGGGCAAAAATATGCACTTACAAAACTAGATGAAAGCGTTATCCCAAATTTCTGGATTTATGTAGGATAATTGTGCTCAAAATAAAGATTAAGCAAAGACTATTGATTAAACCATCACTACTGACATCTGTTTCCAATGCTGCCAATGTAGGCTGCCAAAGCACACATTAATGGCATGTGTATTCCAATAAATGCTGATAGAGCACACTTTTCTAGATTTTTTGGACTCGTCTTCCAGCATCTATCAGTAAAATATCCAATTAAATTCTCATGCTTAGATAGCACTAGACATGTTTCTCAGAGGAAACAATGTGACACAGTGAATAATTGGCAAAATTATAAATAAAAAAAAAAAATGAATGTTTCAAATGTTTGCATGGCTTGTGTTTTCTAAAATGTTCCAAAGTGTCATTATTTTTACATAAAATAACCTTTTAATTATTGTGTTTTTGGAATAAGGTTGCAGTTCTTAAAACTTAAACCTTATAAATAAAGGAAAACATTGTTATTACTTTGATGAGGCAACCACCTACTTTGTATCAGAGAGGGCAAGTGTACGACTACATATGCACATTACCTACATTTCAGAACTAATGGAAACGACTCACCTGGGCTAAGAGCGATTCTCACTTTGTTTTATTTTGTGATTACAGTATACATTGCGTATGTTCTTCTTATTTCATGTTGAGAATAATTGAGATTTGCCTGCATTTAAGAAGATATGTCTTGGTATACCTATAAGGGAAGTGGACGCAAAAACGAGCCCAGAGGCTATCAAGTCAGAGTTAACTCATTAGCTTCACTATTGTGAGTGTTCCAACTATGGTTCCAGGATTTAATATATATCTATATTGATTGAATAATGTGTTTTGCATTTGGTTTTGAAGAAATAACTAAATACACTGATAAGTGACTATAACAACATTATACGATTGGTATATATTTTAGTGCTCCACTTCACTTTGGATTTGTGTATCGACACTAAGGTGTGTTTTTGGGGAGGTTGCACATGGAGTGTGGTAGCTGTTAATTGATTCATATATATAAAAGCATTGTGGCACTTTAATATATTATTGGGTTTAACATACTGTAAAGGGCTCAAGCACAGTTATATTTTTTTGTTTTTGTGATCTGAAAGGAACTTTAATTAAAAAACAATTATACATTGTATAATGTAAGTAAAACAGCTCATGTACTGTACATTATACATGCACTATGTGGAAAAGCCTTAATAGCTTACTTTGTGCATGCTAAAAGTACAATATCTACTGTGCTGCATAGTGTGTATTGTATTTTGCATGTACTGTAAGTAAAAACATATCTGTACATTGTTTTTTTGTATGTTACATAAGAGAAACAATCCATATCATGTGAACTGTATATATTATAAGTAAAAGAGAACATTTGTTTACAAATTATTCTATGCTTGCATTTACTGCAGATTTTTTTTCAAACGTTTAATTTTGACATCTACTCCCATGAACACAGATTATATTACAAATTAACAAACTCAAACTAACGTGGTGTAAAGGGTGGAAATGCACTCAAACAGAAACCGACAAATAAAAAGCATATTTAATTACCTAACAGATATTTGGATGGAATCTAAACTGACCTACTTGTACTGCGGAACCATTGTCCAGTGAACTGCATTGTGCAATTAGATGTGACAAAATGAACCATGACATACCTGTTTTCTCATCACATCCGTTGCTTGCATGATGTAGCGCGGAGGTAACCCGTGACTTCTAGCGAGAATTAGAGCCTGTTCAAGGGTGACACCCAGTGTGCACCTGCGATTAAAACAAACAAACAAAAACAAAAAGAGTAATCAGATGGCAGTGTAGGAAAGCTTAAAAGTTAAGAGAACCCTCAATGTGTAGATCAGTGCTGCCTAACAGTGGCCTACTAGCTGCTTTTGCATCCTAACGTCGTCATTCCCTTCTTTCCCTTCTATCATAATACTATCTAGAGAAGTTGGAATAGGTTATATAGACACTGCTGAGGAATACAATTAAACAGTCCTGTTATTTATTTGGAATAAAATAAGAAAATATGTATTGAAATAGAAAGATAGCAATCTAATGCTGGGCAGTATTTCACTAAGATCAGGTCTGTTCTGTGCTTGGTGCAAATCAGTGAGTGGTGGACAGTACTGATCAATGCATATTAAGGTTTTTGGTGTAATCTACTTTAGATAATTGAGCTTTGATTCTCTGTGTTGCTGGGCCATCAGGTTAGCATCTCTGTGCAGAGCGGTTTTAATCCATGGACACATTGTATAGGGGCCACACAGGCTTCCCAACTTTGCAGTATATTATACAGTGAGATTTATTCAAAGCTTCTCTATTAAAACGTTTAGGTGGACTAATCAACTGAGTGTCAGTCGTTATCTGTACATGCAATCTTACTGTTGCGAATACATATTGTTACAAAAACAAAGTACATGTACTAATTGTACATCAACACACATCAATTTTTGAAGCTGTAAAGCTGTAAGTTCTTCTAATATTTCTAACAGTCCATGTCAGTTGCCTCCCCCTGCTACCTACTAAATGTAAATAATGAAAGAAATGGAACAGAGCGAAATGAAGTTTGAAGGCTATGATGCAACGATGGCTTTGTTTTGGTATTCTTTCACTCTGTTCTACACCCTTTGACACAAAAATGTGTTCAAATCTGCCCTTTCTTCCAAATAGTCTTCCTTCCACTTTTGTAAAGTGCCATATCCATCGGTAATTTACCAACTAAGTACCATTTTTAGGTTGAATTTCTTGTTATTCAACTTCAAGGCTCATGCCATATTGTCCAAACATTTGAGTGGATTCATCTCTGTCTGTCTGTGACCTGACAACTCCCTTTTTGTCTAGATGAAAGTGTGAAAACATTTAGCTTAGGTCTCATGTGCCAACGATTCCTCCATAGAGAATTATTGTATTCAATGATTCCTTATGGTCGACCGTGATGACACTGTGCATTAGATGAAGTTGTTAAAGTGCCTACAGTATTCCTTTAAGTAATTTAAGGCACAAGTTTGAGAGGTGCCATATACAGGGTGAACCAAAATTCAGAGCAGGTTTTGACTGGCAATTAACTTATTTGTCAGTAGTTACATTTTTTGCTGCAGGTACATAATATAATTGAATTGTGGGAGATTCATAATGAGTAATTTCAAGAAGGAGCAAAGAGTAAAAATAGTGGGCTATAACGGGATACGATTGAAACATTTTTATGCCCTATATTGGAAAATCATCTTGAAATGTAGTTTCAAAAGGTTGGGAGCTAGTGTCCATACAGCCAGGGCCACAATGGACCTCCTGAGACAATGGTTCAGTGAGGGTGTAATTTCAAGAAATTCCCAGATTAATTTGCCGCCACGTTCACTTTACACCACCTTTCAGCTCTTGATTACTTTGTGTTAGTGGTGTATCTTAGTTTTGTGCTGCCATAGGCAAGACTAAACTCGGGCACCCCATAATCTAATATTTTAGATTAGCTGTCATTTTCCTCTTACTCATTTACTGTACCCTCACATATTATATACTGTTTTTCTCGCCATTAAATGATCTTTCTAAAGATACCATTATTTTCATCATATCATATAATTTACTATAAAAAAATTATAAAATGTGATGAAAAAATGTAAAAAAACCCCACACTTTTTCTAACTTTGACACCCAAAATCGGTTATACATCTACAACTGCCAAAAAACACCCATGCTCAATAGTTTCTAAATTTTGTCCTGAGTTTAGATATACTCAATGTTAACATGTTCTTAGCTTTTTTTTTGCAAGTTATAGGGCTATAAGTACAAGTAGCACTTTGCTATTTCCAAACCATTTTTATTTCAAAATTAATGCAAATTACATTGTAACACTGATATCTGTCAGGAATCCCTGAATAACCCTTCACATGTACATATTTTTTTAAAAAAGACAACCTAAGGTATTAAACTTTTGACTCTTTTCATGCAATAATTTTACCACCAATCTAAGCCAAATTAAACAAAATAATAATAATTGGTGATTTTTTTGACACACATAGAAATTTATGAATACATGTACTGAAAACTTTAAGGGTTACTGCCAAAGAACACCCCAATATGTGTTCAGCAATATCTCATGAGTACAGTGATACCACCCATGTATAGGTGTGTTGGGCTCTCTGTGGGCAAAACAACCTTATTTGGAGGGTGTGCATTTCAGTTTTCCAAGTTGTCATTTTCACAGCTGGTCATCATGCACCCATGTCCCATTTGGGACATTTTTGAAGCCGGCCAATGTAATTTACCCCCATCAAACCATATATTTTTGAAAAGTAGACACCCTGGGGTATTTCAAATGGTGGTATTTTAACCCTTTCCCTGCACTAATTCTACCACCAGTCTTTGTCAAACATTTGGGTAGTCATTTGTTTGTGTTATTTTTCACACATATTCTACTTTAGGCATGGATTCTCAGTTCCTGTTAGGTATTACTGCCAAAGAACACCCACGTACAGGTGTGTTGGGTTCTCTGGGGGCTAAAAGACCTTACTTGGAGGGTGCGCATTCCAGTTTTCCAATTTGGAATTTTCACAGCTCGTGATCATGTACCCATCAAACCATATGTTTTTGAAAAGTAGACACCCTAGGGTATTTCAAATGGTGATTTTCATGCACTAATTCTACCACCAGTGTTTGTCAAACATTTGGGTAGTCATTTGTTTGTGTTATTTTTCACACACATTCTGCTTTAGGCATGGATTCTCCGCTCCTGTTCGGTGTTACTGCCAAAGAACACCCCAATATGTGTTTCAGCAACATCTCCTGAGTACAGTGGTACCACCCACGTACAGATGTGTTGGGTTCTCTGGGGGCTAAAAGACCTTACTTAGAGGGTGCGCATTCCAGTTTTCAGTTTTAATTTTTACACACACATTGCTTTTTTACTGTGATTTAGGAGAGCCTGTTGTTGGTTATTGCAAGAAAACACTCCAGGTTTTTTTCTGCAAGACCTCCTGAGTACACCCATGCCCACCATGTATAAGTTTGCCAGGATTTTGGGAAGGTTCAGTTACAATTTTATGACTTGTAATTTGAGTTGAAATTGAGATTATTTCTTCTGATAGTCCTATCTTTAGTTTGGGGCTTATCACGTACCCCAGTTTTATTTATTGCCATGAATGTGTATATATTTGAAACGTAGACAGGTTATGGAGTGCTTTGATGCCTTTGATGCAACTGCTTTAGCCCAAAAAATTGAAGAAAGTTTGTGGTGGTAATTTTTCAATTTTGATTTTTACACCCACATTGCTTTTTGACTGTGATTTAGGAGAGCTTGTTGTTGGTTACTGTAAGAAAACACTCCAGGTTGTTTTCTACAAGGCCTCCTGAGTACACCCATGCCCCCCATACATAGGGTAAAAAAAAACTGAACGGCAAATGTTCAAAAAATAAATAAAATGGACCAGTGTGTGGTATCATTTGAAGCAGTCCTAAATGCAGGGCAATCAGGACAGTAATATACATAGGCGTGCGCACGGGTGTGCCGGGTGTACCTGGGCACACCCTAATCTCTGCTGCACGCCTATGGATTGAGACCTGCAGGGGAGATCTCACGCAGTGAGGGAGGCAGGAGAGGACCCTGGGAGCTCTTGCCAGCAATTCCGCCGGGTTCCTCGCGCGAGGTTGGAGCGTTGCTGCGGCAACTCTCAGATCTTGTGAGATTGAACTCTAGCCCCGCAGGCTAAAGTTCACTCTTCACTGGACCACCAGGGATGGATGCCAGCAGCAGCAGGATCCCCCCTCCCAGGCATAAGGTAAGAAGGGAGGGGGGATATTTACTAAACGGCCCCCACACAATACACACAATCACCCAAACATAAAGCATACACACACAGCACCCACACAGCATCTACACACACACACACAATACACACATGCAGACATCAACCCTCCCCTGTCAGCACCCTCACACATACACACTAACAGCACCCTCACACACACATCACCCTTACACCCTCACACTAACAGCACCCTTACACACACACTAGCAGCACCCTCACACACACATCACCCTTACACACACACACACTAACAGCACCCTCACACACACATCACCCTTACACCCTCACACTAACAGCACCCTCACACACACACTAACAGCACCCTCACACTAACAGCACCCTCACACAAACAGCGCCCTCACACACACACAACGCCTACACACACATACATACACAGCACCTACACACAGCAGTATATGTGTGTGTATATGTATATATATATATATATATATATATATATATATATATATATACGCGGCTTGTGTGTTTGTGCTTTAGGGTGCACACCCTTATACAATAGGTTGCCCACGCCTATGGTAATATATGATATCTTTTCTTGTCCCTCTCTAAAAACAGACTCTGCATCTTTTTTGGGGATCTGTTTTGCCACAGTAGAGGAGATTTTAAAAATAAAAGGTGTAGCCCCATACTTCATCAGGGATTCATCCACACATATATTCGTTCCAGGTTTATAAGCCTCGGTACACCTGGCAGCAAAGTGGGTAATCAGAGGGTGGAGATTATACAGCCTGTCAAACTGGGGATGCTCCCTAGGGAGGCACAAGCTGTTGTAGAATCATTTCATACCATAAGTCGAGAAAGAATGTTCAGCTGAGCAGTTAGTTGCTGCAGTACACAAAAACATTCTGAGAGCAATGTCCACATTTAAAAAAAAAAAACTTTTGCAATCTTCTCTCTCTTATCAATCGGGACACTGCCAGAACAACTTATGAGGTATGAACGAAAGTGGAGGCACTCATCAACAAAACACTCCTGTTCCAAGTCTTTGCTGTAAAAAGAACAAAGGTTATTTGCATGCTGTGATATCAGTTTTTGATAGATCAGTAATGAATTTAAACTTTCCAAAAGAAAGAGTCATTTGTGGTTTTCTTCTCACAAATAACATAAAAGGTGTTAATGCGGAAATTTTCTTGGGCTTCCTCTGCCTGTGTCTTGCTGGAAGTTGCTGAACTTTTCCTTGCGTGTACACCGTTCCTTTTAGTCTCATAATTCTTCACAGCTGATTTTTCCATTTCAGCAGCTTCGAAAGTCGGGATTCGGGAATATGTCTCTGGTTTCTCGAACAAACTGGATCAGTGACTCATACAGCTCCCCTACTATTCCAACATCAATGCCAATTGGAGTTTTTTGCTAACTGCACCAAATCCTTCCAGGATAGTACCCCCAAACCAATCATAAGTGCAGTCTCCAGATGTTGAATTTTATTCAGAGGACCTTCAGCTTCCTTGCATGTTCCTGGTATTTTCCTTATTTTTTGTTAAGGCTTGGATTACTTGAGTCCAATTTCGATTTAAGCTTCGACAGGCATCTTCCCTGGCTGACCACCATGTGTCAGATAATCTCTTTACTGCTAGAGTGTTGGGCACAGATGATAAGTGTTCGTGTAAAATCTCCCATCTATGAGTGGAAGCAGTAAAAAAAAAAAAAATGTAAAGTTATTGTAGGAGACAAATGAATGAACAAGCTTCAGGACAACTTTGAGCAGCATGCTTCCTTACTGGATTTAAAGAGTGTGCAGAGCATGTAATATACACAGCAAGTGGGTTTCTTTCCAGAATTCTGGCTTGCAATCCTCTATAATGGCCAGACATATTGCTTGCATTGTCATATGATTTACCACAACAGTTCGCAATATCAAGATCATATGACTTAAGAGTGGTGAGGACCACTTCAGCCAGTTGTTCCAATTTATGTCCAGGATTTGGAATAAAATGTAGAAAGCGCTCAATCGGTAAGCCATCTTCCTTGACATACCTTAAGATGAAGGCCAGCTGATCCGTGTGGGAGCTATCATGTGTTGAATCAGCCTTTGCCTCCTTAACTATCTGCTTTGTAACAGAATCTGCCATAAGCTGAATAAACTGCTCACAGGTATTGGATGAGAGGTAAGATGTGACTTCTTTCCCTGCATTGCGGTAATGGACATTGAGTTCAGCTATAAATGGGTCAAATTCTGACAGAAATTCGAACATCCTCATATAGTTTCCGCTGTGTGTGGAACCAATACGGTTATCTTTCCCTCTGAAAACAAGTCCTCGAGTGCCAAGTGCCTTAACTGCAGCAACAACTCTTTTTAAAACATTTCTCCAATATTGAATTTCATCAGAACGCTACTTGGTAAGACTTTCATCAATTCTCCCCAGTGTACATGCTCTTGATTTTTAAGATAGCACGCAAGATTTGTGTTCAGCTGAATGCTAATGTTCATTTAATCGAGCTGTGCCATTTTTCCAGTCATTGAAGTCACTTTCTGCCAACTGGGATTTGCCACCAAACAAACAGCATGGAGCACAAAACACTAATCCTTTGCTTTTGGAGTAAACCATATAGCTGCTTTTTTGTTTCTCTCCATTATTATTATTTATATAGCACCAGCAAATTCCATAGCACTGTACAATGGGTGGACTAACAGACACGTAATTGTAATCAGACAAATGGACGCACAGAAACAGAGGGGTTGAGAGCCCTGCTCAATGAGCTTACATGCTAGAGGGAATTGGGTATAGTGACACAAAGGATATAAGTAGGGGTAATGAAATAGGTTGCTAGAAAAGTATTCACTGAGAACTTTTAAATTACAGTTTAAATTATATGCTTTCCTGAAGAGGTGTGTTTTCAAAGATTTTTTGTAGGAATGGAGACTGGGTGAAAGTCTAATGGAGAAGGAAAGTGAGCTCAACACAAAAGGTGCAGCCCTGGAGAAGTCTTGGAGGCGAGCATCAGATGTGGGAGTACGGACAGAGGATAGACGTAGGTCTTCGGCAGAGCGCAGGGACCTCGACGGGACATACTTGTGTATTAGGGAGGATAGGTAGGTTGGAGCAGCATTATGTAGGGACTTGTAAGCAAGCACCAGAATCTTGAATTGAACCTTCTATCTAACTGGAAGCCAATGTAGAGACTGAAAGAGGAGGGAGGCGTGGGAGGTGCGGCCTCGCCGCCGCATTCAATATAGATTGCAGCAGTGCAATCTGGGAACATGTAAATCCACTGAGAAGCGGATTGCAGCAGTCAAGGCGAGAAAGAACAACGGCATGGACCAGCACCTTAGTCGCGTCTGGTGTTAAATAGGGGCGGATGCAAGCTATGCTTTTGAGATGGAAGCGGCAGGATTTGGCGATTGACTGGACATGAGGCGTGAAGGAGAGGTCGGAGTCAAAGAGAACACCTATGCAGCAAGCCTGCAAGGTAGAGGTGATGGTGGCGCCATTGACTTGGAGGGAGGGAGAACGGGAGTAGCAACACTTGAGGGAGGAAAGACCAGAAGTTCTGTTTTGGACAGGTTGAGTTTAAGGAAGTGAGCAGCCATCAAGTTGGAAATCGTGGAGAGGCAGTCAGAGATATGAGTCAAGATGGGCAAAGAGAAATCAGGAGAGGACAGGTAGATTTGCGTGTCATCTGCATATAAATGATAATGGAAGTCAAAGGAGCTGATGAGATTACCAAGGGAGGCTGTATAGATGGAGAACAATAGGGGACTAAGGACTGAACCTTGGGGAACGCCAACAGAAAGGGGTTGGGGAGAAGAGGCAGAGCTAGAGAATGAAACACTGAAAAAGCGCTGGGAGAGGTAGGAGAAGCACGTTGAGAGAGCAGTATCTCGTAGACCAAAATTACCGAGAGTGAGAAGAAGCTTTTGATGATCAACCGTGTCAAAGGCAGCAGAAAGATCAAGGAGAATAAGGATAGAGTAATGGCCACGAGATTTAGCAGCGATTAAATCGTTGGATACTTTGGTCACAGCTATTTCAACAGAGTGACGAGCGCGGAATCCAGACTGAAGCACGTCAAGAAGAGAGTTGGATTCGAGGAAGTCTGTCAATCTTGCATACATAACGCTCTCAAGGATCTTGGAGGCAAACGGCAGTAGCGATATAGGGCGGTAGTTGGATGGGGAGTTGGGGTCAAGGTCGGGCTTTTTCAGAATTGGCGTTATGGTTGCATGCTTGAACAGTGAACGAAATGTGCTGGAGGAAAGGGAGAGATTGAAAATTTTAGTGAGAGGAAGAGCAAGAGAGGGAGACGGGGTGCAAATAAGATTTGAGGGAATAGGATCGAGGGAACAGGTGGTGGGGTAGGAGGACTTGAGCAGAGTAGAAACCTTTCAAAAAGGTGTTTTAAGTTAGCATCCTAGAAGCCTTCCTGACTGTGTAAAGTCCAGATTCTCATTTTGAATTATTCCATGTTTACCCACATGGTGTTTGGTGCAATCATTTAAAACCCATTCAGCAGGGTCAGAACTCACTCCTAATTGTACAACAGGGTTATCAAATTCTATTGAACTCGAAGGACCTGATTCAGAAGCCTCAGTTTCTCTGGCAGTACTACTGGTAGCTAGTGAAGTATCATAACTGCATGTAGCATTTGTATCAGTTTCACAGATGTTAGCAGTTAAAACTTCAACTACCTCCTCACCCTGCTCAGTATTAGAAGCTCCCTGGCTTGTTTTTCAAGCCTAATTTTTGTGTTTTGTTCAGTAACCTACTCCACTTAGCCTTTTTCGCCCATCACTCATGGCTGCTAAGGATAGTACCAATGCTGTGAAAATCAACCAACATAGCATCATTTAAAATCAGCCGACAAAGCATCATTTAAAATCAGCTGACAAAGCATCAGTAAAAATCAAGCGACATAACATCAGTAAAAATCAACAGACACAGAACTTCTGATCCTGACTCCTGAAAACATCCTGTATCCTGGTTCCTGAAAACATCCTGATCCTCTATTGAGACTCCGTGTGTCCCGTCGCCGGAATCCTCCTGAAACTCTTATCTTCAACTGCTGCAACACTACATGATCCTGTAAGCAACCTGTATTACATTATACTGGAATCTACTTACCTGTTTCAACTGCTGCAACACTGCATGACCCTGTAAGCAACCTGTATTACATTATGCTGGAATCTACTAACCTGTCTCAAATGCTGCAACTCTACATAATCCTTTAAGCAACCTGTACTATATTATACTGAAAGTACTTACCAGCTTTAACCATTTCAGCCCTGTATCATCTTGAAGCTGGCTGCAGTGTGACATTCCACAAACTACTAATCTACTTGGAAATCATGTCAAATCTACTTGTATATAAAAGACTTTATTCATTTACTTTCAAGATATCCTGTTTGTGGCATATTGCCTTTATTCTGTTTTAACTCTCGAAGTATCCTTTTTGTGGCATATTGCCTTAATTCTTACTTTCAAATAAATTGCTATGTCTAAAAAGACAAAATAAAGTTTCAACCAATAACCCTGGCAATCGTCTCCTCTCTGACCTGCTCTGGAACATGACATAGCATCAGTGAAAATCATCAATGAAAATCAACAAACATAGCATCAGTGAAAATCAACAGACATAGCGTCAGTGAAAATCAACAGACATAGCATCAGTGAAAATCAACAGACATAGCGTCAGTGAAAATCAACAGACATAGCGTCAGTGAATATCAACAGACATAGCGTCAGTGAATATCAACAGACATAGCGTCAGTGAAAATCAACCCTTAAAGCATCAATAAAAATAAAACGAGAAAGCAGAAGTAAAAATAAACACACATAGCATCAGTAAAAAACAACCAGCGTCAGTGAAAAGCAACCGGCATAGCGTCAGTGAAAATCAACCGACATAGCATCAGTGAAAATCAACAGACATAGCATCAGTGAAAATCAACCGACATAGCATCAGTGAAAATCAACAGACATAGCATGTCAGGTTGTCCTGACTAAATTTGTGCAGGAAAGGGCGGGTGCTTATGGGGGCAATCAGATGAAAACCTATTGTGACTTTTGAGGACAGTCAATTTACTCAAAAAAAACAAAAACAAAAAACTTTTTTTACACTGAGTAGTAATAATAAAAAAAGGAAAGAAATTGCATTGCTAGAAAAAACATAAAATACAAGTTTTGGGGATAAGGGTTTTTTGTACTTTATTATTATTATTATCTTATTTAAATGACGCCATCAAATTCCGCAGTGGAATGGATGAACAGACATGTAGTTGTAACCAGACAAGTTGGACACACAGGAACAGAGGGGTTGAGGGCCCTGCTCAATGAGCTTACATGCTAGAGGGAGTGGGGTAAAATGACACAAAAGGTAAGGATAGTATTAGACTAGTGACAGTTGCAGAAGAAGAATCAGTCAGGAGCTATTAACAGTTTAATTGATACGCTTTTATGAAGAAGTGGGTTTTAAATCATTTTTTTAAGGAGTGGAGACTGGGTGAGCATTTAACGGAGGAGGGAAGCGAGTTCCAAAGGAACGGTGCAGCCCTCGAGAAATCTTGAAGGCGAGCATCAGAGGTAGGTGTACGGACAGAAGATAGACGTAAGTCTTCAGCAGATCGTAAGGGCCTAGACGGGACATACTTGTGTTTTAGGGAGGATAGATAGGTGGGAGCAGCATTATGTAGAGATTTGAAAGCAAGAACCAGAATTTTAAATTGAGCTCTATATTTTTTAGGAAGCCAATGTAGGGACTGACAGAAGGGTGAGGCGTGGCAGGTGCGGGCGGACAGTAGGATGAGCCTCACCCCCGCATTCATTTTAGACTGTAACTGCGCAAGTTGGGAGCACATAAGACCACTGAGAAGCGGATTACAGTAGTCAAGGTGAGAAAGGACAGTGCCAAAAAAAATATATGGGCGATTCATTGCTGTTAAAAAAAAAAGGCATTCATATGTTAAATTTAAATTACTCACCCACTCTGCAATGCCAGGTCAGCACAGAAACATACACAACAGACTGCAGTTTTCCCGGTTTCTCCCTGACACTGCTCAGCGGAGCTTCACTATGCAGACAGCACGCCTCCACATCTCCTCCACACACCGCACGTGCCGCGCCAGGCTAAAATGGAAGGAGGCCCCAAAGTTCCAAATGCAGCACTAAGCACCTGAACAACCGTGGTGTTTGGTAGCCGAATGGAGTCATCATGTTGCTCAGAAGCCAAATTCACCCTCCATGGTGTTACACTAAGGGTGCATTTGGCTTCTCGCGGGAGGTCGGTTTGCTCTCCATGGCAACAGTCTGTTGTTCGCGCAGTCACAGACTGTTGCAGACTGCGTGAACATTAATGAGCAAGCAGGTACAGAGAGAGAGTTAGTTGCGAGTGGATCAGATTTTTATTTTTTTTATTACAAAAGCTGAAATATGTATCTCTCGCAAGGCATATTGCCACCTCATTGGAAGGTGCCACCCAAGGGAAATGCCTTGTTTGCCTCGTGAAAGATACACCCCTGCTTCCTGTGGGTGTATCTGACGGAACGGTGTACATGAACAAACTCAAAGCTGCTCAAAGAGAATATCCGTGCAGGTATTCGAGCACTAAAGCCTGGAACTAATGTTATTAACAACAATGCAATTAAAAGGGCCTGACTTGGAAAACGGCAAGTGGAGCTCAATTAAAAGATGTCATCTTATGGACCTAGTCAAACTAATCTCCATACGTTAAGCATTCATTGTATGTAATTGAAACGGGTTCATTAAGAAAATATTTATTGACCCCCCAAACCCTACTCTGAATTTTGGCCCTCCCTGTATATAGTGTATATTTATTTTAACACTCTTGTATCGGTGTGAGAGTGCACTTGCAGAAACAATGAACTCCTTTTTGCAACATCCCAGGAACAATTCCAAACAGGGACATTTAGATAGCCCTTTCATGATTCATATAGCCAATAAGGCTCTTTTTCCTCTTATTATGTATAAACAGTTTTTTTATAGGTGTATAAATTAGGATGCAAAGACTGGATTTCAAAGTAAAGCCAAAGCCTTAGATTAACTCATAAACATGTTTACAGCGATGGTGTTTAATGTCCCATGTGTTGTTACTGGCTTCTGTGTGATTACACATCTCAAGCCTCCCTTTAATGAGGCCCTCACACAAAATAGAACACTAAGTCATTATTAATAGCATCTTCACAGCCAAACGATGAATAAAGCAAGGGTACACTGATTAGTGGTTTTAATGAGTGCTTTATGATACCTTTAACATGAAAAAAATCAGAGTATAATCAGTTACCATCTCTTACAATTTTATCACATTGTTTATGGAGATCGAGTTAAAGTACATGTTTTGCTCAGTTTTAATTGGGATGAAGTAAAGAACATTAATGCATCTAGTTAGTGGTAGTGCTCAACTAAATATAAAAAAAAACCAATCCATTTAATCAAAAAAAAAAACAATATAAATTTGTATGCTAAAAAAAATTATATTTTCAAAAAATATAAGCAGAATGGGATTATATATTATTAAATCATTTACATTTACCACTCATATTAGATAGATAGGTCAGGCCAGAGAGAAGGATGTCGGGCCAGAGAGGGTTTTATGTTCTAAGAATGTGTACAAATAATCTAGTGTATGTTTACCTAGTGTGTGCATAGAAGATACAGAGTGTGTATGTTCAGAATGTAGTGTTTGTGTAGGAGGTGCAGTGTCTGTCAATAGGGCATGTATTGTGTGTGTAGGGGATGTATTGTGTGTGTATGTGTAGAGCATCTAATGTATGTGTATGCAGTGGTGTGTTTTAGATCTGTGCTGTCCTAGGCATGATGAAACTCGGACACCCTTTAATTTAGATTTACCCCCCCACTTCCGGTCAAGGCCGCAGCTTTTACTGTTAAAGACCAACACGCACTTTGACTGACAGACACATGCCCTCAGCGATGCATGCACTTAAATACTCTCACTGACAGATACAGTCATTGGCACACACACTGTTTAACTAACACACACTTTCACTGACAGACACACACGGACACACCCACTCACTGACAGGCAAACACTCAGATACACTGACATACATTCACTGATAGACACACACACACATACTCACTGATTTGACACAATCTAACAGACACACACTGTGTCTCACTCACTTACTGACAGACAGACATACACTCACTCACTGACATACACACACACTAATTTGACATTCAAAGTTGGCCAGCCTGCCTGCTCTTGGGCACTCTTAAAACGAGGCTGACAAGCCTCGCGGTAAATACCATGCTGTGTGTATGTGGTGAATTGTGTGTATTAGGCATGTAGTGTATAGGGGATGTAGGGGATCTAGTGTGTAGTGGTGCAGTGTCTGCAGAGGTGCGGTGTGTGTGTGTGAGGGGTTTTTAATCACTAAGATGGAAAATATAGAGGGTTATTCAGTAAAGTGAGCATTCAAACTGAATTCAAAGTAAATTTTAAATTTAAGGTTAAGTAGGCTATGCATTCACTTTCGCTACTCCGGCCTTAACTTTGAAATTAATTTGTAATTCTTACTGATTAGTGAATACCCCTAATTATGTCTATTTGTCTGTAAATGTACATGAATTGCAAGTTGTTGTCAGCTATGTGTTGATATAATGTGATATATATTGAATCCTAAGGCAAACATTGTATACAGTTAGGCATTTAGCTAGGTTGACTGTAATAAAAGTAAACGGAATGTCCTTGACAATGGGAACTTAACCTTGTATTTCACCTTCAGAAGTTGGCAGACACAACATTTAGCCTAACTTTTAAAAAGCAACTAGCGTGGCAGATGGCCTTCAAGTATGAGAAATGTAGAATCCCGTGTATAAAGAAATTATGATAGATTGTTTCTTGCTGACACACATCATTCAACACGTGAAGAATTCAGTGATGTGCCCAAGAGACTCAGGTTTAGCTGTAGAATGCAGTAAATGTAATCAAGAGAGCTGATACTAGAGTGAGATGTATCCAGTAAAGACTAGAGCTATTGCTCAAATAATGAACGAGAATAATATAGATCTATTGTACTGAGAGGTCCTCATGTAAATGCTATTGGTATAAGTACGAAGCTCTGGGTGATGTCAATTATCCCACAGGATGCTCTGTTGTGTCCTGCTTGTATTTCTGCATGTTTGTAAGTAATGTAATAGAAACATATGCAAAGTTAAGTGGCATGACAAGACAAGACAAGCTCTTCCTTCAGCAACTTTGGAATAACCATGACGTTAATGACTGCTAAAATATGTAATTAACATTCAAGTGAAAAATCTGTTTTAAAACCAGATAATGCCCAACTTGCTTTGTTTACGGACAGTCTCACAAGCTCTTCAGTTTCATAAGTCGCACCAAATATTTTTATAGATCAGTTACATATAATGAAATGGAGAGGTACTGTCTTAAAGTTGAAACAGTGAAAACATTAATAGCTGTACAGTAACCTATCATCGTCTCCAGTGTTTCATTGCTGAGAATATGGAGAGATCACCAGCTAGCTGTGTAATTGCCTTAAAGGAACCCTATAGCGTTAGGAATACATATCTGTATTCCTAATGCTACAGCCCTGATATCACTCATCACTGTCTAAAGAAAAATGAAATGAATGAAAAATAAAAAGTCAATGCTGCATAAACCTTGTACCTGCAAGCGATCAGCATAAAGCACAGTGCTATAATCATTATGTAATGAATAATACTCCCATCGTTTGTAAAAAAAAAAATTATACTTACACATGTGCTTAAGCTTGGCAAGCTGACCAACTTGACAAACCTTTTATACACACATCCAACTACGGCTCTGCAATATTGTATGCCCCCTTTTCCCAATTCATAAAAATGCAATTTATATGAATTGATTTGGGACAATTTGGGAACACACCCTTGACTCAAGCGGACAGTCAGTACAGTTTCCTGATTCATTCATCACAATCATCCAAGAAGAAGTGATGAGATTCCACAGAGAAGCATAGGATGAGAAGTGATGAGATCCCATAGAGAATCATGGGATGAGAAGTGACAAGATCCCATTGAGAAGCATGGAATAAGAAGTGATGAGATCCCATAGAGAAGCATGAGATGAGAAGTGATGAGATCCCATAGAGAAGCATGAGATGAGAAGTGATGAGATCCCAAAGAGAAGCATGGGATGAGACATGACAAGATCCCATTGAAACATATTGGATGAGAAGTGATGAGATTCCATAGAGAAGCATTCTATTGAAGGTTTTTGAGCATTGGTGGAAACAGTTTTGCCAAAATCCTTAAAGGAACACAATAAGTAGGCACCCAGATCACTTCAGCTCATTGAAGTGGTCTGGCTACAGTCTCCCCATCTCCCTTAGAGAAACTGCCATGTTTACATTGCAGCACTAAGACAGCATCTAGTGGCTGTCTACCAGCCACTAGATGCACTTATAGGATTTTACCAGACTTTAGGTCGCCTAACTGACACTTTACATTCTCACGCTCTGCACTGGAAAGCATTGGTTCAAAGCTTTCCTATGGGGAGGGCCTAATGAGCTTGCAATGCTTACGGCGCATGTGCATTACCCCTCTCCTCATTGGATACCATCAGAGGAGGTGGAATACCAACCCAGGACCGAGGGACATTGGTTCTGGAATCAGGTAGGTGAATAAAGGGTTTTTAACCCTTTATTAGCCAGTTGGGTCACGAGGGAGGGGAGAGGCAGATGGAACTATAGTGTAAGGAATACAACATTGTATTCCTAACACTATAAATCCCTTTAGAGAATGCAGCCAAGAGTCATTGCAGCCCAACCACTACAATAAACTACAGTTGTTATGGTACTTTTAGTATCCCCTTAAGGAAGTTTCCTAGATATATGCATCCCTCCTTAAGAGTAAGTCTTGTTTATTATTATTGCAGTGGAATCTAACTAGTGCATATTTTTATAGTATACTATAAACTGGGTTAACACAGGTTCCCCGTATCCAACTCAGTCTTCCGTGTCCGTTTCAATCCGCCACATCAGATATAACTACTTAGAGATTATAAATCTGCCACGCTTGATTAGCTTTGACTCAATGTCTGCATTTTGTTCAGCTAGACTTAACATCTAAAATAGGCAGAGTAAGTCAGCAATTTTGTTACAGGTGACACAGTTGCTGTAACTGTATTATATATAGCTACGTCCTTCCACATTTCATTGTATAACATTTTCACAATGGGTAAAAAATGATATGACATATCTGCCTCAAACTAGCTATTTACCAAATTTAATCAGCAGTGCAATCAATACAATAAAATAAATACTTTTTGATAACCTAAATCTAAAGTGCATAGAAATTAAATTCTATGTTATATGGTTTCAATTCATCACTATTCGCTATTAGAAACTTTGAATTCCATGCACTTTGAAAGGAAGATGATTTATATTGAATAAGTATAATTTTTATTATTGCAACTTATACATAAAATAACATTGAGAGGGTAGCTAGGAAAATCAGAATGATAAAATAGGTAATAAATCCCTTTAACAACTATTTTAATTTTAATAAATACTGCTTTCTTGTGTCAAAGGTCATCCATAATTAAGTAGTTTGTACTTTTTGAAAATATATGTTTATATATAATTCACATTGTAAGACACATCAGAACGTTTATAAAGTAATTATAGGTTGGTATTTGTATGCTAATCTCTTTTTTATTTACAAGGTGCTGCACTGAATGTAAATGTATCAGTAATGTATAATATGAACTTGTTATGGTTACCTCCAGAGATACACACTAAACTTCAAATTGTAGCAAATTAAAATAATGTAATGGCAAAAGGTAGACTGAAACAGACGGGTTGTGTCTTAAGATAAAAAAAAATATTTTTTTCCAGTTTTTATAAGCTAAATTGTGCCATTTATGATTTTAATGCAATACAGTTTCCAGTGTATTAAAGGACCACTATAGTGCCAGGAAAACATACTTGTTTTCCTGGCACTATAGTGCCCTGAGGGTGCCCCCACCCTCAGGGTCCCCCTCCCGCCGTGCTCTAGGGGTTGGAAGGGGTTAAACTTACCTCTTTCTCCAGCGCCGGGCAGGGGACTTTCCTCCTCCTCTCCTCCCTCTTCTTCCTTCACCGGCTGAATGCGCATGCGCGGCATGAGCCGCGCGCGCATTCAGCCAGTCCATAGGAAAGCATTATCAATGCTTTCCTATGGATGCTGGCGTCTTTTCACTGTGAAAATCACAGTAAGAGGTGCGGAAGCCCTCTAGCGGCTGTCAATGAGACAGCCACTAGAGGCTGGATTAACCCATAGGTAAACATAGCAGTTTCCCTGAAACTGCTATGTTTACAGAAAAAAGGGTTAATCCTAGATGGACCTGGCACCCAGATTACTTCATTAAGCTGAAGTGGTCTGTGTGCCTATAGTGGTCCTTTAAATAAACCCTTTGGAATTATATGAGCAATGCTTAAAGGCACATTACATGCACCCAGAGCACTTCATCTCATCTGGGTGCAGTACCCCTGTCCCCTTAACCCTGCAATTGTAATTATTGCAGTTCCGCTGACTCAGAGTATGCACATGCCCTGTGAGCCGGCAAATCGGTCCAATCACAGGCTTTTCATAGAGAAGATTTTTAATGGGCTTGTGGCTCCCTTGATACCACGAAAAGGAGTGTATTCGGGGCTAGGTAAGTAATATTTTTATTTTAAGCTTATTTTTGTTTATTTTGGTGGGGGCACATAAAGTATAATACATTATACTTTAAAAACGGAGATAGGAAAAAAATGTTGGAGTAACCCTTTAAGGTTACTATGACAACAGTTTTGTTTCAGAAGAACACCTTCGGAAGAAAACATTGGCTTGTATCCCATTGTACAGCGCTACAGAATTTGTTGGCGCTATATAAATAATAAAATAATAATAATAATAATAAAATAATATATGGCTTTATTACATAAATCAGGCATTTAATGAATTATGTGATTATATTAATAAAAGGAACTTTACCCAGGTTAGTATTATACATTTAATTCCGTTCAACCCCAGAAAAGCAAGTAAGGAAATGCACATTTGTTTCATACAAATAAATAATTATGTTGAAGATACGATAATCGACAATCTTTAATTTATAAGGAGAATGTTTTTAATATTGGCTTCTCTCTTTCCATTATCTGGATCTTCACAGGGAAAGGCTTTTTGGCTTCCTAGGGTTTATCTACAGAACAGAGAAAGGTGGTGAACTCAAATCGCAAAGTTTAGGTTAAAATAGCTGAGCAGCGATTATTCCATTATCAGATGTTTTAGGTGAATCTTTGCAGGTTTTTACTTTTTTCTCTGTCTATTTCACTATTAGTAACTGTATCGTGGGTATACACCTGTGTGACCATGATAATTCTAGAGCACACAAAGTGAATTGTTGCTGTTTGTTGACATGAAATGAGGCAAAGAAAACATGGTGACATGCAGACCTCCAAAAGTATGGAAGACCACCTTCCCCAGGGCGTGAATAGGAGTATGGCTGTGTCTACAAATTCCTTGTATTTCCTGTTCCTAGTTTTTGATTTAGTCTATTTACTTGTTTCTCCTATTCTTTGGTATCCTTTGACATTGGCTTGTTATTTTGTTTATCCGTACCTCTCCTGACCTCAGCATTCTCTCTGACTCCTCTACCATTAGAGGTACACGCTTGTCTATTAATTGAGTTATAGTCTGCACGTTAAGTTTCCACGTAGATCCTGACAGTACATCACTCATGCTCTTAGGGAATATTCTAGGTAAGTCATGACAGACAAGAAATAAAATGGGCAGATACGAAATACAGTTAAAGGTGGTGGTCAGAGCAGTGATGTACTCATGACTGGTGCTGCTGGGTGTCTGATCAAATGCACTCCCTAATTAAGGCCTTGAGCCAAATCAGTCATTTATCTATATTATATTAAATAACAAAATGCACAGCTTTCCTGGTCAATTCCAAATTGCATTTTCTGCAGCAACCACTCGTGATCTGTCACTGTTTCAACACCTTCAGGCAGTGGCATCACAACAGGGGTACGGACTGCACCAGGGTGTGCATCACGGGCGGGGTGACACCAGGGCCGGCCCGTCCTTTAGGGCACATCGTCTCTAGGGGCACAGGATACGAGTGACCGCCAGGAGGGAAGCACATAGAGCTCCCTGCTGCCAGTCACTCTGAGTAGCGTGGCCAGGCGGCGCGGACCACGGTACAGTAGCTTCCTGTACCCGTCCAGACTTACAGAAAGTGCTCTCTCAGTGAAGGGGGAGATACACTCACACAATGCATTCCTTACACACACACACACACACACACACAGAAACACACAATGCATGCCTTATACACACACACTGCTTTCTATCCCCTATACACACAAACACACTACATCCCGTACACAAACTGGTATTCCTATACACTACATTCCATAAGAACACACACATACATTAGATTCTCTACAATAACACATAACATATCCCCTACACACATACACTCCATTCCCTGTGAGCGAACTCAGATGTGGGCCATGTAGGTGGACTTATGGGCAGGCCTTGTAGGCATAGTCACGGCCAGACCCTGGGGGCCCAGACCTTGAGCTGTGTAAGGGGACTGAAAAAATGGAGCTGCTTCCTGTTCGTTGATTTTTCTGAGCACTGCTACAAACATCCTCCACCTGACCAGTGTAGCCAGATTGCAGCCTGAGCCCATCATTAGCCTCATGTCCTCATCTGGGGGTAAGTAGTCTCACTAATCTCTAATTTACATTAAATGGACACTATAGTCACCAGAACCACTACAGCTTGATGTTATAGTTCTGCTGTCAATAGCCTGTTCCTACAGCTTTTTAATGTAAACACACTGCCTTTTTTTGCACTTGCGTTAACACATATGGCAGATCATATGGGTTGGACATTGTGATGTCACTTGGGGGGGGGCAAAATTTTGTTTGCCTAGGGCGGCAAAAATCCTTGCACCAGCCCTGATGGGAGTTATGATTTACGAGTTACATTAGTAAAAAAACAAAAACCCCAAAACACATTATTAAGGGGGTTGGGGTGACACCATGAGTTACCGCACCAGATGACACCAATCCTAGTGACGCCACTACCGTCAGGTCTTTCTTAACTTTAAGGTGGTAGCGTGCGTCAGTGCATGGAACCAGTGGTGTCTGCAAGTTGCAACACATGGAGTGCTGTGTGCCCTCAGCATGCAGTAGCATGTGGCAAGTTGCAGAGAAGCAGCTTATTATGATTCGTTACGCTTTGAATTGGGAAGCTAAGTGTTATTGGCCTCTAAATAGTTGCTGGAAGCTTGCTGCAGAACACAGAGAAGCTGTTCTCTTGGACTGAGGATCTGCATGAAGATGGTACATGTAGCAAAAGAGCTTAATTATACCCCAATCTTCCATACGCAGGTGACCTTTATATGTCTTTATGTGGTATGATTTGGGAGTTAAAGTCATCTTTAATGAAGGAAACGTGTAAAACTTTTGCAATCTGGCAAGCTAATATGGAAAACTGGCTTGTTAATATTGTTAAGTAGTCTTAGTATTTATGTTTTTTATTAACATTATATAAATTTGTATTTGATAATTTATTATATAAACTGCCACTGCCTTACTCAAAACATGTTTTGTGTGTTTATTTTGGTAGTGTTTTAGTGTGGTGGTGTTTTTAAAGTATTTTAATTTCTAAAAGAGTTTTAGTTTTACATACAGGCACATATATCCCCCCCGCCTTGGGAGGAGGAGGGGGGCTATATTCTACCGTTGTCAAAATAAGCTATTCTCGTCTTCGCCAGGCACACTGCCACTAGGTGAGTACAATAGGCAGAAATATCAAGTATGATTCATCAAGTGGGATAGGAACATGCTAAATGTAGAAACTATTACTAAAACATGGTTGGTTGAAACGCGGAATATATGCTTTTATACTACATTTTAAAACATATAATTCCCTACTGGATCTTGTTCAAAATCCAATACTGTGTTAAACGTCTATTAAACAGCAGCCCTACTCCCTCACATACCTCTATTCTGAGCAAAATATGCATTGCAATCACAAATGGGAGCATGTGCTTTAGAGACATTCAGCTTATTTAGCTTCCACAGACAGATCCATTTGCAAGCCTGTTCCAGTTTAAATACTTTTATTACAATTTACAAAAGAAACTCAGAGCACAGCAGACCTTTTACAGGGCTACACTAGCCAAGTGAAGAATAAAAAATGCAATGTGGTTATTGTGTCTTCTTCAGGACAACTGAATAAAGGACTGAACGATGCAAATTGTACTGCAGCACATAAAAACCAATTTCTCCAGATTAGGTTTGAAGGCTTTTAGTTTAAAGGAAAAAAGAAACTTGGCTTTATAGTAGCTACTTTCAAGGAAACTGTATCCTCTATATCCATTAAAGTATGGATATAGAGGATACATTGTAAACTTACACTCTTAAAGTAATTAAAAGGGACATTCCGGGGACCAGATGTTAAAACATGCATCTGACACATCATTCAAATCCCCAGGCAGATAGATTTTTTTTCTGTGAATATATATGCCTGTTTTTTGAAGAACGAAACGGGTGTAAAAGACGCTGGCTGTTTTTATTGCAAACTTTTGACAAAGTTAGAAAAAAAATGAATTTTCATTCAAATAATAATTGTGTCCTTCTAACTTTGCTTTCATCAAAGAATTCTCTATGTGCATCAATTACAGCCTTGTACACCTTTTGGTATTCTAGTTGTCAGATTGTTGAAGTAATCTGAACAGATTTCACCCCATGGTTCCTAAAGCACCTCCCACGGGTTGGATTGGCTTGAAAAAAGCCAGTTTACTGCTTTTTCCCTAAATAATTCTTGCACAATTTGGAGCTGAGCTTTGGGTTATTGTCCTGTTATAGGAGAAAACTGGCTACAATCAAGTGGCGTACACAGGGTATGACATGGCGTTGCAAAATTGTGTGATAGTCTTCCTTTTTCAAGGTCTCTCTTACCCTGTATAAAACTCCCACTTTGCCACCTCCAAAGCACCCCCAAACCATCACATTGCCTCCACCATGCTAGACAGAAGGCGTCAAGCACTCCACCAACAACTTTTCATTTAGTCTGTGTCTCACAAATGTTCTCCCTTCTGATCCAAACACCTCAAACTTAGATTTGTCTGTCCAGAACACATTTTCCAATCTTTGTCTGTCCATTGTCTGTGTTATTTTGCCCATCTTAATCTTTTCTTTTCATTGGCCAGTCTGAGATATGGGTTTTTCTTTGCAACAGTTTGGATACCATTTAATGTAGCAGCCAGTTGACGTCCTGTGAGGTGTCTGTTTCTCAAACTGGACACTCATGTATTTGTCCTCTTGCTCAGTTGTGCACCGGGGCTTCCCATTCCTCTTTCTATTCTGGTTAGAGGCAGTTTTGGGCTGTTCTGTGAAAGGAGTGGTACATAGCATTGTATGAGACTTTATTTCCTTGGCAATTTCTCATGTGGAATAGCCTTCATTTGTCAGGACAATAATAGACAAATGATTTTCAGCAGAAAGTTCTTTGTCTCTGGCCATCTTAAGCCCGTAATTTGGTTGTATATCTGCTTGAGCAATTAGCAATTCTTACTAATATCATTGCAATACACTGATATTATACCAGCAGGATAATACTTTGACAAGTAAGTATACGTAAGTCAATATTGCAGCAATATTTTTATTGCTAACTGATGGAGAATGAATTGTTTTACTTATGCAATGCTTAGTGAATAGTCCCCTAGACATAGAGAGCTATACATAATGTAATTATGTATATATATATATATATTATGTTACAGGGTGTCAATCTCGTGTCCTGCTTTCTACTTCTGTACTTCTTACTACTAGCTAAAAGTATATACTATATACAGGGCTTAGAACATTGAATGGTCAGTAAGCCTGAGTATAATACAAGATACTTATACTTTGAAAGGGTTAAACTCGCATTTTTTCTGTTGAAAGCCTGACACTAATTTTCATTATCGCGTATAAACATCCTGCCGTTGGATAACATTCTCTCTAACCACCTGATAATTTTGATTGGGTTCCTAAATCAAAGACTATCATGTACATCAGTTTTTATCTTAGTTAAGTCCTTCCACGTCTGCAAGGGTTAAAAGCAAGAATTGTCTCTCTCCTGTTTGCAATCAGTTACAGCTTCACACATACTCCATTTTTTCTCTCACAAGATAACCCTGCAGAGTTTTGAAAAGACACGCTAGACATGCACAGTAGAATAACTGTAATAAATAATGTTATGTGAGAAAATTATACTTTTTGCTCTGACACTTTGTTGATTGGTTGATTTTGTCTTTTGTTGTACACACCCTAAGAAAAATTATTTCATATACACGCTGTACCCGCATTAAAAAAGCCACTATTTTTCTGGAACTTCATAATGACTGTTGTACATTAATTGTTCTCTGCAGCAAACATACATAAAGAGATTAAGGAAAGCAGGATGTGTTACCAGCATAAGTAACATGGCAGTTTAAGCGTTTCCAGACCCTGTGTAAATTTTGCAGCCTAACGCTAACAAACTTCAGAAACACTTCTGCTGGTAGTCAATGATATTAGAGTCACCTATACTTCATCCATAGAGAATATGCCAAAGCTTAGCCTCCAAGAAAGGTTACCAAGCACAGATTACTCCTTGTGGATATAAATTATTCCAGGTTGGTCAGATCTATTGTGAGAACAAATTCCTTAGGTTTTTATTTTATTCAAGGTGGACAGGAAGTGACAGTTAATAAAAAAAAAATTGGGATTCCTTATAAACTGAATTTCAACTCAGTACCAATAGTCCATATCCATATATCAAAGAGTTTGCAAAAACCTACTGCAAAATAAAATGATAGATATACAATTGAAAGGAATTTCATTACATGCAAAAGGACTGCCAAATGTATTTACACACCATGAGTACATGAATTCAATTATATGTGTTCAATGAAAAAAACTATTTAAGATATCAAAATAAAATCTAATTCATGTCTATGAAAATAACCTACTTTAACAAAATTGTATCATGGAGACAGGGGGGTCGTGATTGATATGGCAAACATCAGCCAATCACAGATCAGCAGGAAATTTAATATTAACTAAACTAATCACAGAGTCTTAAACTAGCCAAAGAAAGTGCACAGTTAAATGACTGGCAAATTGCCTAATCAATAGTGAAGGGCAGCCAATAACAGGCTGAAATCACGCAGAGGCTCTGATGTTTAAACAGGATGCACTGGTGAGAAGCCCGTTGCTATTTTTCAGTTTCCACACAAAGACTGAAAAGCAAATATTTAAATCTAAAGGTATTTTTTTAGATTAGTGTTAGGAAAACTGTCATTTTTTATTTTTTTATTTTTTTTATGGAACGAATTAAAAGGGCAAAAACTAGCCATAATCTTTCTTTACATCCTGTACTCAGGTGAAAATAAGTTTTTCCAGGAACTCTCAATTTTCCTAAATAAAAATGATGCTATATAGCATATAAATATATATTTGTCATAGATACATACAGTGACATGCAATGTGCTATGCTTCCCTATAATGTATACTTAAAGGTTTTTAGATTGTAAGCTCACTTGTTCACGTATCTCAAACATGTTTTGTTAGAATTAATTATTTATCTCGTTTACATATTGTACAGCACTGCCAAATAAGCTGGCACTATATAAATAATTCTATGTGTAATTGATGTATCTGAACATTGAATGTTTTATTTCTAATACTACAGCACTATACAAATTAGAATACAATAGAATACAAATTTATATGGTTAATAAAGTAACTTGTAACATAAATTTCCTGCGATTGCATAAAAACATTAATAACATTAAGTAGATGTCAGAAAGAACCCAGTCATGTTTTCCAAATCTCTCCTGAAAGTTCTCCAATTTTCCCACGTATAGTTGCATTCCCTTCCTTGAGGAGGATAGCTATACCTGTATCATTTAACCCCTTAAGGACCAAACTTCTGGAATAAAAGGTAATCATGACATGTCACACGTGTCATGTGTCCTTAAGGGGTTAATAGTCTATTCTTTTCATTAAGTGTGAAAAATGTTTTGTGATTACCTTTGGCTTGTGCTACATTTTTCAGGGACAGTTCCCGGTTGAAATTGGGATGGTTAGAAGGCATGGGGAAGTCAGCCAATCAACAATAATGTGAGCTTGGATTCAAGAGGGCCTTAGAAGAATGCAATATTGCAATCAAATAGCTGATAGAATGGTAGATAGAAATATATAGAGGAGATTGCAAGTGCTGGAGGAAGACAAAAAATGTTTAATAAAAAAGTGAAAAAAATCCCATTATATTAGTGTAGTTATAATGGTGAAGTTCTGCCATTCAATTTAGTGCAAACATATCGAACAGCTTAAAAGTAATGCAACAATATATTATAATTGCTCATCTAAGAACAAAGTATTCCATCTGACATGTATAGGCTTTGAGGCTTAAAGAAAGGAGCCATCTCCTGCACCCACATCGTCATCTACTGCAAACAATTCCATGTTGTTCTTTGCTGATATGATGTAGCCACTGCAGATGGAGTTCTAGAAGTTGGCTATCTCTCGAAATAAGCACAGTCTTTTTACCTTTATAAAAATACTCTATCTCCATTAGGCTATGTTAGTTAATAAATTACACTATAAAGCTTCATATAATGCTCACGTAGTGTGAAAAGAAAGCTGCTGATTGTAATTTTATCCATGGTATTGCAGTTTTATGACCCCTCTGAGCCCACAACTTGCACATCGCAAAGAAAATAAATGAAATTACATCCACATAAAAATTAATGAAACCGTTTAATCATTTCACTATATTGTTTGACCCCACCTAAAGTCTACCATATACCGAGTATTGCAACAATAACTCTGGAATACACAGAAATCTATAATGTCTCATCTGCTCAATTTAGTCTTTGAGAAGGTGTAGAATCCTACTACCATTAATAAAAAATACGTTTTTCCCCCAATTAATAGATTGAAAACAAACTGATCCTGCATGGATTAGGCTGGCGAATATAACACTTTTAGTAAAACTGAGCATGAAAATGCCATATTGTCCTATTGAGAAGGTGGATAAAAGCAATGAACTGAAATAAACCGTACAGAACTGAATACACATTCTGAAATTAAAAAGCTACCTACTTGCCTTAAAAACATATTTGAATAAAACGTGGGTTGAAGATGAATACCTGATATAAGATGAATGCATTATAGTTAGGTAGCATTTTATAGCTGACGTAGCTGCAAGGGTTATTCCCTGTTGGAAAAATTCCACACAAAAGTTCTGACATATAGTTTGTCCCTTCCTTCTCAGCAGTCTTCCTGGGGAAATACAGCATTTGGTTCCATAAATGAAAGTATAATATGCTGCAGTGGATTAATGTAAGGCTGGGCAAGATAAGGCAATGTTATGGACTAAGAGCTAAAATTGGACATTTAGGAATTTTCTAAAGTGCCTTGAGAACTGGTTGGATATCATCATTTTAGGAAGCATTTACTAATTTGTAGAATAATTGCAAGTTAAAATGACAGTGTCATTCTAAAGAGTCATACAGTAACATTTCATTATTAGGCTTCTGAGTTTAAGAATTTCAGTTGTCCATCTTGTTTCTGTCCTGATAAATGTACTACATTCTCTCTCTCTCTGTCCTGATGAAAGCTCTGTGCTAGAGCTGAAACATTGACTGGAACTGTAAGAATAAAGATGAACTAATCTCTCTTTTTTACCAAATCCTGGAGTGCCGGTATTTTTATTTTATATATATATATATATATATATATATATATATATATATATATACAAAAATGATGGGAGTTGTCATGTCCGTGTGGACTAAACTACGTTGGGAAAACGGACACACAATTGTGTGAAAGAATAAGGGGACACCGTTCGAGTATACGCATGGCAATTAAAGACGGCATCACGGATAAACCAGTAGCCCGTCATTTTCTTGAACATAAACATCCATTGACATCACTTAAATGTATAGCCATCGATCATATTCCAACATCCAGACGAGGAGGAGATCGATCTACTGCATTGTTGCAAAGAGAAGCATTTTGGATCCGAGAACCGAATACCATGGCCCCTTTGGGCCTTAATGGAAAATTGACATTTATATATTTTATTTAAGTGGTTGGATAAGTTACCATATTGATTTTATTTGATTTCTGCACATATACTTACAGTATATACTCCCAGTGGATCTCATATGGACCATACTATAGGGGTCTTTATTATAAGTATATAGATCCATTTGAGGGATCATTGCTCTAATCGCTTTTTAGTGCCTATATGTAGATCAGTGAGTCTACAAACAATTGTCATGATATATGTAGATAAATTAGTCCATAAGTAATCTCTTGACGGGATTTTGATTTTAACTCCTAAACCTGTGAACTATACTGTTGTGTAGCAGATTATTATATTTTATAATATATTTAGTATTGTTTAGGTAGTGATTGTATATTATGTCACACTGCAACCCCATATTAGCAAAGTGTCTTCTCTTTTAATGTTATACTTAAGAGCTAGATAGCATGTAAATATATGCACATCTCACTTTAAGAGATTATCACAGCACTGCACGGTTTTTATGCATACTAGAGCACTTGCACTTTTTTGCATCATTTTTTGGTAAATTAATATTTACCCTTTTTTTTCCCCACTACACACTTTATTTATACACTGTGATGTGTACTTATATAGAAGTAGATAAAGTAGATTTTTGCACATAGCACTTTAGAAATATTGATTTACAGACATATTCACATGCCTATGTTGCTGAGTTTTCGATCTACATAGTAGATCTTAAGCAGATTCACTGGTTTTTTTGACAGCTCGACATTAGGATCGAGCTGAGCAATCAGCACTAATCACTTGTCACTTTATATAGGAGCATGTATACACGGATCGCTGTTTTCGCGATCTGTTTATCAGTTACCATGGTGATGGATAGGCTGCACTATCACACCGGAAGGGGTTGAGCGGATTGACACGCATGCGCAATGGGGAGCAGATCACGCCAGCACACAGGTGGAGGTGGTTTGGTAAGTTAGTTTTTTCTTATTTAAGCTGAATATTACACATTGTATTTTATGTCCTGATGAAAGTCCACAACGATGGACTGAAACGTCGACCTCTTGACCTATTGGATTAAAAGGTTTCTCATTTTTTGCAACACAAAAGTCCTTGAGTGCTGGCTTTCTTTGAATTATATATATATATCGCGAGAGAGAGACAGAGAGAGATAATGTAGTAAATTTATATAAATTTATATATATATGCACATTGTTTCTTTTGGAATTCAAATAAAACATATGTATTTTTTATTGGAATTCCAAAGGAAACAATGTGCATGTATAATGTATGTATATAAAATATAGTTATATATTCCCTATATCACTGTATAGGTGTCAACCGTGTTGTGCTGATAAATATATTGCGTTGAAGAGTCATTCTTGAAATAAGCCCTGTTCCTGAGGTATTACAAAAGGTGCATTAATATGCACCAAGGTCCGTTTCAGCCCCCTAGCAATCTTTTTAAACCTTTCTTTATAAGCCTAAATCATCCTGAACTGCTGTTGCTTGTATTTTGTCCAACAAAATCAATATATGCACTGTAATACAAAAGCATGGAAAGAATTGTAAAAATAAAAAATATGACCTTCAGTATTTATTGAAATTATTTTGTTAAGGGAGTGTTATAATTCTCAACTTTGAATGTTCTCCTAGGTGTATTCTAGAAGAACAAATATGTTTTTCTAGGTTAATAAATATGTTTTAAATTTAATCTGCTCTTTGGAAAATCCACAATTCATCATTCTGGCCTCGAATGTCAAAGTGATTTTTTATTTTGTTATTCTTACAGTACCTCAATATTTCTTTAAGGTTACTTTTAATATATTATTTAAGGTAATACAATGTTACAAATATCAGACTACACCACAGATTAGATATATTGTTGCTGCTTAATAATTTTTAAGCACTATTTCTCATTCTAACCATGGTTCCATTCCATGATCCACGAACTGTAGTTCCATTCTATGGTCCACTAACTATAGTTCCATTCTATGGTCCAGTAACTATGGCCATTCCACGATCCACTAACCATGGCTTTCACAGTCCTCTAACCGTGGCTCCATTCCACAATCCACTAACCATGTTTGCTTCCACAGACTACTAACTATAGTTTAAAGTTCCATTCTATAGCCCACTAACTATGGTTGCATTCCACAATCCTCAAACCCTCCATTCCACAATCCAATAACCATGTTTGCATTCCGTACTCCACTAACTATAGTTCAATTCCATGGTCCACTAAATATGATTCTATACCACAATTAACTAACCGTGAGTCTATTTTATGATCCACTAACTATGGTTTAATTTCATAATCAATTAAGCATGGTTCCATTTTATGGTCCACTAACCATAGTACGAACCACAGGACACTAACCATGGTTCTATTCTACAGTCCACAGAAGCCCAATGTCAATAAATAATAATAGCATACAATTAATATTATTGTCCACAGGTTCCACAGTGCTTTCAAATCTTGCTATAATGATAAAAAATTTATAAAAATTGACAAAGTATGTTAATAATAATTAAATATCAATAAAAACACAAGTCAATGTTGTTTATGCTTTTTAGAGCTGAAAATATGTATAAAGACAAACTTAATCTATGAAAATAACAGTCTCATAATTTTCAAAAACGATCATCCAGTGAAATTTTCTATCTGCTATTTCACTTTTGTCCAACAATTGCTCAATTATTAGCCACTGATACAGTACAGTCACAAAGAAGTAATTTGCAATACACATCTATTAAAATGATTCCTAACTGCACAGTTCCCCAGCCACTTTTCACAATACAATTTCTTACCATGCTATTATTTCATATATAATGAAAAAGGAAACCAAATAAAAAATAAAAAATAACACATATTCATTCTGTTTGTGAGCTATATGATTTAAGGGAAATTAATAAATAGTTCACATTATATTAACCATTTCTCTATTTCCTAATGTTTTTAAAGCAAATTTGATGCTCCAGACACAAATACTTTTTATATCATTCACTAAATTTAACTTAAGTTAAGTTCTCATAAGTAAAGTTGTGTATACTTAATGGGTGCCCATTCATTTTGATTCTACATTCTCTGATCAATAATTGATTTCCCTGTCTTTTTTTGGCCATGAAATAAAAATGAATTGTCTGAATGCATTAATTTTGATGTACAGTTTTAAAAAGATTTAGTTTCAAAGAGTGCAATTGTATTGGTTTTGTCAACATTTTTAACATAATTAAGTTTCTTCCATGTATTTATTTTAAATGAGTATGGATGTGTTCATTTTGTACAAGTTACTTTTTATGTTTTTGATGTCAGTGGATATGTTATCAGATACACCAGGATTGTCCAAACAGCTAATCACGTGTCTGCAATATATAAAGTATGTAGATATTATCAAGCAAGTCAGTTCCTCGTCAATAAAACATAAGGATGTCAAAGGCATCAGTGCTTGACAGATTTCCTGGTGGACAATCTGAGTTTGGGCTAGTCTGGCTGACCAAAAGTCGTTGTCAGCATTTGTTTTCCTGCTGCAGTGCAGCCAATCGTCGTACTATAAGCAAGTGTTCCTTACCCTACCGGGACTCTTCAGCTATGCGCTGTGTGCCTAGAGAGAGGTTATGAAATTATGTCATGTTCCTTCACACACGTAGCACTAATGATGTGCACTAGAACCCCAGGGGATTAGTCTGTCAGAGGAAAAAGCTTTCAGAGCCAGGACTAATTTGCAAGGGAAGATAGTTGACTTAACTACCTTAGTCATGGAAATAGGGTGGGATATGGGGGGGTGACACCAAGGAAATAGAGACTAGGGTTTTGGGGGAAGTTGGAGAGAGAAAGACACACTTATTGGGATGAAGTAAGTTGGGAGGAAATGAGAAGCATAAAAGCTGGGGAGATGGTGAGGGAGACTCACCTCTCGTGGAATGATAGGGAGAAAAAGAGATGGACACAAGTCTGATAAGAAAAAATGGAGTGGGACACGAGAAAGAAAATTTTTAAGTATTTTGTTTTTATGCATCCATTACAATAGTGACTTGCTAAAGCTTTTGTGGACTAAAATTCTTATCTGGCTCAGCACACCACTGGATTGGAGTTATATTTCAAATAAGCTGTTTACTAAGTGGTTGCCTCACTATTGCATTACCTCAAAGGGAAAATGTAAATGCCTACCATCCACAGTCACAATTTCACTAATGCTGATAGGCGTTTTACTCTACTCAGGGCATGTAGCAACCGGCACTCAATTTGATAAGACATCAATTCCTAACAGAGTGGATTGTGCCTTTTTTTTCCATCTAACCTCTGAATCTAGGAGGCACGGAGGTCAAAAAACTGAATTAATTTAGTTTTTTTTTATTTAGTTAGAGAGTTGAAATTGCATAGGAGCTGGACAGCAAGAACTTTGACACTGTGTGTAACTCATCCAGCCATAAACGTCCCAGGTCCAAGGTACTTGGGATTAGCATGTCATGTGCGCTGACACCAGACGCAAAAGGTGCACAAAACTGATAATGCCAGCCGGGAAAGAGTATTTGAGCTAGCTGATTGGCAGCCCAAGAAAAGGCAGGTCTACACACACACAAAAGATAGTAATCTCTTAAAACTTTTTTTTAAAAGAAAGGATCTTTGCACCATAACCACTCAAGAATGATGAAGGAATTATGATGCTAAGAGAGGCCACTCAACAAAGAGTTCAAATGACAAAAGCCAGCTGCACACTAGTAGAAGCAGAATGATATCACATACAGGAGAAATCAAGTCTGTAAAGAATGCAATTCTTTGTAATGTGGCTCTTGAAAGTCTGCCTGCATCTAGATTAGCTGCAGCTAGTCAGTTTACTGTTATTGAAATTTATATGAATCTCTAATGGAGCAGACATAATTGATTTTCTTTCTAGATGATATCTTGAGGTCAATTTATCACTGGGCAGGGAGCAATGCTTTTTGTGTATAAACTTGCACATATGGCACTGGTTTCATTTGTAAGGCACATCTATGCTCCAAAATCCCTTAATTGAAATGAAGTGATTTTGGTGCTTAGTCTGTCCCTTTAATGCATCGTATAAATGTTGTATTAAAATATGTAGAACAAAAAACACTGATAAACAAAATAGATGCCTTTTCAAGGAGTGTTGATGCTTGTTCTGATTGTCTCATCATTCTTAAAATCATGATCCATGTACCTTCTTTTACATAAATACTACAATTTCTCACATTAAACCTTGCAATGTGCTGTGCACAAATACCCAGTCGAAAAGCATTAAGGCAGTTTATCTTTAGAATGAATTCTACGTGTAAGAATGATTGCCAGTACAGTTAGTAAAGAAGACTTGTTCCTACCGGTGCACTCCACTATTGCACATTATGACATGGCAGGCTCCCAGGCGATTGCAGAGCTCTGAAGCGACAGAGAGAAGTCCAACTCCCGAAGCACCACATGCTGTGTAGACACAAGCTGCTGTGCGCTTAGAATGGATAAACAAATCTAGTAATCGATAGAGTTCATCCAAAGCATTTAGCGGCCTCATCAGCTGCAACAAAATTTCAAAAATATATAAATATGCAAAGAACTGCTGAGTGTATGCATGTACCCCACAAATCATATTCAGAACAAAAACAAAATCAATCTAAAATGTGGATTTATTGAATATGTTGAACATTTGCTTTCACTGTGTCTTCTTCCCATGGCTAATATATATTATATATATTATATTCTTTTCTGTTTAACTCTTTCCTCACTTTTATTTCTCTAACACCATAAATGGTGATTTTGTTTAGGTAACCTGTTCTGGCTTCTATATGACCTGTGCTAGTCGTTTTTAACCCACTGATCAGGACCCATATTCAGGTCCCCAAACATTTTTTGTGGGTTTACAATGGATGAAACAGGAACATAAGATTTAAAATCAGATTGCTAAGGAATAACTTCACATGTTAGGTGACATGATTTATTTAACCAATAACTGATTTATTGTACAGTTATTTAACCAAAGATATTTTTTTTTTTATGAACAAAGAATTATTTTAGCTTTTAACACTTTTTACCCTCTTACGTGCACTTTGCTCAACTCTACCCATTCCTTCTTACATCATGTCTCTAGAATGTAAAAAACTTAATTCGTCTGTATCAAGACCTGTCACATGAATTCTTTCACTTTTCCTACAGAGAACACTCCATCCTAATAGTGATCTAAATAGTTTGAAAGCCTGTTTATTAAACACAGCTCTATATTCTAAACAGCTGCACTCTTTTCAAAATCCTGCACTTTAACAGTGGTCTAAATGATCAGAAAATATGTTCTCCTGAAATGTTACTCAACCGTATGCTTGTTTCGCTGCAGAACTTTGCACAATTCATTACCCACCTCCCTCCTAAATGTTTTCACAACTACCTTGATCTTTATTAGAGCCAATTTCACATTTATCATGGGAAGGTTAATGACTTGTGCAGGACCCCTTGGTATAAGAAACATTTAACCTGATATGCAGAAGGCAAAACTGTGGACTGTGAATACTCACCTAGACTCTAAATTATATGTAATACTAGTTTATGTGTACATTAAAATAAATAAAGCATATGCTCAAGGGCTGTACCTGTTCTTAAACTAGCATACTAGCATGCGCCTCATTCAATCCTTGCTTATCATCCCTGTTTTGTCTTCCTCTTTCCCCTTTTCCATTTTATTCTCTTGACCCTTTACTGCCATCCTTGCACTATATCTACTAGTTTAATTTCTCCCAATCCTATTGAAGCACTTTTCTTGTGTTTTATTTCTCTAATTGTTCTTTTGATAGTTTTAATGTTTTGCAATTTCACACTGTGGGAATTATAAAGATAATGCTGCAAAGCTTTTTTTAGTGGGAAGCCAGAACTGCATTTTACAGAAACTGTGATTCCAAAAACATAATTGTCCAGGGAACTCGGCTGTTAAGAGGCACCTGGAAACTAAAAGTGAAAGCTAAACATTTATTTGTACACATTATGTGTACTTATTGCAACAAAGCTAAGCTACAAAGTTAAGCACCGCATGTCAGCATCCTACATACATAAAAGAACTTTACGTGTTATTGCATCCTCTGCAAAAGATGAGGGGTCAATGAATGGAAGTATCGCTTGGCTCATCTTCTCAGAGCGAACACATGGTATGGAAATTAATAAATGCTAAAGGTAGTAAGCACTGAATACTAGTTCCTGTAAACTATATGTGTACCTGTTATTCTACGGTCCTTTCATAATTGCTATGATGAATCAGGTGAACAATAATTATTTATTGCACATATAACGCTACTATTTAAATCACCCCAGCAAATCCTTGTTGTAATGATATGCCTTAAGGCCCAAAAGGACATTTAGTGCAGTGGGTGATGAATTTGCTTTAGCTACCAGGGGAGCTAATTTAGGAATGTACCTCTAAGGTACAAGGTAGCACTAGGAAGATAGGCTATTATACTTTATGTGAGAACCTAACACCATCTCACTTTCCCTCCTAGTTAGGGGTCTTTGTTAGAGCTGCTAGAGGTTAGAATTATTGTAATGATTACATGTTATGGGTGGAGTTAGCGCAGCGTTAGAGAAGGAGTTCCAGCAGTATTAAAATTTAGTAGAGGATTGCAATGGTAGATTTGTATTGATGGAATAGTTACTGTTAATGATGAATAGCTGAATGTTTGTAAAGTTGAACATATATATATATAATATTAATGCATTATACAATTATAATACATTATACAGTTAATTATATTGCATGTAGAGTTGCATATAATAAACACTTGGTATTAAGCCTATTCGTACATTCTTATATAAAAATCTCAAGAGTATTGAAAGGCATTTGAAAGTTCTTCTTCATCATCATACAATAAAATCTATTTAAAATTCCAACCACAAATTCCCTTTAAAGAGTCTTCAGGAAAATAGTTGCATCCTTCCACCTGACTGGAATACAGTATCTCTCTTTAATCATTCTTTAACCCCTTAAGGACACATGACATGTGTGACATGTCATGATTCCCTTTTATTCCAGAAGTTTGGTCCTTAAGGGGTTAAAGTTGTTATTGAGGTTATCTGTTCATACATATTCCTTTTTATGTTGTCATTACTTATACATATCTTCATGCAAAGGCATTTAGTTTCCCGTCTAAGTGACATGACTGATTTACCTTATCAATGAAGGCAGCCTTATTTGTGGTATTGGGTGGCAGATTCGACTTATCCAAGTAAAAAGCCCTGAAGGGAAACAGACAAATTAGCAATCAGTGTAATGCAAAAATAATGACATTTCACAATAGAGGGATCGATGCTGGCCAAGTGCGAACGATGAAAGCAATTGCAGTAGAAAGACTTTCTCATTTCTAAAAACAGAGCTTAGAAAAAAAAAAAAGAAGCAGTTTCTCAGTGTTTAATATCTACCATTTTAATATTGTAACTTTTTTTTACCGATTAAAATAAAATAATTATCAATTTTATTTCCTATTTCTACACCACATATATATTTTTTTACGAGTAGTTATATTGGTCTAGATATGGAGATAAAAGTAATTGCATATTATAGGATAGTATTATACATTTGTATTGGTCTAATAGTATTATGTAACAAAGGAGCTGCTTGCTTTATCATTACACATTCTACAGGGACCAATCCTCGAAAACATGCTGTTCTACAGGCCAATAAAGATGTTCTACTGGATATCTCAATACTCATATTTTCAAAGAAGCAAGCTCTTAAAGAGAAATTATGAGAACAGTAGAATTCTGATTAGAAGACTTTTTAAAACAATGTGATGCTTCAAAAACACCCAGGGATAATTTCAAATCAAAGTCCAGACATGGTTACACCTACCTCGTTGCTGTCTTCACTTGTAGAAGTAAGTTGTATAAAAAAATGTGGGCCCACCCCTTCGTCAACCATATAACTCACTATACTTGAGTCATAAACAGCTTTATGGTGATGAATGGATGGGTGAGTGGATGAACTACTGCCATGTCTTACTTAAGGTCTAGTACAAAGCAAATCTACATTACACTATCGGAGTAATTTCTGGTGGGTTGAGAAGAACATTTAAACAATTCAAATTTCTAACATTATACTCAAAAGGAAAATGACAAGTTATTTTAAGACTAAAATAAAAAGTATTGTTTATGCACTTTATACTCAACAAAAATGTTACTAAAATGCTAAACGCTGACTTTCTTTAATTCACTATCAGGCAGATAGTGCAATAATTGGGGGAATTCAGCAACAGTGTTGCCCTTGCCAGTTTTAGCCACCTAATTAAAGTTAATCCAAGACCAAAATGCGTAGCAGAAATATATAGCCCACCGGACTGAATAAGCCCCACCATGGCCTGCATCTGGCCCACAGCCTAAATGCAGAGCAGAGTCAACCTTAGGCAGATGGCTAGGATACAGGGGTCATTTGCCTGACTCCATTCACCATCCCTATGTGAAGCTTTGACTTGGACCAGAGATCAGCAAGATGGATGATCTCAGAAGAGGAAGAACAGCTACCTGACTTCTTCCAAATAATGGCAGTGGTACAGTGTGCGTAATGAGACCTTCCATCTGTGGATCCACTTTACAATATTGGAGAACAACCACAAATCTGCAAGTACTTGAGCAATTATCAAACACTAATACAAATCATAAATACAATCCAAACTTTATTCCAATCAAAAAGAGTTATAATTTAAAATATATTTTTAAGGTGAACGCACTAAATGCTGCAAAAAGAAAAACTTCTTAATCAGCGTAGAGTCCATTAATCTAAAATGTGAATCAAGAGCTTGTAATCACTATACAGAGCTGTTGTGAGTAGGCGATGGTAAATAAAACGGATGTGGTTACCATTTCCCCAGTGTGCGTGAATAGCAGTGGTGGCTGGTGAAGTTTCAAAGATAGTTGGGCGCTTAACTCTGCTGCGGGAATTTAACTTTGCCCCCTGACCCAATGAGATGTTATGCCCTGTTCAACACAATAATCCTATAAATACATGTATTCGTGAATCAGCAACCAGTTTAAAGTCACTCTAGTCCCAATGAGGATACCCAATCTCGGCCTTAGAAGTCAATAACAAAAGAATTGCAGACTCCAAGATAAAAAACATTAAAAAAACAAACATCACTCTGAAACAAGATTCACACGAGGCATGGTAAGGTTGGTACAGGGTGATGTTTGTGTGATTTTATATACTTTTTTGATATTTACATTAATGCAATGAACTAAGTTTATACATGAATCATAAAAGAAGCATTTAGCCTCGAAGTGTCAGCTTCCAAACTACACTTTTGTTCTGGACAAAAGGTGTTGAGGGGATCCAAGACTGCTGTCTCCAGCCATGACACCTGAATAACGATCAGGAGAGGTGAGCCTTTTTTTTTTCTCCTTAAAGTCCAATACACAGGCATGGAGGGAAATTGTAGAATTAACCATGATAGACACTTTTTTTTTTTTTAACACACACTTATGGATGGACTTCATTATGCCAATAGATTAGATTTTTTTTTTCTAAGAAAAAAACTTTACCAAAACAGAAAATGAATGAACGGACATTTTTATTATTTACCAAAACCTTACGGATCTTTCTGAAGCGGTTTGCTGCATCAGACATCCCTGCTCCATGCATCGCTGTGCCGGAGTTATTTAGACAGCAGATGGCAGCTGCTCACATACTCTTTTTGCTATTATGCTCTAGACCAGGGATAGGCAACCTTTGGCACTCATGATGTTATGGACTACATTCCCCATAATGCTCTTACACTCATAATACTGGCAAAGCATCATGGGAGGTGTAGTCCAAAACATCTGGAGTGCCGGAGGTTGCCTATGCCTGCTCTAGACTATGTATTTCAGTAGTAAAAATAAAAATCACCATATGTTGATATTTAGTGAGTAGGCCTCTATTTGTGGAGTAGGTTACTCAGATGAGGTATGTGCTGTTCATTAGTTCATTGATATAGTGATACAGTGGAAAGGAAGGGGGGTGAACTTAACAGGATACTGTCTTCTTGACTAACTGAAATCAGACGTGTCAATGCTACTGTATTGATTTACTGTAAAGGTTCCCACTCTCCAGAGGCACATGAATACATTAAAGAGAAAGATGGACTATTAACATAGTGACTTGTTCAGACCATAAATCTGTCAGGGATGACTACAAGACCTTGCAACTTTAAAAATATGAAGGGGAAAGAGCATTAGCTTTTTCGTATAATCACATTATACAACTTATCCAATAAGACTACTTAAGCATATTGCAGAAAAATATTTCACGCTTTGAAGTTGTAGAATAACTAAGTTACAGGAAATGTTAGGAATTCTGTTTTGCCAAGAGGGTGCTTAGATTTATAGCTGGAAAATCGACAGATGTGGCAGATAAAGAAGAAGAAATTAAGAAAATAATTGACTAATGTGGGTTAGGAACACATCTATTCTTTAAGAAGTATGGTCATCGTAAAAGAGGTCTCCAGATTAATAGAATGTCAACATGGAGGAGGGATTTAAAAAGTGCTGAAGCTCTCATATTTCTCTCCTCTATGACAACAGTTGAACAATAGTCAGCCCATATGGTGTAATGGTACTTTTTAATATAAAGTCTAGTATTTAATTTTTTAATGTGTCATTTATAATTTAGTGACATGAGAAAATTGGTCTGAGATACATTTGAAAGAGATTTTGTATGTGTATGTGAATGCAAGGGTGTATTTTTGTGGAGCGTCTGAATGAAGGAATGCATATGCACCCATCCCCCTACCAATGTTACCTGTCTTTATCCATGCCCCTTGTTCTCCCCTTTCTCTATGCCCTTTCCATATCTATGCCACATCTTCTACTCATCCATTCCATCTTTCTACATGCCTTTTCTACTCATCCATGCCTCCTTTCTATATGTCCCTTCTTCTACCTATCCACACTCCTTTTCTACAAGCCCATTCAATCTGGTCATCCATACCCCTTTTCCTATGCGCCTTCCTCTTCTCTTTTTTTGATACCACAATTCTTCCAATCTGTTATTTGTAATTCTATCTGCTTGCTTACTGGAACAGAGGGACCTCATCCATGGTGTCCAGTGGTGCGAGGGAGTTGCAAGGAGCTGAACTTGGCCATTCTAAACACAGTTCCCTTGCGGCTCATTCTGTAGTGACGCCATGCTGTACTACAGCACGAGTCACTGGGAAATGTGTTAAGAGCCAGTTCAAGCACAGCTCCTTGCAGTTGGCTCTATAATGACATCAAGCTTTACTACAGAGCGAGCCGCGGGGAGCTAAGTTTAGAGCCAGCCCAAGTACAGCACCTTGCATCTGCACTCTCTTCAATGGCGTAGGCAGAGGTTCTGACAGCTTTTTGACACCCAGCAGTTGCAATCAGTATCCAGTCACCGGAGTTTTACAACACAATTACTCGCACAGATCAATTTTCCACTTGCGATCTGCGAAGTGGCGAGTGGAAATATGAAGAAGCTATATATATATATATATATATATATATATATATATAT
>OW240915.1:270258830-270286143 GCA_933207985.1 Pelobates cultripes | reverse complement strand
TCCCATAGTGTCCCCCCTCCCATTGTCCCATAGTGCACTTTCCCTCCCATAGTGTCCCCCCCTGCCCTTGTCCCATAGTGTCTCCCCCTCCCCTTGTCCCATAGTGTCCCCCCCTCCCCTTGTCCCATAGTGTCCCCCCTCCCCTTGTCCCATAGTGTCTCCCCTCCCTTTCTCCCATAGTGTCCCCCTCCCCTTGTCCCATAGTGTCTCCCCTCCCTTTCTCCCATAGTGTCCCCCTCCCCTTGTCCCATAATTACTTACCTGTCTTGGAGCGTGGGCCGGCTTCACAGCGCGCTCCGCGGTCCAGGAACTTCTATTTCAGGTTCCGGTTTCCGGCGGGACTGAAAGGAAGTGTGCACACCGAGTGTGCACTTCCTTTCAGTCCCGCCGGAAACCGGAACCTGAAATAGAAGTTCCTGGACCGCGGAGCGCGCTGTGAAGGCGGCCCACGCTCCGAGACAGGTAAGTAAATCTTCACATTCGCTCCATAAGACGCACAGACATTTCCCCTCACTTTTGAGGGGAAAAAAAGTGCGTCTTATGGAGCGAAAAATACGGTACATGTCAGGTGCTGTCATGATCTTGTGCGGGTCAGATAGGAGACTTATGCCAGGCTTGTTATTTGAGACTTTATTTGTGCTTTTAGACATATTATGCAAATTGAGGAAAAACAGACTCTAGGCAATATGCCACAAGACTGGATACTTGCAAAATGATAAAGAGGAGTCTGTGATCTCGAGGTACGGTTGAAACAAAGGCAGGTTGGTATCAACGGCAGGCTGGTAACAGAGGCAGGCTGGTAACAGTAGAAGGCTGATAACGGAGGCAGGTTTGTAACACAGGAAGGCTGTTAACAGAGGCAGGTTTGTAACACAGGAAGGCTGGTAATAGAGGCAGAGGTCAAAATCATACGTGAGAGTGGAGCAGGTTTGAAGGCAAGTCTGGAGCAGGTTGGTATGGAGCAGGGTAGAAGGTAAGTCTGGATCAGGTTGGTATGGTGCAGGGTAGAAGGTAAGTCTGGATCAGGTTCACAGGAGCCAGGAACTGAAGTCTTTCAGTTAGATCACCAACTTCAATGTAAAGGCCCTGTTGTGAGGGGGGTGTAGCCTTATGTAGCTGAAGCAAGTAATTAGTCCTAAGCAGGTGAGGACTGAGGTGACTAGTGGTTAGGGAGGCCACTAGTGGTTGAGAGCTGGAACATCTTTTTAAAGGAACAGAAACAAAAGGAAGATAAAACAAAGCTGTCAGGATACAATCCTGACTGGTGCCCCTGCTCCCCAACCTTAATGTAAGGCAGATAAAGTAAGGATAATGAGTTTATTAACTGGATATTGCAGGCTTAAAATCATCTAAAGCTCATTCATGTTTATTAACTGCATATGTGTAAATGTGTGTATGTGCATATGTCTGCTCTGCTTGTAATGTATTGTTTGAATGTATGAGTATACTTAGTGTATGCAGCTGTGTAATTGCACTCAGTGTTAAAGGGGGGGGGGTGTTAAGGTAGAGAGGGGCTACTGTCAGAATTATATTACATAGTGTGGGTGTGATAGTGTTAAGTGGATTAACAACTTGAGATGAAGCTGTAGTATAAGGATTGTTTAGGATAACTGAGTTTTAGGCTACAGATGGGTTACATTTACTATTGGAGTAGATGGGTTATTTAGTTTTCAAGAGGAGTTAAAAATAGGATTAAGGTAAAGAGTTTACTTTTAGGTTTAGGCTTTGAGTGATGGAATTTGAAGGTTTTTTGGGGGGGTACTCACCCTTATATGTCTTTTGTAGACCAGCCAAATTTACAGTATTAGAGCTGCAGGAGCTGTTATACAGTGTGCATCACTGAGAGCTCCCCCTGCTCCTCCTACAAGGCATTTCCTGAGTGAGGAATTACTGGTGGCAGATGGGAAGTGGTCCTGAGACAGCATTGCATTTTACACCCTCTCAAACTGTTCCTGCAGCTCTGACTGGACTACCGAGGACACTGGCCAAGGCCCTGTTGCTTATCTTATCCCTATTTAAGCTCAAAATGGCACAGTATAAGTGCTGAAAACAGGTGCCACCTAGTGGCCAGGAGCCTGTGGGCAGCCACCTACTCTGCAAAATGGTAAATGGGGACATGATTGTATATACTTCAAATATAATACAATGCAACACTCAAAACCAGATGAAGTCAGTCTGCAGCAGTTAGCTCTGTTTAGTTTGGGGTGTCTTATAAATAGATTGGAGCATCTGACCTGCATATACTTTGTCCCATAATGAATTATTTGATTCTCCTTCTGGTAGCAGACTCCCTATAGGAGAACCATATAGTTTGCTGGAAGGAGCCTCACAATTGATAGCAATGGCCAGTAGCAAAGAAAGGTATAATAGGAGAAGTTTTTACACATAATAATTTTTCATATCCCTATGCAAGGAAGATTCAGAACAGTCGATGTAATATTGTTATGTCCCTTTTTAGGAACAAAGATATACTTAAAAAGTTACTGCAGTGATTTAAAGTGAGTATGGTGGTAGGAGTCAGTATGTGCAGTGTTTCTGCTTGAAATACCGCACATACTGAGATATTTGCACCCCCAGCACATGTGACATTGGCAGCCCAGAACTCTGTTCCTGGTTTCCTAATATCAATCCTTTTATTATTTATTTTATTTATAAATGTTTTTCTTTTCTTTTATATATATCAAATATACAATAGTTATACAAATTATACAAATTTCAATATTACAACATTAATATTACTACATTAATATATATTCATTTAATTATCCATAGTGTTATATAAAGTTCACAACAAAAGAAAAAAAAAAAAAAACACGTCAAATTGCATTTATAGGGGTCGATATATGACCAATTCCCAATTCAACATCTCTCCATTATACAAATACATGATATGTATAAAATTACCTCCTATATCAAAACCCCATCCAGTTTGCACTTGATCAATATCCTAATTGTCATATTAATCAACTAAATCTAAGAGAAAGAGAAAAAAAATAAATAAAAACACACTCATATATGAGACTCGGTATGGGATGGGTCCCAAACTTACAATTCGTTATTATATAGGAAATCTGGAAGTCCAGGGTAGCCAAAGTTCTCTCAAATCTTTAATTGAAGATTCCATAATGTCCTGATGTCAATCCTGTGCTTAAATTACATCTGTTGTCAGTGATTGGGATATGTATCTTCAGACATGGCCTAGGACACGCATTGCCCATAGTTCAGATTCAGGGAATTAAACTATACCAATAGGCTATTTTATGCTATGCAATTCAATGAATGTAGACCTCTCTAATCTATAGATGCATGACAACCCCTGTAAGACATTTTTCAGAAAGTGCACACATCATGTATTAAAGCTAAGTACACTAAAACATCACATGTAATATTAATGACTGCTGGGAACAATAGTCCAAACAACTGGATTAAACCAATGCCATCAATACATTATTGTGACTTGTTTCCCTTCGAAGTATGTGATTGCAATACAAATAAAATTCTGAGTCTGGTCATCCTTTTATAAATGAAAGAGCTGAGACAAGGGTCAGTGACCTCTGGGTACAGGACGTATATTTGGCACTGGACTGAACGCCTAAATATATGTCATTCCTACGCACACACATCTTATCTATTATCTCAACCTGGGTGATTGATCAACCCAACCTGGAGCAGCAGTGAAAATAAGGCAGTGCCTGGAGCAGCACTGAAAATAAGGCAGTGCCTGGAGCAGCAGTGAAAATAAGGCAGCGAAAGCTCCAGGGCCTGACGGTATCCATCCACGTGTACTTAAGGAACTAAGTGTAGAAATAAGTGAACCTCTGTTTTTAATCTTTCAAGATTCTTTTCTTTCAGGAAGTGTTCCGGAGGATTGGAGGAAGGCAGATGTGGTTCCTATATTCAAAAAGGGTTCAAAATCCTTGCCTGGAAATTATAGAGCTGTGAGCTTAACTCCTGTGGCTGGTAAAATATTTAAAAAGGTTATTAAGGGATAATATTCAAGAATTCCTTGAGAAGAACATGGTTATCAGCAAAAATCAGCACGGTTTTATGAAGCACAGGTCATGTCAAACTAACTTGATTGCGTTCTACGAAGAAGTAAGTAGAAGTATAGATCAGGTTGTTGCAGTGGATGTGATCTATTTGGATTTTGCCAAGGCATTTGATACAGTTCCACACAATAGATTAGTGTTCAAACTCAAGGAAATCGGTCTAGATGAAAATGCTTGTTCTTGGGTAGAACATTGGCTTAAAACAGAGTACAAAGAGTTGTCATTAATGGTAAATTTTCAAGCTGGACAGAGGTGGCAAGTGGTGTCCCTCAGGGGTCTGTTCTGGGACCCCTTCTATTTAACATGTTTATAAATGATCTTGAAGACAGCATTGAAAGTCATGTTTCAATGTTTGCAGATGACACAAAACTTGTTGAAAAATGCAAAGTTATGCACTTCGGCGTAAAGAATACACAAGCAACGTATACCCTTAATGTAAGCGAATTAGGGATAACAACACACGAAAAGGACTTGGGAATTGTTATAGACAACAAACTATGCAACAATGTGCAATGTCAATCAGCAGTGGCCAAGGCCAGTAAGGTATTGTCATGCATGAAAACAGGCATTCATTCTCGGGACGAGAATATCATTTTGCCTCTCTATAAATCACTGGTAAGACCACATATTGAATATGCTGTGCAATTTTGGGCACCTGTTCTAAAGAAGGATATTATGGCACTAGAAAAAGTGCAGAGGGGGGCTACAAAATTTATAAAAGGAATGTAAAATATCAGCTATGAAGAAAGGTTAACAAATTTAAACCTATTTAGTTTAGAAAAACGTCGCCTGAGAGGGGATATGATAACATTATACAAATATATTCGGGGCCAATACAAACCATTGTGTGGAAATCTATTCACAAACCGGACTTTACATAGGACATGAGGCCATGCGTTTAGACTGGAAGAAAGAAGATTTCGTCTAAGGCAAAGGAAAGGTTTTTTTACTGTAAGAACAATCAGGATGTGGAATTCTCTGCCTGAAGAAGTGGTTTTATCAGAGTCCATACAGATGTTCAAACGGCTACTAGATGCATACTTGCAAGAACAGAATATTCAAGGATATAATCTTTCAATGTAGGGTAATAACTGCTTGATCCAAGGATAAATCTGACTGCCATTCTGGGGTCAAGAAGGAATTTTTTTCCTAGCTTGTTGCAAAATTGGAAGTGCTTCAAACTGGTTTTTTTTGCCTTCTTTTGGATTAACAGCAAAAAACAAATGTGAGGAAGGCTGAACTTGATGGACGCAAGTCTCTTTTCAGCTATGTAACTATGTAACTATGTAACTATTTCACAATTCAAAATAATAGTAGCCTTCAATTTATTCGAGGAATGCCTCGAAAATTAAAATGTAAACTGCCTTGAAATTATTTTTTTTAAATGAATTTGTACTGAATAAATCTGTAAATGTCTGAGAAATTACCTAGAAAATAATAAATAATAATCTAGGTCCACAATCTAAAAATGCTGTACACTTTGGTGCTTACAAAGCAGTTCTCCTGTATACTGAAGAATTAAGACAGTAAACGTTAAATATTAATATTACTAATAAAAGCTCAATGCAATGGGCTGCTTTGGTGAAGTTTTATAGGTATAGTGAATGACCTAGTCTGACCTGGAAGAGACGATCAATACAATAACAGAAGATTACAAAATACAATCAGTGTATATCTTCATACTTACCAATAACCTGGAGAAGTTGTTTATAAACACCTCATTTAAATGGAAATCAAGATGTAGTGAAACGTGAAAATGTTTTTCCTGTACAGTTTTGTGATACAATTATGCCCATCACACATTACAGTGAGGCTCTGTTTTGTGTGTAAAGTGACATCGCATTCAATATTTCACTGCCTGTGTGCCAGAAATTACCCTAATTCGTCAGATTTCTTCATCCCACGTGTCATAACTCACCTCCATACATTCACTCTTATTTGTTTTTTTATTGGCATTCTTTATTTAAGAAACAAAACAGTGTACAAAATACTAAAAGAAGTAGCTAAGTCGGATTCAGCAAGCAAACATTAATGCAAAAATAGCATGTGTTCAGTCCTATGAAACTGCTATAATGTAATTTTAGAAATGGAATGTTTGTTCATGCAAGCAGATTCTGTTTCAAAAAGCCACAGAAGAAAAGCATGATGAGAAATGAACCAAAAGTCAATCAAATTAGGTGTAGAGAAGGGGGAGTGGTCCATATCTTCTGAAACAAGGTGATGTGAGCAATCATATATGAAATGGGATTAAAGCTAACATCACGACACACCCCAAAAAAATCCATAAGTAACCAAGAGAACATGTGGAAACTCATGAAGGGACATGTGTATATACGATTCCCATTGAATACATGCATACCCCAGAATCGTGTGCACACGATTTGCATCATTGTAAATGAAATTCAAGTATTATAAATTAACCAATTACTCTTTCATCTTAATGCGGTGCTAGCCAGCCCTTTAGTCCAGCTTGGTCCCTTATATAACAGCCACGGTGTTGGTGGATGAATACCATCTGCGGCTCAGGAAGCCTTCGGGGCAATACTGTTCTATTGCAGCATCTGTTTTAAGCCCCCTCTTTTTCTGTCCAGTCCGTGAAAGAAAAGTAAGAACCTGGAAACTGAAGAGGGTTTCTAACCGATGAGTTAGAGAATCTGATGGACACCTTATCTCATCTGTTATGTCTACTGAGCTCTACAAAGAAAAATAAATATTTCCTTCTTCCTACTTCAAATATATGTATCTGTGAGTGTTTGTGAGTGTATGAATTATTTTGGATTGGATAAGGACATGGGAGGGAGCTTAAATCAGGCAGTTAGCCTCATTGGAAATCAATAATATGATATTTTGGATAGCATCAAGACAAAGATGACATAACCAGCCCACCAAATTTAGGCATTTGTACCCCAATCTCCAACACTTGTCTATTACTTCAAGAAAAATGTGATGAAGCACTGGAGAGTTTACGTGAGACAAAAGCTAGACTAAACAACTTTTTGACCTAGTGATGGATTTTTTTCAATAGAACCAAGCTTGATATCTAGTAGTAATATTCAAGGTTAGGTAGACCCCAAGCCTCCCTGTTATTCTCAAGCTGTTACAGCTGATAGCTCGTATTTAAATGAATATTCATATACATTTTAGATGCAGAGCAAAAAAAATAGGTAGAATGGATTGATTGGACCATAGATGGATGGTGGAACTTATACCTGGCTACTTTCTAAAAATCAAAATCACCTGTCTCTGATTTCATCCCCCGTTCTCATCACTTCCCCCATACTCATAATGTTGAGGGCTAACAGTCCTAAATCATCACACTGTATAACAATATATTGCTTTTTTATCTTACATATATACTTTTTCTATACTTCTGGTTTATTTATGTATCTAGTTTTGTTCAGCATTTTATATGTATAATTGTTGTTGTTTTATTTTGGTGTGCTACTCTGTACTTTATACTTTGTGCAGTTTATAAAGCCTTGGCACTTGCTGGGCCATAGGAGGCCAGTTATGTTGTATTGTAGATGAAGTGGTTCTGGATGAAAACATTTTGATGGAATTAAATGTAGTGATGTCCCGAACTGTTCGCCGCGGACTCATCATTGAGTAAACATTGACCCTGTACCTCACAGTCAGCAGACACATTCCAGCCAATCAGCAGCAGACCCTCCCTCCCAGACCCTCCCACCTCCTGGACAGCATCCATTGTGAAGCTGCATTCTTAGTGAGCTGTCCAGGAGGTGGGAGGGTCTGGGAGGGAGGGTCTGCTGCTGATTGGCTGGAATGTGTCTGCTGACTGTGAGGTACAGGGTCAAAGTTTACTCAATGATGAGTCTGCGGCGAACCGTTCGTGGCGAACCGTTCGGCGAACAGTTCGGGACATCACTAATTAAATGTTGTTTTGGAGTTCACTCAGCATGCTGTGATACTTTCTGTTACTTCCAATTAGATGAGTGGTTTGCTAAACTCAAAAGATGTGCATCTAATGATGTTGACTGACAGAAAAGGCAAATATAACTTTTCTTATCATAATCCCAGATTTCAGGAGACTGTGTATATACATATATATATATATATATATATATATATATGCACACACACATACACACATAAGAAGCTATGTCTGTTCTATAGAATCAACATCCTACATTTTTAAAAACCTATATTGGTGGCACGACCTTGCCACAAGCCACACCAGATGTAATTTCTGCGAACTCCATGCGGGCCCGTTTCTATTTGCCTTTCAACACCCGCCACAAGCAATATACCCAATCCACACCACCTGCACCTGATACAGTGAGCCGTGCCACATCGATCGATGCCCTTCTTTCACACAGCCAAGGCGCACAAGCAGCGGTGCAGATCCATTGCCTAATACTCACCGGCCCTTGCAAGTTGGGAGTCACTCCTCAGCTAATTCGAGGATCCGGATGAAGCAGACTGGCTTACTGGACCCCCTACCAAGCACATGCTGGCAATGGGGTGGCATTTACAAAAGCCTGGACATAGGTCCCAACCTAATGCAGGAATATCAGGACCATGCTGTAGAGGCAAGTACCACACAAGATGGCACCCGCAGAGGGCCTTCACCGCATAGCCACCACTACTCCATCAGAGGGACAGGGGTCACAGACATCCACAGCTTCCCAAACTGACCAATCCACCCACAAATATGACCTACAGCTCCTACTCCATGATATTCTTACAATGCTTGCAGCAGAAACTGATGTCATTAGAGCAGATGTGAAAAAAGTCACAGCCAGAGTTCAGACTGCAGGTATACCTTGGCATGACTACCATAAAAGGAACTTTACAACAACTTTAATCAACTCAATAAGCGCTGTCAACACCGTTATCAGCCATAGATAGAAGTCGACAAAACCACATTAAAATCCGGATCAACCCTGCCACTATCACAACCAACAAGCTACCACACTCCCCCTATAACCAAGTTCTCTAGTTAGTGCCCTAAGAAGCAGTCATTGTCAGAAAAGCATACTCATTGCAAAAGCACATATCCATCTCAACTTTAGTTTGGGTACTGGTTTTAAATGTGAAAATAACTTTGAATTCACTTACAAGTCTCACTCTGGTGAATAACCATGAGTGGATCACTACACTAGTGAATGCTGAACTCTCAACTGATTCAGATCAAATTAAACAGTTCTGATAAGGACTTTATGTCTGTCATCCCATTAATGTCATAGAGCATCACCTATGGGCAAAAGTCAAATTACGGAAAGGCCAAATTTTAGCCATATGGCTGTTCGGTTTCTCAAAATTTTTGTTAATAAAGAAAGATTCTGAAAAATTAATCAGACAAACCAAAAGCCATTAAATGGGCACATATATATAAATATTATGTATATATTTGACAGTACACTGTATATTATCCCATGAATCAAAACAAACTTGCTAGGCCATCGCACATTTTGTTTGGTTCATGTGGTTGCCCAATTGACTGAAATTCGGAAGAATTGCAAATCATAACTAAATTAATCTGTAAGTCTTATGTATACTACTGTTACATGTGAAAAGATGGGTGAACCTTAACCAGTGAGAGTTGCATACCTAATCAGTTATACACAATGGCACTAACTACAGCTACCGCACTCCTACTTTAGCACATATAGGTCAGGGATAGGCAACCTGTGGCACTTTATATGTTATGGACTACATTCCCCTTTAATGCTCTTACACCCATAATGCTGGCAAAGCATCGTGGGAGGTGTAGTCCAAAACACCTGGAGTGCCAAAGGTTGCCTTTGCCTGGGCTAGGCACATTCTTTACTTAGTATTAAAGTGGTTAAAAGTAATTAAACTGTGTTTTGTAAACTTTCTCCAGCATTCTTTTTTCCACACAAATTCTGCATTTTTGAAGAGATTAATTAAATTACTATGGTTATGTATGTGCCTTCATGTTTTATAAAACTACTGTATTTACAGAATGCATAATTAGTAAACCTAAGTTCTTTACAAGAGTTCAGTATTGTAGCATTATCATTGTTAAAACACGCCTGTTGAATAATTTAATTTATAGGACATGGAGAAAGTCAGCGTGTGTATTCTGGAGTTGCATTTAAAGTCATTTTTAAACCCTCTGTGGTCAAGAAATTGAATAGCTTGAATATTAATGTAAGCTAACAATGGGACGATCTTTTAATATACATTGTTCAAACAATTGCAGCGAATTGGGAACTAAAGTTCTGCTAATGGAATGAGAATGCAATTCAAGTTTAAAAGGATTAACAAATTTGCTAAAGACTAGAGTATAACGCATTTATTATTTGAGTGCTTCAGATTTAAATTCCAAAGAGATTTTATGTAGTTCGGCCTCAGAACTTTCAACATTGATTATTGACAGCCAAGACCTGCTCTCTGATAACACATTAGATGGCGTATGCCTCAATATCAATATAATTTATTATTTTTGTACGCTAATCAGTTGTACTGCAATCATGTCTACAATGCACTCAATATTTGTAGAAGGGGGTTGATTGAAGGGCCAGACTGAGAACCTAGCATTTACAGGGAAACGTTACACTCCTTTAAGTGGTCATATGCAAACACAGTTTGCTAGAAAATAATAACTGTTAGTAACTGTTTTTCAGAGGATTCTGATGGTTGAAACTTGAGTTTTTAATATAAGGAACAGGATATTCCCATAAAGTAAAATTGTTCACGAAAAGTATGGAAATGGTGGGATTGTGAATGCTTTAACATTGTTAACTTCTTTACAGCACCCATTAACATGTTAGTAAATATTGAATGTGCTATTATAATTTACCTGAACATGTATCAAGTGTACAAGTTACTGTACATGTATCAAGTGTACAAGTTACAGTATGAATGCAGGGACTTTTCAAAATTGTGTCAAACTCTTTCTATATACAAATATTAGTATGTTAATTAGCTACTGATTGCTTAAGTCCTGAAACAGCATTGACACTAGTTATGCCATTTCATTTAAGATTAAATGGAAAACAGGACACAAATGCAAAAAAAAATAAAAAAACAAAAACAAAAAAGAAGCTTTGGGGGGCGGGTCCGAACCGCAGAGCTGAGCGGCAGCAACCCTTAACAGCTCCTGCGAGCAGCATTTAAAAAAGCGTGATACCCCTACTGAAACAGCACCCAAATGCCATATAAGGGCCACCAAGCGATGGGGGACGTCAGGATACACAAAACTATGCATTCCAAGTGACAACCGACCCCACCTATGCTGTACACACCCCGCGGGAGAGGCGGCCACTCTCCTGCTGCCAGGACCAAAGGGAAGCAAGACACAGAGCCCTCGTTCCCCCCCTTTGGACCAGCGGGGGATATCCCGGTCCAACCCCACAAGCTTAACCGGTCACACAAGACTCAAGCGACAGGACCACGGAGTCCGGAGGCCGCATACGAGGGCTGCAAAATGGCGGGCGGGCGGGCGACGCTCCACTTACATGTACTTGATCAGGAAGGAAACTGAGCTCTGGTACGACCGCATATTCAAGGCACTATGGAAAAAGCTGGAAGCTCTCCTGCGGTCCCCGCAAGCGGAAGCCTCACCTGGTGGTATGCTGCAGAGGCCGAAACGAAGGGGCAAAGAGATGGATGGGACGCCCTCCACTCTCAAAATGGCCACTCATAAGAAAGGGCCCGGCCCAACTGCACCCGAACGGAGCAAAGCTGTGACCAGACTCAGACCGCACGAAGCCCACAAAGCTAAGGGGACCCCCAAGGCTCCACACCAAAGGCAACCTCGCCGAAAAGCTGCAGTCCAACACGGACTCAAGAGAAGCAAAGCTCGCTCAGATGGACCGAGGGGAGGGTGGACGGTCAAGCCTACACTAGCAGAGACCGCTACACCGCCACATGGATCCGGCAATGGCAAACGACCGCACCAACTTGCACAATCCACTGCCGGGACCTCAAGACACTCACCAGGTGAACCTGTGACCCTCACCGCCAATCCACTCTTCTGCACACTCGGAACGCGGAACATGAGCCTCCAGCGCAGGGCGCAGGCTTGCACCCTGCCCACGAGGCATCGGCTGAACGGTATCACGGGAGGGAGACTTACCCTAGGGTAACTGTGAAACCAGATACCCACACCTGCTTGCACACTTGCTTGCTTTACTGTGCAGCTTCCCCCTGAGAGACTCACATAGGCTGGCAGGACTGACGTTTTTTGCTGACCACCCAAACCCCTTGATAAGCATTGTACTGACTATTGCCACATAGCACATAGATGGCCCTCTGGGGTATTTCACACCATCTGCCCTAGCTCAAGGCCAAAACCGGCCTACTTCTGTCGAGCAGTTGACCCTACGAACTGACCCTCTTTTCTTTGCTAACCTTGCTTCATACCTGTATTACTCATTCTATTACGAACTAAACTTGCACTCTGACCAAGCTTGTCTACAGCAGAAATGTATATGTAAAGGATTTCTATATACTTACCTGTGTGCCCTCAGTTATATCCTCTCCCTGCTTTTTAAATGCTTGTAATCAGTCGTTTCACTATGTGTTAAAATTGTATTTGTCTACCGAACGAGAGACCACCCACCCTGGGTAGCAATCAGCTTTAGAACGTGGAGAAAACCGCAACTTAATTGCTCCTAGGTGGCCGCCATTCGACATATGAACACGTGGCAAGAACAAAGGATGGCGGCCATCTTAAAACTCACGAACACGGTCAGCAGGGCGTGCGCATGAATTGCCTGGAACTATTTTCGGCAAGGCAAACATGCGAACGCCCAGTCTTCATGGAAGTCTTGGATGTATACGTTCCCCTCCACGAATCAAACTGGCATTCGGTAGATAGAATCTACCGAACAAGGGGAACATTCGAATGTAACCAGCTGTACCATACGAACGGTGGTTTTCGTGTAGTTGGACGCAAACAGAGACCGGCTCTTGCTACTGACTTTATGGAACTCTAGCTCGGATACCTCCACATGGCGAGCCGGTCAAACGATGCGACACGGAAACTACCGAACGGAAATTCGTGAGATTTGGATATGTGAATACCAGTATACTCAGCTACCCAGGGATGCTAAAGTTATAGTTGTATGTGTTATGGAAAGTACTTTTCTGAAATTGTTAAAAATCATAATGTTTCTGGCCAGCAGATAATTGAGTTTTGTGTATTGCAGAAACTCAATTATCTAGCCTGGCCCAGAGGAGGAGTTTTGTATCACATAAATTGTGTGTCCTGTGTGCCAGTAAAGTCAGTTTTGTTCCAGCATTAAGCTTTGGCTCATGTGTGGATTATTTGGCGATACCAGCGATATTTATTCCTGTGGATTACTTGGTGATTTTCTTTTCATGGGAAGAAGGGAATGCTTGACTGTGATACTGTATACTACTGTCACAGTATATTTACAGCCGAAGCTATACTGTCTAAATATAACTTAATCATAACTTACATTATAATTTACATTTACTTTTACAATTGATTGCTTAAACTTAACCATTACATAAAAATGTGCCTATTAACCTTATGCCCCGCATGTTAAGCGTGGAAATTGCTTGAGGACTGCTTTCGGGGCACCTCTCGCCTGTCTGTAATATCTTATGCACCACAAAAATAAAAAATAAAAAAATTAAAAAAAGAAGCTTTGATGCTAACATGTAGACAGAATTAGGATAGCTACAATATTATGCAGAATGATTATAGCTTGGGAGATAATAATTAAAACTTGTCAGAAATGTATAGACTTTTATTCTAATAGCACAATCGCCAAAACAAAGAATATTATGCACCTATATAAAACATAGTGATACTCTGTTTAGCACAGGGTTCTGTTTGAAGAGAAATGTGATTCTAATAAAATACATTTATTTTAACCTTTCATACACCAGCATGACAAGTGACACATTACGCCGTGCAGCCAACATTTTATATTCCAAATAGTTAAATATGCTGGCATTGCAAGTTAATTGGATAATCTTTATACATGCAAAAAATCCACTTTATTATTAATGTTTTACACATAAAAAATATATTTTTTTATACACATTCAGCAAACTAAACCAATTGAGCAAATAACTGAAATTGTCAGCAGTTTTGCATTATCCTGAAATATCAAATTATACTTGAACAAAATTGAAATGCTTTGTGTGCACAATGCATTTTTATGCCTCTTAAAGAAAATGGTTTATGTCAGAGAAAGGCTCTCTCCTGAGTTCAGCTGTAAGCTACCGCTCCCATTACTCTTGGTCACAAAATACTGTCCGATTCTGTATAGGATTGAATTTCATAAAATAATATTACGTTTATTGATAAAGAAACACATAGAAATATTTTTCTTTCTCCATTGTAAGTACAATACTGAATACAAAATACTGAAAATACTGTGATTCATGTAACTGTAAAATATTAAATACATTATAAGAATATATAGAATGGTTATTTCCAGGTTGTGTGAGTATTATTTTAATCTTGACCATGTTTCTTAGTCTTTGAATATTCAAAGTCCTTGTTGGATATCCCCAACACTAAGTGCTTAATCAGGCACACAAATTCCAGTGTATGAATCCATAAAAATAGGCCATGTGCTCATAGGTCTTCATAGCCAGTGGCAAAAATAGCATTGTCTTCAGTTGTGTTCGATGGATAATGCCGATATTGGCACCTGCTGAGTCTATTAGTTTTTCTTTGTATACTGCAGGGATTGTTTTTTTGTTTTACTTTTTTTTTTCCTTTAGGTATATTTTTAGGATTCTCCATCAGCAGGGGGAGGTTGGCATAGCTTGTACAACCTGATAGATCGAAGAATAAATGTATGAGAAACAGTAACAACGCAAAATGCTAATTCATGATTTAAAGCCTGCCTTTTGTTGCATTTTATTTTAAGCAACGTCAGTATTTTGTGCCTAATTTAGCAAAGTCTTTCGTTCACATAGGCTATTTTACAGTCTTTCTGCACAGTTGTTTTAAAAATCCACACAATTCACACTGAGATAATTCAGGTCATTGCCCCAGAACGTTTACAATCTATTGGAAAGTAAGCCTACAGATACCTTGGCATGCTATCTTACCAAGTCTTGAAACCTTGCAGTAAGCTACTTGATGATTTTCATATCGCTCACTTTAGTGTGAAAATGCTCAGAGGTGGGACTGCACCTCTCCATCTCTTAGCTATGTATTGGTGCACTGTAGTGCACATTCTGTGATTCGCAAAATATCCTTCCCGAGGGAGATCCAATCAGGTTCCTATTCAGGATGGCCAAGGCAAATCTTATGGTCACCTTACCATGCCTGACCCTAATTATAATATAATTCTCTCATGCTATCTGGCTAGCTATCAGGTTAGGAAGGCATATTATGAATGATTTATTTATAAAACGTGCCTACATCATAGTATGTTGTTTTTTTATAGTGAATTGTGGAGAAAAGTCCTAAAAGTGGATCAGTAGGAACATTCGACTGGTGGTTACCATGGTGATTGCTCCATATTTAGAAATGTACACCAGAACTGTGCTTTAGAAATAACCCCAACTGTGTCCAATTATTTCAGAGCATTATTTAAACCATGTAACATTGTGTACAGGCCATACGTGATAAATTCCATGACACTGTTTTCATATCTATTCCCCCTTTTCAGGTTCCTGAGAACAAATATTTTAGTTTAATTAAGCATATTATGCTGACCTTTTGAGTTAGAAAACCTCGAAAATTACATTAAATGCATTTCAAGTATAGGTACAGTGCTCTAGGTGTAGCCTTTTAAAAAAGGTTTTGGAAGTAAAATTAACATCATTCTTACCGCTGGTCAGATATGTCTACGATAAAGACAGAGCCCTGCTGGCTCTCCCCACTGTTTTATTACAGCTTCTGTTTACTTTTTTATTTAACGATCAGATAAAATATTATCGCTCCTTATTTCCTGATGGAAGACCCTGATGTTCACTGCAGTGCTATTTTTCATGTGATTTTCTATGGCATTATGCTGCCCTGTAAAATTGCTAAAATAAATACATGTGAATTTCTGAAAAGGTGCTATTTTTCATGATTCGATCTTTTATTCATTGTGATCTCTTTGCGCTACAACTATATATGTGTGTGTGTGTGTGTGTGTGTGTATATATATATCTGTGTGTGTATTTAAATAGGTTAGCATGACTTTAGATCATTACTGCACTGGCATATTCTTATTCATCACACTAACTTTGTTACATTTATCCTCCCAATAAAGTTTATATATTATATTCATTTTATTTTTTTCACTGCAAAGCCTCTTTCATCCCCTCTTTGATTATATCTATTTATCTATTTTTTTAAAAAATCTTTTTGCTTTTTCTTAATAAAAAAGCTGCCCCTCTAGAACAAATGGCAAATACTGCCGATGTATTTAATAAATAGGTAACACATTCTAGCTTTTAAAGTTTGGATAAATAAACTTTGATTTGTTTTATACTATACCTTGGAGCAGATGCTGGTGTTCTGTCTCTCACGCCTAGATTCTTTGCTGTATTTTGAACCCTTGCTCCCTGTTAAGAAGAAATATGACAATACATAGTAAATGACAATACACAAAATAAAACCTTTTCTTGTATACAATTTAATTAAATTTTTGCAAACGTGTTAATATACTAGAATATACACTCTTGGGCAGGATAATCTATTCTTTTCTAACTCTCAATCTGATTGTATATAAGGCACTAAATATAATGACACCAATTTAAAGATTAATTTACATATCATATAAGTGTCCTTACCTGTACAAAATCACTAATCTTTCTTAAGCATCCTGGTTAACGGTTCATTTACAAGAAACATGAGCTTGTAAAACAAATGTATGAAGTCTTTCTCCCACAGAGGTTATATATAACACATGTTGCATACACCATGTGAAAGTCAGAGATTTCAAAAAAATATTGTAATAAAAGAATGTTATAAAATTATCCTCTAATTTGTTTTCAAGACACATCCATATCTGCAGGGTTTTACGTTTACCTCTCACGGGTGATTCATTACCACCATTTCTCACCCTATAAGATCACCAAATTGAGCTGTTACTTGGGGACACAAGACGGTGTATCGCAAAACCCTCATAGCCAAATTGAATATGTTAAATACAATCCTGGGAGGGAAGCGATGCAGCAATCGGGAAATATAACACTCTAAACAAACTTATATCACACATGGTTATCCCGAGGCACTCTGACTCAATAGAGATCCAAGCTCTCATTAAACAAGGCTGTACAGAAAACCTCTATAGTGTAAGCTGCTTTGAGCATGGTCTCTTTACTACTTGCTTGTTTTGACCTTAACTTGTTCATTGTTTATATGTTCTTTTTTATATTAGCATTCTAGAATACTTTGAAACATGTTGATACCATATAGGTAATACAATTAATACTATGATCATCTGAATTTGGTTTGCTAGAATTTGGCATTACAAAGGCAAATACTTTTAAATCTCAGCTGCTTTTAACTTTTATATTGAAATGTATTTCAAAGCACTCTATAGCACCTAGTTTTACCAGTATAAAGGCTGGACACTATAATAAGTAATAAACTTAGATTTGGTAACCAGGTAACAGTTTCCCCACTGACATTTGTAAGAAACGTGCTATATACTTACCTATATATACATATCTCTAAAAAATACAATCTGACCCAATATTGTGACTAGATTGAGATAATTATTTTCAAGAAACAATATGGAACTGCACTCTTTCCCATCACTCTGAGCCAGGGTGTTACCAAACGCGGGACTCAGCACCAGGTCCCAATAACAGTATGTAGAAAGTACAAAAAGGTTTAGGCACTCCAAGGTTCAGAAACGGCAATTTATTGAAGCCCAATATCACACAACATTTCGACCTACACAGTCTTTGTCAAGCTGGATAAAGAGCGTGTAGGTCGAAACATTGTGTGATATTGCGCTTCAATAAATTGCCATTTCTGCACCTTAGAGTACCTAAACCTTTTTGTACTTTCTATAGATTGAGATAATTGTCACTTCAAAGATTTAAGATTTAACAGTCTTTGGCAAAAGTGTGAATTTGCTTCAGGTATTTGTATAGTTCTGTCATATCAAACTGATCTCAAGGAATAGTTGATCAAAAGAACTACATTCTACATTTACCATGATCCAACGCCATCCTTTTTGAATTTTAGTTCATCAGCCTGACAAGTGATCTCACTGTTGATGGGTTATGTAACAGCACAGATAGGTAGCCCGCATGTCCCGTATTCTCAGGTCTCAGTGGGCCACATTTCCCAACAAGAGTTTACCAAAAGACCAAGGCAGCATTTTTTAAATTATATTAAGGGCATACCTGTAATAGGATGTTTGTGTATTTTTTGCTTTGTTATACGTTTGTGCAGTGAATAGTTAATTTTTTAATACCGATTAAAATTAATTATTTTGATTAATATTAGATTAAGGGGGTTGCTCGATTTAATTTGTGTAAAGAAAAACAAGAGAACTTGATTAAAAAAATTATAATAAAATTAAATTCAATGCACCTCACAAAAAAAAAAAAAAGAGCAAAAAGGTAGATTTGAGAACTAAACTGAAATAACTAAATGGAATATTTACATTAATATTTTTAGTTAATATGCATACTGAATTTTAAAGTTTACAATACAAATATAAACATTTAAAATCACACCAGAAATTATTGGCCAATTAATAATATAGTTTTTATTTGATGTAATTCATTAATCAAAGTAAGTTATTAAATATTATGGTGGTACTGCTATATTGTATCGATTCAAACATGTTAAAGGGAAACGCTAAGCACCTAGACAACCTAATGATGATTATTATTATTTATATAGCGACAACAAATTCCACAGTATTAAGAGTTAAATCTATTTGTTTATGGAGTCTAGGCACACCTAGTGCTGCCCTGTCTGTTACTCCTGCAGCCTCTTTATACACTTCCTGGAAAAAAAAAGTGTATTTTTGTATTCCTTTATTGCATGGTGTGTTTAATATAGAAGTGATATATATCTTCTTATTTCCTCCTTTGTTAATTGCCTGCCAGGGCTTACAGCAACCTCCTGTGCTCAGTTAAAGTTCAATTCAATCAACATACCAAGAGATAAAAACATCTCAAAAGAAATACACTGTGCTTTAAGATGTGATTAAAAATAAAATAAAACTTTTTTTATAGAGGCAATGTGAGTCATAGCCAGGGGTGGTGTCTCTAGGGCTACATAAACAGAAACAAAAGTGATTTAACTCCTAAATGGCAAATCATTTAGAAGTGACTTTACCTATATATATATATATATATATATATTTTTTATATATAACCCCCAACTATGTTTATAATGAATTAAAATATCATTCAACAAAACACTAGAAAGCACAGGGCGCCACAGTCACTATATTGGTAATATAAAAATAAGGGTTTGAAAAGGAATATTGATGGTGAAGTAAAAACAGCAAAAGTTTATTAATGAAAAAATATATAAAAATAAATCACAGCACAGCATGTGCAATACATCAAGAATAAAAAAGCCACAATAGGCAAGGGACCCTTAGGTACAGCAGTTTAACAGAAAAGTGCAAGTGCCAGATACATGAAAGGAAAGTGCACAAAGCCAAGCACTTATGCAAATATAATACAATTAGCCCAAAGCAAATGCTGCATAAGCAGTATGTAAAATCAGCATACATGTAAAATAAAAACAGCTAATACCAAAGTACATTTACCATTGTAAAGCGCTGCGGAATTTGATGGCGCTATATACATATCATAATAATAATAATAATAATAATAATAATAATAATAATACAGGGTCCCAGATCGTGCTCAACGCGTTTTGTCATGTGCCTTCCTCAGGAGTTTCTTCTCTCTTCCCGGTCTTCTCCCCTTTTAAATCTGCAGGTACATCCAACTGCTCCCGTCACGCGCACCGTCATACGTCATGAAGAGAGAAGAAACTCCTGAGGAAGTCACATGACGAAACGCGTTGAGCACGATCTGGGACCCTGTACTTTGGTATTAGCTGTTTTTATTTTACATGTATGCTGATTGGCTTTGTGCACTTTCCTGTCATGTATCTGGCACTTTAACACTTGCCCTTTTCTGCCCAGCTCAGTATCATGTTATGTTAAACTGCTGTACCTAAGGGTCCCTTGCCTATAGTGGTTTTTTTTATTCTTGATGTATTGCACATATGTTCTGCTGTGATTTGTTTTTATATATTTTTTCATTAATAAACTTTTGTTATTTTTACTTCACCATCAATATTCCTTTTCAAACCCTTATTTTTATATTACCAATATAGTGACTGTGGAGCCCTGTGCTTTCTAGTGTTTTGTTTTTTTGGTAATTGGAGTTGGAGAGGCTTGCCTGCAGTTGGTTTTTATTACTGTCCACCCACCTTTCCAATTCTTTGTTCTATTCAAATATCATTCACTGTAATTTGCCTACCTAAAAAGATAAATTCATGCCTTACCATGGAAAACCATTATGGTACTGACTATCAAGAAAGTACTCACATGGAAACTGTTCATGTCAGTGCCATATTTTTGCGTCTTTCCCCCCAATAATTAGCAATATGCTTTATTTTTTTTTAGTTATTCATCAGTAATTGATAATTTGGATTGTGGTCTTTGTAATCAGAGGGTTTAAATGAAAAACATTATTACACAGAAAGTATTAATATTAATTTTGTGAGAAATGGGCAAAAATATGCACTTACAAAACTAGATGAAAGCGTTATCCCAAATTTCTGGATTTATGTAGGATAATTGTGCTCAAAATAAAGATTAAGCAAAGACTATTGATTAAACCATCACTACTGACATCTGTTTCCAATGCTGCCAATGTATGCTGCCAAAGCACACATTAATGGCATGTGTATTCCAATAAATGCTGATAGAGCACACTTTTCTGGATTTTTTGGACTCGTCTTCCAGCATCTATCAGTAAAATATCCAATTAAATTCTCATGCTTAGATAGCACTAGACATGTTTCTCAGAGGAAACAATGTGACACAGTGAATAATTGGCAAAATTATAAATAAATAAAAAAATGAATGTTTCAAATGTTTGCATGGCTTGTGTTTTCTAAAATGTTCCAAAGTGTCATTATTTTTACGTAAAATAACCTTTTAATTATTGTGTTTTTGGAATAAGGTTGCAGTTCTTAAAACTTAAACCTTATAAATAAAGGAAAACATTGTTATTACTTTGATGAGGCAACCACCTACTTTGTATCATAGAGGGCAAGTGTATGACTACATATGCACATTACCTACATTTCAGAACTAATGGAAACGACTCACCTGGGCTAAGAGCGATTCTCACTTTGTTTTATTTTGTGATTACAGTATACATTGCGTATGTTCTTCTTATTTCATGTTGAGAATAATTGAGATTTGCCTGCATTTAAGAAGATATGTCTTGGTATACCTATAAGGGAAGTGGACGCAAAAACGAGCCCAGAGGCTGTCAAGTCAGAGTTAACTCATTAGCTTCACTATTGTGAGTGTTCCAACTATGGTTCCAGGATTTAATATATATCTATATTGATTGAATAATGTGTTTTGCATTTGGTTTTGAAGAAATAACTAAATACACTGATAAGTGACTATAACAACATTATACGATTGGTATATATTTTAGTGCTCCACTTCACTTTGGATTTGTGTATCGACACTAAGGTGTGTTTTTGGGGAGGTTGCACATGGAGTGTGGTAGCTGTTAATTGATTCATATATATAAAAGCATTGTGGCACTTTAATATATTATTGGGTTTAACATACTGTAAAGGGCTCAAGCACAGTTATATTTTTTTGTTTTTGTGATCTGAAAGGAACTTTAATTAAAAAACAATTATACATTGTATAATGTAAGTAAAACAGCTCATGTACTGTACATTATACATGCACTATGTGGAAAAGCCTTAATAGCTTACTTTGTGCATGCTAAAAGTACAATATCTACTGTGCTGCATAGTGTGTATTGTATTTTGCATGTACTGTAAGTAAAAACATATCTGTACATTGTTTTTTGTATGTTACATAAGAGAAACAATCCATATCATGTGAACTGTATATATTATAAGTAAAAGAGAACATTTGTTTACAAATTATTCTATGCTTGCATTTACTGCAGATTTTTTTTCAAACGTTTAATTTTGACATCTACTCCCATGAACACAGATTATATTACAAATTAACAAACTCAAAATAATGTGGTGTAAAGGGTAGAAATGCACTCAAACAGAAACCGACAAATAAAAAGCATATTTAATTACCTAACAGATATTTGGATGGAATCTAAACTGACCTACTTGTACTGCGGAACCATTGTCCAGTGAACTGCATTGTGCAATTAGATGTGACAAAATGAACCATGACATACCTGTTTTCTCATCACATCCGTTGCTTGCATGATGTAGCGCGGAGGCAACCCGTGACTTCTAGCGAGAATTAGGGCCTGTTCAAGGGTGACACCCAGTGTGCACCTGCGATTAAAACAAACAAACAAAAACAAAAAGAGTAATCAGATGGCAGTGTAGGAAAGCTTAAAAGTTAAGAGAACCCTCAATGTGTAGATCAGTGCTGCCTAACAGTGGCCTACTAGCTGCTTTTGCATCCTAACGTCGTCATTCCCTTCTTTCCCTTCTATCATAATACTATCTAGAGAAGTTGGAATAGGTTATATAGACACTGATGAGGGATACAATTAAACAGTCCTGTTATTTATTTGGAATAAAATAAGAAAATATGTATTGAAATAGAAAGATAGCAATCTAATGCTGGGCAGTATTTCACTAAGATCAGGTCTGTTCTGTGCTTGGTGCAAATCAGTGAGTGGTGGACAGTACTGATCAATGCATATTAAGCTTTTTGGTGTAATCTACTTTAGATAATTGAGCTTTGATTCTCTGTGTTGCTGGGCCATCAGGTTAGCATCTCTGTGCAGAGCGGTTTTAATCCATGGACACATTGTATAGGGGCCACACAGGCTTCCCAACTTTGCAGTATATTATACAGTGAGATTTATTCAAACCTTCTCTATTAAAACGTTTAGGTGGACTAATCAACCGAGTGTCAGTCGTTATCTGTACATGCGATCTTACTGTTGCGAATACATATTGTGACAAAAACAAAGTACATGTACTAATTGTACATCAACACACATCAATTTTTGAAGCTGTAAAGCTGTAAGTTCTTCTAATATTTCTAACAGTCCATGTCAGTTGCCACCCCCTGCTACCTACTAAACGTAAATAATGAAAGAAATGGAACAGAGCGAAATGAAGTTTGAAGGCTATGATGCAACGATGGTTTTGTTTTGGTATTCTTTCACTCTGTTCTACACCCTGTGACACAAAAATGTGTTCAAATCTGCCCTTTCTTCCAAATAGTCTTCATTCCACTTTTGTAAAGTGCCATATCCATCGGTAATTTACCAACTAAGTACCATTTTTAGGTTGAATTTCTTGTTATTCAACTTCAAGGCTCATGCCATATTGTCCAAACATTTGAGTGGATTCATCTCTGTCTGTCTGTGACCTTTTTGTCTAGATGAAAGTGTGAAAACATTTAGCTTAGGTCTCATGTGCCAACGATTCCTCCTTAGAGAATTATTGTATTCAATGATTCCTTATGGTCGACCGTGATGACACTGTGCATTAGATGAAGTTGTTAAAGTGCCTACAGTATTCAAAAAAAGAACAAAACAGATGTAGGGACACCTAAAGGTTAAATAAATCAATCACTTCCAGAGGTTCCCTACAAGTGTATAGCAACCCATTGGTAATATATATTTAAAATATAACTTTTAATAGAATGCCATCTAAAAACGATGATTAAGTATAGTGAACTAATAGATCCCTAATGGTAGATAGTAAATAAAAAAGAGAAAAGGGAGAGAAAGAGAACTCGAGGCTGAATAGTAACACAGAGAGAGAGAGGATTCCTAGTGGATCAAACTGAATCCAAATGTAGCAAAAGTAAAGTAAAATGTAAATTAGCCTTACATGCTTTACACGAAAAAATTAATCTGAAAAAGCTTAGAGACTTAGGCCTCTCACCAGAGGACAATGCACTCTTTAAGTTACTTTTAGACTTACACTCCGAACAAAATACATCAGACTCTTTGACTAACTTTAAACCTCCAAGTTGGTTTACCCCCAACTTGAAGGAGTTTCCATGTATTGATTTATTTGTACAGATTTGTACTAATGAATTAGAGAACCAAACTTCTTCACTGTCTCAATCTTCTAATCTCAACAGTGAAGAGAGAAAAGCTTTACAAGAACTCAAATTGGCAACAGATGTGGTTTTAAAATCTTCTGATAAAGGAGGGAACATTGTCCTTATGCAAAGAGACCAATATGTTAAGATGTGCATGCAACATCTTATGGACCAAACGGCCTATCAGGAACTGAAGGACGATCCCACCAAAAAGTATTTGATGGAATTACATACTTTAGCACAGAAAGCTCACACTGACAACGTCATTACCCAAAATGAGTTTAGATTTATTGTTTCTCAGTCCAATATTACTATTGCCACCTTCTACTGTCTCCCTAAAATACACAAGGATCTCCAGAACCCCCCGGGTAGGCCTATAGTTTCGGGTAATCATTGCCTAACGGAGAGGGCAAGCCAATTCCTGGATAAATTACTACAGCCCCTGGTGACTGGATTAAAATCACATATACGGGACACTAAACAAACTCTCCTAGTCTTGGAACACCTTACTGTGCCCCCATATACATCCCTGGCCAGTTTAGATGTAGTGGCGCTGTACAATAACATTCCACACGATAAGGGCATAGCAGCAGTAGCCTATTTTTTTACAAAAGCCAAAACATTCAATGCACAGGAACAGGAGTTTATTTTGCTCCTGTTACAATTTGTACTCACTCATAATTACTTTACATTCAATGGGAAATATTATTTACAACTACGGGGCACTGCCATGGGTTCGTCTTGTGCACCCAGTTACGCTAATCTGTTTTTGGGTTGGTGGGAAGAAACCATTGTGTTTACTAATACCTATGCCATATACACTTCGTCAGTTTTCAAATGGTTTCGTTACATTGATGATGTGCTGATCTTCTGGTTAGGCTCGTTCTCGCTTTTTAAGGATATGGTAGATGCTCTAAACATCAATCATATAAATCTTCAACTAACTCATGTTATTCATGAGAGTCACCTAGTATTTTTGGATCTCATAATAGTTCTGACTGAGGATGGGTCAATAGCCACCTCATTATATAGAAAACCCACTGCTACGAACAGTCTATTACATTGGGACAGTTTTCATCCATTTCATGTTAAGGCCAATATACCCTATGGGCAATATTTGAGGGCGAAAAGAAACTGTTCCAACCCTGAAGACTATGAAAAAGAAGCTAAAACTCTCAGACAGAGATTCAAAGATCTAGGGTATCCAAACCGTATCCTTAAAAAAGCCTATCAAAGAACAAAAACTGTGGATCGGTCCGAGAGCCTACACCAACCCCCCAAGATTATTCAATCCACTGCTGGGTGCACTAGACTTATAGGGACCTATGATAAAAATTGGAACAACACCTTACAGGTGTTTAATCGTAACTGGCCATTACTTCAATATGACACATTCATCAGGAATACTATTACTAGTAAACCTTCTCTAACGTATCGCAGAGCCAAAAACCTTGCAGATTTATTAACTCATAGCCATATGAAACCACTACCAACCAAGCCAACTTGGCTTGAGACGAAAGGCCTATTCAGATGTGGGCATTGTAAAGCCTGTAACTTCATCTTTCCATCTAAAACAGTACGCAATCAGAAAACTGGGACAGACATTGAGGTTAATTCCTTTATTAACTGTAGTTCCACCAATGTCATTTACATAATCACCTGTGACTGTGGACTACAGTATATTGGTAAGACCTATCAACAGTTACGTCGACGTGTCCTGCAACACATTAATTCAATTCTAAATCCTCATATGGATACCCCTATAGCAAGACATGTACGTCTAAATCACGATTCCAGACCTAGTGTCCTTAAATTTCAAGTAATACAAAAGGTCTTCCAAAATCATAGGAAAGGCGATATTAATATTGCATTACTCAAAGCCGAATCCCGCTGGATTTATCTGTTTCAAACTCTATACCCCAAGGGACTGAATGAGGAGTTCAATTTCACTCCATTCATTCATAAATAGATTCCATTAACCATTAACATTACTCTTTATTATTTTATTATATATATTTTTTGTTGCTTCTGATTTTATTTACAACTGATCATTTTTCTATTACTATTTTTATTTTTAATATTTAGTTTTACCCCTTTTTTAAGGTTCTGACCCCTTAAGTTTGCTCTCTGTATCTTTAACTACTCCCATAACATTTGTAAACTAGATTTAATTCTAATGCACATTACTATTTATACTATTTATTTATGATTTTTGTCAAGGATTCACCGTGTTTACATCTGTTACTTTTTAACACTTTGTGTACTTCTTGATCTACAGTGTCCATTAAGTCCGGATGTACCCCTTCATATACTCTCTTTCACTTTACTTAACATATATCTTTAACCTTATGTGGTTTGACTTTATCATAGATATTCAATTATCATACTTTCATTCCGTGCCGGTTTTACCTCTGATTAGTGGGAAACCGGCACCGATAGCTTTCCCCGCCCTCTCGTTTGTGATTGGTGGAACACAGACCAATCACCGTAGAGAGCGGCCTTTTTAAATGACCGCCGGCGTTCAGCTCGGTTCCCTCGGATGAGCCAGTGTGGCGAAACGCGCGTCAGGGATTAGTGTAGTGAGCGGGTGGTTGGAGCCAGACTAGGGATTATGCTGCAGCAATTGTATTATTACGCTCCGTTTTACTACCCTCTCCATATTTCTAGCTATTAGACGAATATTTTGATTTGGCGATCCTCCTATAGAGGTTACTTTGTTATATGGAAATAGCTATTGTAGGCTTTAGACTATTGAGGGAAAGAGTATTACGATTAGGTTGTTCACAGTGAGTTAGTTTTTCTTTACATTTTACTTTACTTTTGCTACATTTGGATTCAGTTTGATCCACTAGGAATCCTCTCTCTCTCTGTGTTACTATTCAGCCTCGAGTTCTCTTTCTCTCCCCTTTCTTTTTGATTTATTATCTACCATTAGGGATCTATTTGTTTACAATACTTAATTATCGTTTTTAGATGGCATTCTATTAAAAGTTATGTTTTAAATATATTTTACTAATGGGTTGCTATACACTTGTAGGGAACCTTTGGAAGTGATTGATTTACTTAACCCTTAGGTGTCCCTACATCTGTTTTGTT
>OW240915.1:270246436-270258730 GCA_933207985.1 Pelobates cultripes | reverse complement strand
CCCTCTTTCTCTCTCTCTTTGTCGCTCTCTCTCCCCCTTTTTTCTCCCTCACTCTCTATCCCCTTCTTTCTCCCTCACTCTCTCTTTCTCCCCCTCTCTTTCTCCCCCTCTTACTCTCTCTCTCTCCCTCTCTTCCCCCCTCACTCTCCCTCTCTTTCCCCCTCACTCTCTTTATCCTCCTCTTACTCCCTCACTCTTTTCTCCCCTCTTACTCCCTCACTCACCCCCTTTCAATCTTCCTCACTCTCTTTCTCTTGCTTTCCCCTCACTTTTTTTCCTATCTTTCCCCCTCTCTCATCCTCCTCTTTGCGCCTCTCTTTTCCTCCCTCTCCTCCTCCTCCCTCTCCCTCTCCTCCTCCTCTTTTTCTCTTCCTCCTCTCTCTCTCTCTCTCCTCCTCTTTCTCTCCTCCTCCTCTTTCTCTCTCTCCCTCCTCTTTTTCTCTCTCCTCCTCTTTCTCTCCTCCCTCTTTTCTCTCCTCTACCCCTCCCTCTTTCTCTATCCCTCTTTCTCTCTCCCTCTACCTCCCTCTTTCTCTCTCTCTCCCTCTACCTCCCTCTTTCTCTCCCTTTACCTCCCTCTTTCTCTCTCTCTCCCTCTACCTCCCTCTTTCTCTCTCTCCCTTTACCTCCCTCCCTCCCTCTACCACCCTCCCGCTTTATCTTTCCCACCCTCTACCTCCCTCTTTCTCTCTCTCTCTCCCTCCCTCTCTCTCCCTCTCCATCTTCCTCCCTCCTTCTTTCTCTCTCTCACCCTCCCTTTCCCTCTCCCTCTCTCTCTCACTCTCCCTTTCCCTCTCCCTCTTTCTCTCTCTCTCTCCCTTTCCCTCTCCCTAGATGAGAATAGGAAACCCCAGCAATGATTCCTTATATGACTAGTTGGGCTGTAAGTTAGGCAGTGAACCAGTCCCTGATTGGGTAACTCTAGCCAGCACAGGATTGTCATTTGAGAATTTCAGTGTTACTGGTTTTGCGTTACCTTTTTTCCTCTCCACTTGTGTGTAAATATACTATTAACATGTATTTTTAGTTAGCTAGCTTTGCACCCAATAATACTGTGCTGGGCCAAGCTCATTGGCTTACAGTGATTAGCTGATGTCCTCAGCCAATGTGCTTAGCTCAGCAGATCTGACATAAGTGGGGTCTGTAGTGGTTATGGTGCTTGGAGTATTCCTTTAAGAGATTAATTAGGAGATAATTACCTCATACTCATTAGCCAACACTGCCTGCCATCCTTGCAGTTCTATGGGTAAAGTCTGTACTAATTATTTGGTAACGTTTTAAGATGTGTCCATTTTGTATTGCACATATGTATCCATTGTCAAGACAATTAATGTCTGTATAATACTCATGTCCACTGATACCGTCTACCATTTAGCATTTGTCCTTTTACAAATTGTACGTACATCAAAAAAGTTGTGTTTTCCAATTCCATATTCCATATCCAATTGCTAATAGCCATATTAGCAAATTACAGACTTGTTCTTAAAAGATTACATCAAGCAATGAAATTGGCACAAAGGAATGTAATTTGATTTAACTTTTTCAGTCCTTTCTCCTTGTGGGGAAATCCAATATGTAGTACCATGAACACCAGCATTACTGTAATAGTTTTATGGTATATTGATATATCATAAGCTGCAACCAGGAGAGGACCCTCATAGAACAGACTTTATGATTATCAGCAAGTGAGATATCATGACGTCTATTAGCAGGAGAGACATCCCTTCAGCAACCAACTGTCCAAATCACAGATTGCTGTCCCTACTTGATGTCAAGCGAGAAGAACATAGTGAAATAAAGAGGAAAAAATATAGATTTTTGAAACATGAATTAACAGAGTGTACTGCCTGATGTTCTACTCTAGGACGGAGACAAGATCCATGAGGTCCTGAAGCTGTTCTTTTTCTAGGTAATGATTGACATCAAAGAAATGATATTAAGTGTTGATTTAGGCTACTTGATGTAACCACCTTTTGCAAAAACTAGTAAACTTGCTGGTAAAAGACTGCTTGCTGAAAAACACCTGAACTTCTGAGGCTAGTCTTGCCAAAGTCTAGATGATCAACTCATTATTATGACCAGGTAAGAATTTATGATACTTTTTGTTCAAAGAGTCACTTGGCTAGTGCCCGTAGGACCAACAGTAGACCCAATTGTCAAGCAGTCCTTGCAGAAATGTTTAAATGTTTACAGTAAACTGTGATTACTTAGATTTATTTAAGTTATCTTATGCAGAATTTATATAGACAAATACAGTTTTTACTGTACTTAAAGGGACTTGCGACACACCAAAACAACTTAATCCAAATTAAGTCGTTATGGTGCCAGGAGGCAGGAGGCACTCTTACCTCAAGGGGTTAAATTGTTCTTGAATGTCCACTCCACCCCAGCAGCATCTTGCTTCAGAATTTTCAGATTCAGGAAGCACAGAATGCTGCCGGGCAGGGTTGCCGCTGATTGACTGAAAGCGGTCAGCTGACGCTCTCAGCCAACCAGTGACTTCCCAATCCACGGGAAGGAGACCCTCACAGCATCCCTGAGGGGAACAGTAGACAGATACATACAGACTTGGACCACATGGATGGATGTCATATCACACAGAAGGACATAAGACTATCAACCCCCTTGTATAACCTGAGGTGAAGGGGACAAGGGACGCCACCCCGAAGCAAAAGAGGGATGAGACGGCGGAGGAGAAACATGGAATGGAGGGGCGTGCGGCAGGCCCAAGGCGGGGGGGGGCATGTGGGCTCACCCTTTCCATACCACCCCCTCCGACCCTCTCCCAACTTCAGTCGAGCCTCTCCCGCTTCTACCCGCCCCACCTTTTTTTTTTCATTCTCTCTCCTTTCTTTTCTTCTCTCCCCCTTATTCGTTGGCCCGAGTGGACAGGACCTTAATACTAAGCCAAACACGGGAATCCCCAAGCACTGGCCCCCCTTTCCCTACACCAACAGATATAACCTGAACCTAGGCACCTGCACGGGAACAGGGGCTAAGGGAACGCCCAAGGGCCTCCGAACCGCAAAACAGATAATCAAGTGGTCGGCCCCAAACACACAAACACAACAATGGATACCCACAGGCTAGTGAGGGGAGGCACAACGGGTTCTACTGCCACCACAACCGACATGGAATCGATCGAAGCTACAGACCTGACACATACGTAATAGATGGTACACCTGGGACAGAGGGCATGAACAGCCAGCCACGACTACAAGGCACTGTTGGCCCCTGTTCCTGGACCGGGGACTATCCCTAGGACAACAGAAATTAGACTGAGGGATGCTTTAGCACACGTCTACGGGCAGTGAGAACCAAATTGTAACAGAGGGAAATCCCCTAATAGAATAATACATATTGAAGCCGAACAGAATCTGGGTGGAAAGCTAACTAAGCAACCTGATGTTCCTCAATCTCGCATTACAGGCTATAGCAAACTAACAAGGAACAAACGATAATTTGCACTCTATAGCACAGGAGAGAATAGAAAGCTCCTTTATCAATACTAATGACCTGCTGCACAACGTGTAAATAGCTGGGCACTGAAGCACTGTTTGCCAAAAATGATTAGAATTGTAAAATCAGGAAGTAGTATGTTCCTACGTTTTTCTGTCTTATTGTCAAAACTGTTCTAAAAGCCACTAAGCTCAGTACCTTGTACGACTACTTAAAAATGAAAATAAAGATTGTCAAACCCCCCCACCCCCCCCACTGCTAACATTTCAGACTGCAACTGGAAGCTATGTCAAGACGCCTGACATGCAAAGCTGAATATATATATATATTCTCACCAAAACTAATAAAAGAGGCTGACTATGAAAGAAACTATGAATAGTGAATGGGGAGTCACTGATTGGCTGAGAGCTTCAGCAGACCGCTCTCAGCAAATCAGCGACAGCCCTGCCCATCGCTTCATGGTTCCTGAATGTGAAAATTCAGAAGTAGGATGCCGCCGGGGGGAGTAGGCATCTCCACTGGAGGCAGCTTTAGGATTAAACCAATTATGAATGGTTTAATCCGTTCAGGTAAGAGTGTCTCGAATGGGGCCTCCTTTATTTACATAAAGTTGTTTAGGTGCCTGGAGTGTCCCTTTAAGAAGTTTAGGTTTATTACATGAAAACCTAATATTTTTATTATGTTGATCCATTTTTACGTCTGTTTCACTATCTCTGGTTCCATGGCCAAATAGAAACTATTTTCTTTCTCTGCTGGAATTTTCTTCCAATGTATTAAGCCAGAGGAATTTTGACTGTATGTGGCATAGTGATGATTGAGACACCTTATTTAAAAAATAAATAATTTGTGCGTTCAGCATCAAGTTGGGTTGGAAGCATGCTGTGAGTTGACCTGGAGAGTTTCAGTTAGAAAGCCACAACAAGCTTCACAATGTTTTAGTGATTTTCTTAAAATAAATAAAAAGGATCATTTGCCTTTTATTTATCACCCTTGTTTAAAAAACTGGTATGAAAAATGCCTTCAAGGGAATGTCTGGATTGAAAACACTTATTTTTAGCGTATTTGAATAGGCAGTTAAAACGTGAATTTTTAGGTTTTTCATTATTATTTTTACAAGTCCCAAAAACCATACCAGTTCTGAAAGTTCTACAGCCAAACTGATTCACCCCTAGCACTAACTTCCTGTTTCATTGCTTGTAAGTATCCAGTCAAGTGGTTCGGAAGAAGCATTTTGGGCACAGCAAGCACGTTTGGAAGCTATAAAAATACATGAAAATAGATATTGCTAAAAATTATATAACGTTATTAAATAATGAAATACTGGGACTTTTACAAATTACACAAATAAAATAAAATGCCCACATTGTATTGAAATAGGTCCCAAAAATGTGCTTCTTTGGTGCCCGGAAGTGAAACTTGCACTGATATTCACAGTACAGGTTACGCATGTCCTGGTACGGCACTGTAACTGTACTGTACTGTGTTAATCACAACATGTGCTCTATGCATATAATTGTACTGTAAAATAATAAATATATATACAAACACACTGTAGTACATATACAAGGCGAACACAAAGGATTTATATAAAATAAACTTAGCTTCATTTAGTTCACCAAAAAGGTACGGACACTGCCAACATTTCAGTCTGCAACCGGAAGCTGTGTCAAGACGCCTGACATGCAAAGCTGAATATACATATATATCCTCACCAAAATTAAAAAGAGGCTGACTATGAGAGGCTACATGATGCAAGCGTGGCATCATAAGTGAGAGAGGACTGCAAACAAGCCTACTGGTGATCCGTATCGAAGCCCAACTCATGTGAAAAAAATATAGAAAATGCTTGTAAATGTGGTGATCAATATATAAGGGACCACATAAACTGTAAATGATAAAACTAAATCTGTTGATATTTCATATATACACACATACAGGACATACTATTTGCATTCAGAGTTAATAAGCATTGTACCAGAAGATAATGAATTATGAGTTAGACAGCAGGAGACACTCACAAATATTTTTTTTAAATTAAATATGCCACAATGTTTTAAGTTTCATGAAACATATTTAAATCACAGATGACAATCTCCCAGTATTCGGGTGGTATATGTGTCGAAATGCCGATCTCTGCAATTTTGCTCATGTATCTTCCAGACAGCACCTATTCATAGGAGCAGAAGTATACTGAAAAAAAATGAATCTCAAATGAACTAGAAACGAGATTTACAACAAAAAGAGTTTTCTAAACATTTATTAGATGTGTACCTGTTTTATTTCAGACTACAAGGCTAATCGCTCTCTAGTTTTAAGGAAAATAAAAAATATACCCCAAATGAAAACATGCTTTTATCTAATTATATATTTTTTTGATTGCGGTATATATAAAAGTAGCTTCCAAGAGTTGAAGTTATCTTGTCTTCTGCCTTTTTAAACCCTCCCCTTCTTCCTCAGCCCAGACTTTCTGTGGCTGTCCAATCACAGACTTCCCAATGCAGCTCAATGAGAAGTCTTTGCAAGGCAGATGCTCTGGGCAATTGCTGCCTCTTGATTTGAGCTAACCAACCAGGAAGTAGCAGGACTGCTTGAAAGCCAGGTAGGTGTAGCAAGTTTAATACATAAAAGTGCAAAATTCTTTTGATATCTGCACTTTTTGTAAAATGAAAAACAATGAGGACACTCTTCATACATACAACACTCCAGTATGCTGAAGTGCTTTAGGGGTCCAGAGTGTCCTTTTAAGCTTAGCTTGACTATTAAAGGGACACTGTAAGCACCCAGACCACTTCAGCTCATTGAAGTGGTCTGGGTGCAATGTCCCATGTCCCTTAAACCTGCAATAGTAATTATTACAGTTATTGAGAAACTGCAATAGTTACTATCCAAAGTTAACTCCACCTCTAGTTAACTCCACCACTAGAGGGCTTCCTGGTTTGAAACGGACCTGTGATCCATTATCTTACGCTGGACATCCTCATGCTCTGCATTGAATAATGCGTTCCTATGGGGAAGTCCTAATGCGAGTGTGGCCATTGGCGCGCATGCGCATTAGGTCTTCACCACCGGCTTACACCAGCAGGGGAGGAGCGTGGGCGGAGCCTGACCCAGAGTAAAGGGACATCGGTGCTGGATTCAGTTAAGTGAATGAAAGGGGTTTTAACCTTTTCAGCGCCGCAGAAGGGGAGAGTGGGGGGCAAGGGAGGGGGGCACTGTAGGATTCTATAGTGCCAGGAAACCAGCTTTGTTTTCCTGGCACTATAGAATCCCTTTAACTCCTCAATGGAGCCCTATACGCCTCCAGTGAAATTGTCAGACATGATGACTTTTGTTCAGTCAGATACTTCTCATAGAGAAGCATTGCACATATATGTAGCATGCACAGCAATAGCCAAAAAGTGTCAATCCAGTGAGCTTCTATGATAAGCATTCAATTTAATGCTTCAAACAGAAAGAATGGATGAACAGAAATTGGATCATGTAAACTGTGCTGCTTCTCAATGATGACACTGTTCATTCTAAAGGTTTCAGATGAAGCAATTTTGGTTTATAGACTTTGCCTTTAACCCCTTAAGGACACATGACATGTGTGACATGTCATGATTCCCTTTTATTCCAGAAGTTTGGTCCTTAAGGGGTTAAATAATTTGAGCAGACGATCACACTGCATTGGAATAAAAAACGTTTGTTCAGTATTCACAAGCTGACAGCATGAGATTTTGTTGGTGCAATACATCTAAAGGAGATACAAGTTATAATGAAATTGATGCTTTGTGTGCTTCGAAATGCATACTGCCTGACATTGCAGAGTTTATAAATGAGATATTTTTTTTCTTTAGAGGAATAAATAATTTAGAAGTAGTGGCTCACATTAACATTCTTCTCATAACATCCTTTTTTAAGAAAACTCCATAAGGTTTGAAACCAAAATTGAACAGTTTAGCATTTTAACAATGGTAAACAGTACGAACATACATAATGTATTAGGTTGACAAAGAATAAGAATGATCTTTCAAAGTACCAAAGTCCAAAAAAAAGTATATTCCTTACAGATGTCTAAATCAATGTACAGAGGGATCAGGTGTCCTAAACCTGCATTTGCAGGCAAGGAGCAAACATTGTAAAACAGGGTACAAGATAGTACAGAAAACGGACAACGACTCAAATAACGTGCCCCCATTCAGTTCTTGTACTATGAAATGAAAACTGTCTCTCTATGCATGAGAGATACAGCAACCCGAGACAATTGTTTTAGCCTTATTAGGCCTTGTCAGTGAGGTATAGCTGATACCCCTCTAGGCTCGGGGATGAAGGGATCAGCTTTTGGATTAACCTCTAATCTTAGGGAGAGCAAATAAACAAAAAGTGAGTGGAAGAGAGTACCGATAACAGACAACAATTCAAATAGCTTGCCCCTTGGTGGGTCCCCACTCAGTTCTAAAGCTGGTTTTAGCTCATATTGTATGATAAAATAGTAGAAATACAGTAAGAAAGTATGTGTGGTAGCTAAATATTAGCTCATATTGTGCCATTACAGAGAAGACTAATCACACCCAAAAGTGGGGACCAGATCTGTATCTATCATGCAAAGGGAACCAGACTGTATATTCGCTCTGGGCTGCTCTTTTGAGTGGGATCGGTCTGGTATGCATATATTTCAGTGTGATATGGGAATCTCCCCAAGTGAATCTAGAAACTTGGTACTGAAACGTAAGATCTGATAACTTAAACACCAGTTTAAAAGGATGTGCATCACTTGACAATTATTTTAAACCAGCAAGCAAACAAACTAATATACAAACCAACATAAAGCAAGAAAAACATTGAATAGTATGTAGAAACCAGGACCTACTCTGCATGACTCACACTGATCACTGACGTCCGCGGTGGAGGAGCGTGGGCAGACCCTGAACCAGCGCCGAGGGACATCGGCGCTGGATACAGGTAAGTCACTGAAGGGGTTTTAACCCCTTCAGCAACATGGGATGGGGGGTGGGAGGGAGAGGGGACCTGCAGTGCCAGGAAAACAGATTGTTTTCCTGGCACTGGAGTGTCCCTTTAAACATTTGCCAATATTTCCGCAATTTATACAATTTAGTAGTAGAGGTCACTAACTAGGCCAGAATATGAATATGTGCCAGACTCTGATAAACATGGGTCTCTACATAAACATAAACTACATAAAAGTTATGTTCAGTTTATGTAGAGACCCATGTTTATCAGAGTCTGTACAGATGTTTAAACAGCAACTGGGTTTAATGTTTAATTAGTGGGTAATAACTTCTTGATCCAAGGAGAGATCTGACTGCCATTCCGGAAGTCAAGTGTGTGTTTGTGTAATAACATTTTTCCTCTCTTTCCTCCTGAAGGCATTGACCTTGAATGTACATGTGATATTATAATCATATCTCTTTGCATTCATCTCTTTTCCTGGATAAATAAATCCAATTTGGAAAACTTGGCTTAGGAACTGAAATCTTCAGTTTAATTAATTTACTCAGAACTCTGAATCAATTCCAAAATAGTCTTTCTTATGAACTGAAAATTATTTTGGATATTCAAGGTGTCTTATCTATGATTCATAAAGAAACAATATTATATTCTGATCCTATGCACTTTCCCCTTTTTAATATATGATAGCAACTTTCTTGCCACTGTGTTATCTGTTAAATCGAGACAGGTTTCAAGATCATTTATAAATATATTAAAAAGAATGAGGCCAAGGACAGAAGCTACGGTACTCCGTAGCTCTTCTCCATTTACATAACATCAACATTTACATTGAAACTATTTATGTGTTTCAACCAGGTCTTCATTTAATTATAAATATGTTTCTCCTTTCCTTTGTGTTTTAATTACACAGTGATTTCCAATGTGTATATTTGCCAGTGTTCATCATCAAGTCAGGTTATTATTACAGGTTCCCTGGGGAGGAAGAGAACAAGACTGGGAGTAAATGCGAATATAGTCTAAGTGGGACGGACGTGTAAAAAATATTTGTGAACTTGACACAGATGGCAAATCCGCCATAAGGTTTCCTGTTTATTATCTTGTAGGCCAGGGGTCGCCAGTCCTCAAGTACCCCCTAACAGTCCAGGATTTAGCGATTACCTAGTTGTTTCTAAGGTGTTTTTAGAAAAGAAAGAAAAACACTTTAGACCCAACAGGGTAGTCCCTCAATCCTGGACTTGTAGGGGGTACTTGAGGACTGGGTTGGGAACCCCTGTTGTAGGCAATTGATTGGTCATTATTTCCATTTTCAAATAATATTTATATATCAATATCAGTTTTAGAAATATAATCATATGTATGCACGTGATTTGGTTTTTATTCATGGGTGCAGGGGAGGGCTTGCTACTTTTAGCTTGGGAGCCACTACAGACAGCCTAATTTGATATCTAACCAGCACATTCCATCATTAAACTCCGCTCCTTTTTAAATGTTATATCAAATGTTGTCTGCTAATACTTCAAGGACTTCAATACAATAATAACATAAGATTACAGTTGCATAATATATCTTATCATTGTGATGTGAGACAGCCGCACAAAACAGTCTCTATACTAATGGCCCAAAGGGCAATTTTCTCTGTGCCCCTCCCCACCCCTACCAGCTCTCCCCTGTATGGGTACATAATGTTCAGTTCTAACAAATGAGCACATAGGATCCATGTTAACGTCACAGATAGGTACTTGTAATGCATGCTTGTAAATAATATGTATGGCTTTATATTTATTGTAACTTGCCTGCATGTGTAGATCTAATAGTTGTTTTAATGTGACTTACTGATATAATATTAAATATTTCATTGTTGGCACATTCTATATTTTGAAATCATTTTTTTTTTAACTTACAGTTGTTTTTCTTTCTATAAAATGTATATTTAATTTTAATGCATATTTATGTATGTTTGCAACCAATTAGTAAAGGGATAACTTGTATTCAGCAAGTCTGAATTTATATTACTCAGTCTGTCTAACTTTTCTATAATTTTCCATCTTTACCCCAGGATAGGTTACATTTGATAGATTTCCCCACAATCATATTGAAAAATTGTTAGTTGTTTCAATGAGTCACAGATCTATTTAAGTTGGGGACGTAGTTAAATTGTCACCATACAGAAATAATTTTGTCAACCTTCAGTTATTTTATGAAACACTTATCTATAGATAATTATTAGACTTATTTCTGGAAGTGGCACTCACCCAGCACTATTTGACCTAAATTGACTTTTCTATAACCATTCTTATCTTTTTATATACAAGTCAGACTTGATATAATATATAGTGTATTGAGACAATAATAATAATAATAATAATAATATGCCCATCTCTGTAGTATGATCCAGAAATATTGCTAAAGCTACAGGCACAGCTGACCAGGTCATAGGATTAGAATCATGCTTCATCTGCACCATGCATGCCTAGATACATTACCTACAACACAATGACTTTTGCTGGAGAACCTAAATTTTAAGAGGATATGACACTTAGCATTCTCCAGCATAGAAGAAGTCTCCCAGTCTGGTAGCACATTTGTCGAGGTATCCCTATTTCCTGAAAGCGTACATGTTGTCATTTGGAATTTTTTACTTAGCATTCTCCAGATGTGTCTGCCTAATCCAAGGTGTTAAAACCTCTTCTTTTTATATAGAAAAATGACTGCACCCAGTTATATGCATCACTGTGCACTGTGCATAGCTGTAGCAGCAGTTCCACAGATAACACGAAGGCTAATAAACAGCTCCAATCAAACCCAATGGCCATGGGTAAAAGTTTTCTCCAGACTTGTAAGTGGATAAAAGCCTGAATGGGCACTAACTCTTCCTATATTCCTTTAGACTGGCTAAGGATCAAACTGCACGCAAGCCAAGCAAGCACATATGTTTTATTGAACTGAAGTGTAGAATGGCCCCCAAATTCCCTAGATCTCAGCATCAGTCTGACCATGGGCGTCCGCAGGAATTTTTCCAGGGGGGGGCATAATTGTAATGACATCCATGCTTGGTACCTTTTTGACAGTGTCATGAAAGGGAAGGGGCATAGCCATTATCACATAAAGCCAGGGTGAATAGCGTTTTCACAACTATGGTGTCAGGAATATATGTTTGTATTCCTGACACTATAGTGTTCCTTTAAGCAAATTAAAGGACATTTCTGGTCACCATAACAACTTCACCTAAATGAAAATGCTATGATGCCAGGAAGCCCCTGGGTGCTCGCTTTCCTTTAAGGGGTTAAATCGCTCTCAAATGGTTTAACCCCAAAGGCTTCCTCCAGCTCCAGGTCGCTCAGTGGTATTTGGCTTCTGAAACAGAGTGTCAGGAAGTGCAGATTGACGTCAGGCATGGGTGCCGCTGATTGGCTAGAGTGGTCAGTTGACGCTCTAAGCCAATCGCTAGTTCCCGGTTCATAAAATATTTTTACTTTTTTATGAATGGGGAGCTACTGATTGGCTTAGAGTGCCAGCTGACCGCTCTAGCCAATCAGCAACACCCCTACCCAACGGCACTCTGTGCTTCCTGACACTCAGTAAATAAAAGTGAACACATTAATACTGATATTTTTTTACCTTTGGAGATGAGAAGGTCCAGCGTTTCCCTGCCTGGCCCAGGTACCAAAGCCTTATGATGTGGTGTCCAGAATAAAGTGGAGGTTCACTTCATTTGTCCTTCCTGCTCCAATCTCCTTTTCCTCTCCTTCATTTGACAGTCTTTTTTTTTTCTTCTGACACTGTTTTCTATCCTTGGCCCCTTCTGCTCTTTTACCTTTCTGCTACTTTCTGCTTATTTTGCGCCCTTCTGCTCCTTTCTCATTTTGATCCCTTTCTGCTCCT
>OW240915.1:270094090-270246336 GCA_933207985.1 Pelobates cultripes | reverse complement strand
ATTTATCCTCTTGCTCAGTTGTGCACCGGGGCTTCCCACTCCTCTTTCTATTCTGGTTAGAGACAGTTTTGGGCTGTTCTGTGAAAGGAGTGGTACGTAGCATTGTATGAGACTTTATTTCCTTGGCAATTTCTCATGTGGAATAGCCTTCATTTGTCAGGACAATAATAGACAAATGAGTTTCAGCAGAAAGTTCTTTGTCTCTGGCCATCTTAAGCCCGTAATTTGGTTGTATATCTGCTTGAGCAATTAGCAATTCTTACTAATATCATTACAATACACTGATATTATACCAGCAGGATAATACTTTGACAAGTAAGTATACGTAAGTCAATATTGCAGCAATATTTTTATTGCTAACTGATGGAGAATGAATTGTTTTACTTATGCAATGCTTAGTGAATAGTCCCCTAGACATAGAGAGCTATACATAATGTAATTATATATATATATATATATATATTATGTTACAGGGTGTCAATCTCGTGTCCTGCTTTCTACTTCTGTACTTCTTACTACTAGCTAAAAGTATATACTATATACAGGGCTTAGAACATTGAATGGTCAGTAAGCCTGAGTATAATACAAGATACTTATACTTTGAAAGGGTTAAACTCGCATTTTTTCTGTTGAAAGCCTGACACTAATTTTCATTATCGTGTATAAACATCCTGCCGTTGGATAACATTCTCTCTAACCACCTGATAATTTTGATTGGGTTCCTAAATCAAAGACTATCATGTACATCAGTTTTTATCTTAGTTAAGTCCTTCCACGTCTGCAAGGGTTAAAAGCAAGAATTGTCTCTCTCCTGTTTGCAATCAGTTACAGCTTCACACATACTCCATTTTTTCTCTCACAAGATAACCAACCCTGCAGAGTTTTGAAAAGACACGCTAGACATGCACAGTAGAATAACTGTAATAAATAATGTTATGTGAGAAAATTATACTTTTTGCTCTGACACTTTGTTGATTGGTTGATTTTGTCTTTTGTTGTACACACCCTAAGAAAAATTATTTCATATACACGCTGTACCCGCATTAAAAAAGCCACTATTTTTCTGGAACTTCATAATGACTGTTGTACATTAATTGTTCTCTGCAGCAAACATACATAAAGAGATTAAGGAAAGCAGGATGTGTTACCAGCATAAGTAACATGGCAGTTTAAGCGTTTCCAGACCCTGTGTAAATTTTGCAGCCTAACACTAACAAACTTCAGAAACACTTTGCTGGTAGTCAATGATATTAGAGTCACCTATACTTCATCCATAGAGAATATGCCAAAGCTTAGCCTCCAAGAAAGGTTACCAAGCACAGATTACTCCTTGTGGATATAAATTATTCCAGGTTGGTCAGATCTATTGTGAGAACAAATTCCTTAGGTTTTTATTTTATTCAAGGTGGACAGGAAGTGACAGTTAATAAAAAAAAATTGGGATTCCTTATAAACTGAATTTCAACTCAGTACCAATAGTCCATATCCATATATCAAAGAGTTTGCAAAAACCTACTGCAAAATAAAATGATAGATATACAATTGATAGGAATTTCATTACATGCAAAAGGACTGCCAAATGTATTTACACACCATGAGTACATGAATTCAATTATATGTGTTCAATGAAAAAAACTATTTAACATATCAAAATAAAATCTAATTCATGTCTATGAAAATAACCTACTTTAACAAAATTGTATCATGGAGACAGGGGGGTCGTGATTGATATGGCAAACATCAGCCAATCACAGATCAGCAGGAAATTTAATATTAACTAAACTAATCACAGAGTCTTAAACTAGCCAAAGAAAGTGCACAGTTAAATGACTGGCAAATTGCCTAATCAATAGTGAAGGGCAGCCAATAACAGGCTGAAATCACGCAGAGGCTCTGATGTTTAAACAGGATGCACTGGTGAGAAGCCCGTTGCTATTTTTCAGTTTCCACACAAAGACTGAAAAGCAAATATTTAAATCTAAAGGTATTTTTTTAGATTAGTGTTAGGAAAACTGTCATTTGTTTTTTTTTTTATGGAACGAATTAAAAGGGCAAAAACTAGCCATAATCTTTCTTTACATCCTGTACTCAGGTGAAAATAAGTTTTTCCAGGAACTCTCAATTTTCCTAAATAAAAATGATGCTATATAGCATATAAATATATATTTGTCATAGATACATACAGTGACATGCAATGTGCTATGCTTCCCTATAATGTATACTTAAAGGTTTTTAGATTGTAAGCTCACTTGTTCACGTATCTCAAACATGTTTTGTTAGAATTAATTATTTATCTCGTTTACATATTGTACAGCACTGCCAAATAAGCTGGCACTATATAAATAATTCTATGTGTAATTGATGTATCTGAACATTGAATGTTTTATTTCTAATACTACAGCACTATACAAATTAGAATACAATAGAATACAAATTTATATGGTTAATAAAGTAACTTGTAACATAAATTTCCTGTGATTGCATAAAAACATTAATAACATTAAGTAGATGTCAGAAAGAACCCAGTCATGTTTTCCAAATCTCTCCTGAAAGTTCTCCAATTTTCCCACTTATAGTTGCATTCCCTTCCTTGAGGAGGATAGCTATACCTGTATCATTTAATAGTCTAAACTTTTCATTAAGTGTGAAAAATGTTTTGTGATTACCTTTGGCTTGTGCTACACTTTTTAGGGACAGTTCCCGGTTGAAATTGGGATGGTTAGAAGGCATGGGGAAGTCAGCCAATCAACAATAATGTGAGCTTGGATTCAAGAGGGCCTTAGAAGAATGCAATATTGCAATCAAATAGCTGATAGAACGGTAGATAGAAATATATAGAGGAGATTGCAAGTGCTGGAGGAAGACAAAAAATGTTTAATAAAAAAGTGAAAAAAATCCCATTATATTAGTGTAGTTATAATGGTGAAGTTCTGCCATTCAATTTAGTACAAACATATCCAACAGCTTAAAAGTAACGCAACAATATATTATAATTGCTCATCTGAGAACAAAGTATTCCATCTGACATGTATAGGCTTTGAGGCTTAAAGAAAGGAGCCATCTCCTGCACCCACATCGTCATCTACTGCAAACAATTCCATGTTGTTCTTTGCTGATATGATGTAGCCACTGCAGATGGAGTTCTAGAAGTTGGCTATCTCTCGAAATAAGCACAGTCTTTTTACCTTTATAAAAATACTCTATCTCCATTAGGCTATGTTAGTTAATAAATTACACTATAAAGCTTCATATAATGCTCACGTAGTGTGAAAAGAAAGCTGCTGATTGTAATTTTATCCATGGTATTGCGGTTTTATGACCCCTCTGAGCCCACAACTTGCACATCGCAAAGAAAATAAATGAAATTACATCCACATAAAAATTAATGAAACCGTTTAATCATTTTACTATATTGTTTGACCCCACCTAAAGTATACCATATACCGAGTATTGCAACAACAACTCTGGAGAACACAGAAATCTATAATGTCTCATCTGCTCAATTTAGTCTTTGAGAAGGTGTAGAATCCTAATACCATTAATAAAAAATAAGTTTTTTCCCCCAATTAATAGATTGAAAACAAACTGATCCTGCATGGATTAGGCTGGCGAATATAACACGTTTAGTAAAACGGAGCATGGAAATGCCATATTGTCCTATTGAGAAGGTGGATAAAAGCAATGAACTGAAATAAACCGTATAGAACTGAATACACATTCTAAAATTAAAAAGCTACCCACTTGCCTTAAAAACATATTTGAATAAAACGTGGGTTGAAGATGAATACTTGATATAAGATGAGTGCATTATAGTTAGGTAGCATTTTATAGCTGACATAGCTGCAAGGGTTATTCCCTGTTGGAAAATACAATTTATGTGGACAAATTCCACACAAAAGTTCTGACATATAGTTTGTCCCTTCCTTCTCAGCAGTCTTCCTGGGGAAATACAGAATTTGGTTCCATAAATGAAAGTATAATATGCTGCAGTGGATTAATGTAAGGCTGGGCAAGATAAGGCAATGTTATGGACTAAGAGCTAAAATTGGACATTTAGGAATTTCCTAAAGTGCCTTGAGAACTGGTTGGATATCATCATTTTAGGAAGCATTTACTAATTGGTAGAATAATTGCAAGTTAAAATGACAGTGTCATTCTAAAGAGTCATACAGTAACATTTCATGATTAGGCTTCTGAGATTAAGAATTTCAGTTGTCCATCTTGTTTCTGTCCTGATAAATGTACTACATTCTCTCTCTCTCTGTCCTGATGAAAGCCCTGTGCTAGAGCTGAAACGTTGACTGGAACTGTAAGAATAAAGATGAACTTATCTCTCTTTTTTACCAAATCCTGGAGTGCCGGTATTTTTTTAAATTTTATATATATATATATATATATATATATATATATATATATATATATAGCGAGAGAGAGAGAGAGAGAGAGATAATGTAGTAAATTTATATAAATTTATATATATATGCACATTGTTTCTTTTGGAATTCAAATAAAACATATGTATTTTTTATTGGAATTCCAAAGGAAACAATGTGCATGTATAATGTATGTATATAAAATATAGTTATATATTCCCTATATCACTGTATAGGTGTCAACCGTGTTGTGCTGATAAATATATTGCGTTGAAGAGTCATTCTTGAAATAAGCCCTGTTCCTGAGGTATAACAAAAGGTGCATTAATATGCACCAAGGTCCATTTCAGCCCCCTAGCAATCTTTTTAAACCTGTCTTTGTAAGCCTAAATCATGCTGAACCGCTGTTGCTTGTATTTTGTCCAACAAAATCAATATATGCACTATAATACAAAACCATGGAAAGAATTGTAAAAATAAAAAATATGACCTTCAGTATTTATTGAAATTATTTTGTTAAGGTAGTGTTATAATTCTCAACTTTGAATGTTCTCCTAGGTGTATTCTAGAAGAACAAATATGTTTTCCTAGGTAAATAAATATGTTTTAAATTTAATCCACAATTCATCATTCTGGCCTCGAATGTCAAAGTGATTTTTTATTTTGTTATTCTTGCAGTACCTCAATATTTCTTTAAGGTTACTTTTAATATATTATTTAAGGTAATACAATGTTACAAATATCAGACTACACTATAGATTAGATATATTGTTGCTGCATAATAATTTTTAAACATGCACTATTTCTCATTCTAACCATGGTTCCATTCCATGATCCACGAACTGTAGTTATATTCTATGGTCCACTAACTATAGTCCATTCTATGGTTCAGTAACTATGGCCATTCCACGATCCACTAATCATGGCTTTCACAGTCCTCTAACCGTGGCTCCATTCCACAATCCACTAGCCATGTTTGCTTCCACAGTCTACTAACTATAGTTTATAGTTCCATTCTATAGCCCACTAACTATGGTTGCATTCCACAATCCTCAAACCCTCCATTCCACAGTCCAATAACCATGTTTGCATTCCGTACTCCACTAACTATAGTTCAATTCCATGGTCCACTAAATATGATTCTATACCACAATTGACTAACCGTGAGTCTATTTTATGATCCACTAACTATGGTTTAATTTCACAATCAATTAAGCATGGTTCCATTTTATGGTCCACTAACCATAGTACGAACCACAGGACACTAACCATGGTTCTATTCTACAGTCCACAGAAGCCCAATGTCAATAAATAATAATAATTACAATTAATATTATTTCATTAATGTCCACACGTTCCACAGTGCTTTCAAATCTTGCTATAATGATAAAAAAATTTATAAAAATTGACAAAGTATGTTAATAATAATTAAATATCAATAAAAACACAAGTCAATATTGTTTATGCTTTTTAGAGCTGAAAATATGTATAAAGACAAACTTAATCTATGAAAATAACAAAGTCTCATAATTTTCAAAAACGATCATCCAGTGAAATTTTCTACCTGCTTTTTCACTTTTGTTACTTTTGTCCAACAATTGCTCAATTATTAGCCATTGATACAGTACAGTCACAAAGAAGTAATCTGCAATACACATCTAGTAGAATGATTCCTAACTGCACAGTCCCCCAGCCACTTTTCACAATACAATTTCTTACCATGCTATTATTTCATATATAATGAAAAAGGAAACCAAATAAAAAATAAAAAATAACACATATTCATTCTGTTTGTGAGCTATATGATTAAAGGGAAATTAATAAATAGTTTTATTTTGCAACACATTATTTCACATTATATTAACCATTTCTCTATTCCCTAATGTTTTTAAAGCAAATTTGATGCTCCAGACACATACTTTTTATATCATTCACTAAATTTAACTTAAGTTAAGTTCTCATAAGTAAAGTTGTGTATACTTAATGGGTGCCCATTCATTTTGATTTTACATTCTCTGATCAGTAATTGATTTTCCTGTCTTTTTTGGCCATGAAATAAAAATGAATTGTCTGAATGCATTAATTTTGATGTACAGTTTTAAAAAGATTTAGTTTCAAAGAGTGCAATTGTATTGGTTTTGTCAACATTTTTAACATAATTAAGTTTCTTCCATGTATTTATTTTAAATGAGTATGGATGTGTTCATTTTGTACAAGTTACTTTTTATGTTTTTGATGTCAGTGGATATGTTATCAGACACACCAGGATTGTCCAAACAGCTAATCACGTGTCTGCAATATATAATGTATGTAGATATTATCAAGCAAGTCAGTTCCTCGTCAATAAAACATAAGGATGTCAAAGGCATCAGTGCTTGACAGATTTCCTGGTGGACAATCTGAGTTTGGGCTAGTCTGGCTGACTGAACTTGGCCAAAAGTCGTTGTCGGCATTTGTTTTCCTGCTGCAGTGCAGCCAATCGTCGTACTATAAGCAAGTGTTCCTTACCCTATCGGGACTCTTCAGCTATGCGCTGTGTGCCGAGAGAGAGGTTATGAAATTATGTCATGTTCCTTCACACACGTAGCACTAATGATGTGCACTAGAACCCCAGGGAATTAGTCTGTCAGAGGAAAAAGCTTTCAGAGCCAGGACTAATTCGCAAGGGAAGATAGTTGACTTAACTACCTTAGTCATGGAAATAGGGTGGGATATGGGGGGTGACACCAAGGAAATAGACACTAGGGTTTTGGGGGAAGTTGGAGAGAGAAAGACACACTTATTGGGATGAAGTAAGTTGGGAGGAAATGAGAAGCATAAAAGCTGGGGAGATGGTGAGGGAGACTCACCTCTCGTGGAATGATAGGGAGAAAAAGAGATGGACACAAGTCTGATAAGAAAAAATGGAGTGGGACACGAGAAAGAAAATTTTTAAGTATTTTGTTTTTATGCATCCATTACAATAGTGACTTGCTAAAGCTTTTGTGGACTAAAATTCTTATCTGGCTCAGCACACCACTGGATTGGAGTTATATTTCAAATAAGCTGTTTAGTAAGTGGCTGCCTCACTATTCCATTACCTCAAAGGGAAAATGTAAATGCCTACCATCCACAGTCACAATTTCACTAATGCTGATAGGCGTTTTACTCTACTCAGGGCATGTAGCAACCGGCACTCAATTTGATAAGACATCAATTCCTAACAGAGTGGATTGTGCCTTTTTTTTTCATCTAACCTCTGAATCTAGGAGGCACGGAGGTAAAAAAACTGAATTAATTTTTTTATTTTTTTATTTATCAGTTAGAGAGTTGAAATTGCATAGGAGCTGGACAGCAAGAACTTTGACACTGTGTGTAACTCATCCAGCCATAAACGTCCCAGGTCCAAGGTACTTGGGATTATCATGTCATGTGCGCTGACACCAGACGCAAAAGGTGGACAAAACTGATCATGCCAGCCGGGAAAGAGTATTTGAGCTAGCTGATTGGCAGCCCAAGAAAAGGCAGGTCTACACACACACAAAAGATAGTAATCTCTTAAAACTTTTTTTAAAAGAAAGGATCTTTGCACCATAACCACTCAAGAATGATGAAGGAATTATGATGCTAAGAGAGGCCACTTAACAAAGAGTTCAAATGACAAAAGCCAGCTGCACACTAGTAGAAGCAGAATGATATCACATACAGGAGAAATCAAGTCTGTAAAGAATGCAATTCTTTGTAATGTGGCTCTTGAAAGTCTGCCTGCATCTAGATTAGCTGCAGCTAGTCAGTTTACTGTTATTGAAATTTATATGAATCTCTAATGGAGCAGACATAATTGATTTTCTTTCTAGATGATATCTTGAGGTCAATTTATCACTGGGCTGGGAGCAATGCTTTTTGTGTATAAACTTGCACATATGGCACTGGTTTCATTTGTAAGGCACATCTATGCTCCAAAATCCCTTAATTGAAATGAAGTGATTTTGGTGCTTAGTCTGTCCCTTTAATGCATCGTATAAATGTTGTATTAAAATATGTAGAACAATAAACACTGATAAACAAAATAGATGCCTTTTCAAGGAGTGTTGATGCTTGTTCTGATTGTCTCATCATTCTTAAAATCATGATCCATGTACCTTCTTTTACATAAATACTACAATTTCTCACATTAAACCTTGCAATGTACTGTGCACAAATACCCAGTCGAAAAGCATTAAGGCAATTTATCTTTAGAATGAATTCTACATGTAAGAATGATTGCCAGTACAGTTAGTAAAGAAGACTTGTTCCTACCGGTGCACTCCACTATTGCACATTATGACATGGCAGGCTCCCAGGCGATTGCAGAGCTCTGAAGCGACAGAGAGAAGTCCAACTCCCGAAGCACCACATGCTGTGTAGACACAAGCTGCTGTGCGCTTAGAATGGATAAACGAATCTAGTAATCGATAGAGTTCATCCAAAGCATTTAGCGGCCTCATCAGCTGCAACAAAATTTCAAAAATATATAAATATGCAAAGAACTGCTGAGTGTATGCATGTACCCCACAAATCATATTCAGAACAAAAACAAAATCAATTTAAAACGTGGATTTATTGAATATGTTGAACATTTGCTTTCACTGTGTCTTCTTCCCATGGCTAATATATATTATATTCTTTTCTGTTTAACTCTTTCCTCACTTTTATTTTTCTAACACCATAAATGGTGATTTTGTTTAGGTAACCTGTTCTGGCTTCTATATGACCTGTGCTAGTCGTTTTTAACCCACTGATCAGGACCCATATTCAGGTCCCCAAACATTTTTTGTGGGTTCACAATAGATGAAACAGGAACATAAGATTTAAAATCAGATTGCTAAGGAATAACTTCACATGTTTGGTGACATGATTTATTTAACCAATAACTGATTTATTGTACAGTTATTTAACCAAAGATATTTTTTTTATATGAACAAAGAATTATTTTTGCTTTTAACACTTTTTACCCTCTTACGCGCACTTTGCTCAACTCTACCCATTCCTTCTTACATCATGTCTCTAGAATGTAAAAAACTTCATTCGCCTGTATCAAGACCTGTCACATGAATTCTTTCACTTTTCCTACAGAGAACACTCCATCCTAATAGTGATCTAAATCAGTGTTTTTCAACCTTTTTTGGAAAAAATCAAGAGGCACACCACCATTAGAAAATGTTAAAAAATTTAACTCTGTGCCTATATTGACTATATATATATATAAAGTAATTCTCTTGAATAGGAATCAAATAAACACCCATCTCCCTCCCTCCCTCCTTCCTTCCTTTCCCTGTCTCTCCCATCTCCCTCCCTCCTTTCTTTCCCTGTCTCTCCCATCTCCCTCCCTCCCTACCGCGAGGGAGCAAGGTAGACAGGCTCCTCCTCCATCAGCAGCCAGTGACTGGAGTGCCGCCGGACCGGCGAAGCTGCCACCCGGCCCGGCGGCTCCAGTCTGGAACGCGGCCGGCCCCCTCTCAGTGTGCCACCGGACCGGCCACCCGGTGGCACATATGTGCCCTCGCAGCCCCCAGGGAAATTTCCCGGTATCCCGGTGGGTCAGCCCGGACATCAGAACATCAGACATCCCACGGCACACCAGGCAACATCTCGCGGCACACTAGTGTGCCGCGGAACAGTGGTTGAAAAACACTGATCTAAATAGTTTTAAAGCCTGTTTATTAAACACAGCTCTATATTCTAAACAGCTGCACTCTTTTCTAAATCCTGCACTTTAACCAGTGGTCTAAATGATCAGAAAATATGTTCTCCTGAAATGTTACTCAACCGTATGCTTGTTTCGCTGCAGAACTTTGCACAATTCATTACCCACCTCCCTCCTAAATGTTTTCACAACTACCTTGATCTTTATTAGAGCCAATTTCACATTTATCATGGGTAGGTTAATGACTTGTGCAGGACCCCGTTGGTATAATAAGCATTTAACCTGATATGCAGAAGGCAAAACTGTGGACTGTGAATACTCACCTAGACTCTAAATTATATGTAATACTAGTTTATGTGTACATTAAAATAAATAAAGCATATGCTCAAGGGCTGTACCTGTTCTTAAACTAGCAAACTAGCATGCGCCTCATTCAATCCTTGCTTATCATCGCTGTTCCCTTTTTTTGTCTTCCTCTTTCCCCTTTTCCATTTTATTCTCTTGAGCCTTCACTGCCATCCTTGCACTATATCTACTAGTTTAATTTCTCCCAATCCTATTGAAGCACTTTTCTTGTGTTTTAATTCTCCAATTGTTCTTTTGATAGTTTTAATGTTTTGCCATTTCGCACTGTGGGAATTATAAAGATAATGCTGCAAAGCTTTTTTTAGTGGGAAGCCAGAACTGCATTTTACAGAAACTGTGATTCCAAAAACATAATTGTCCAGGGAACTCGGCTGTTAAGAGGCACCTGGAAACTAAAAGTGTAAGCTAAACATTTATTTGTACGCATTAGGTGTACTTATTGCAACAAAGCTAAGCTACAAAGTTAAGCACCGCATGTCAGCATCCTACATACATAAAATAACTTTATGTGTTATTGCATCCTCTGCAAAAGATGAGGGGTCAATGAATGGAAGTATCGCTTGGCTCATCTTCTCAGAGCGAACACATGGTATGGAAATTAATAAATGCTAAAGGTAGTATGCACTGAATACTAGTTCCTATAAACTATATGTGTACCTGTTATTCTATGGTCCTCTCATAATTGCTATGATGAATCAGGTGAACAATAATTATTTATTGCACATATAACGCTACTATTTAAATCACCCCAGCAAATCCTTGTTGTAATGATATGCCTTAAGGCCCAAAAGGACATTTAGTGCAGTGGGTGATGAATTTGCTTTAGCTACCAGGGGAGCTAATTTAGGAATGTACCTCTAAGGTACAAGGTAGCACTAGGAAGATAGGCTATTATACTTTATGTGAGAACCTAACACCATCTCACTTTCCCTCCTAGTTAGGGGTCTTTGTTAGAGCTGCTAGAGGTTAGAATTATTGTAATGATTACATGTTATGGGTGGAGTTAGTGCAGTGTTAGAGAAGGAGTTCCAGCAGTATTAAAATTTAGTAGAGGATTGCAATGGTAGATTTGTATTGATGGAATAGTTACTGTTATAGCTGAATGTTTGTAAAGTTGAACATAAATATATATATATATATATATATATATATATATATATATATATATAAAATATTAATGCATTATACAATTATAATACATTATACAGTTAATTATATTGCATGTAGAGTTGGATATAATAAACACTTGGTATTAAGCCTATTCGTACATTCTTATATAAAAATCTCAAGAGTATTGAAAGGCGTTTGAAAGTTCTTCTTCATCATCATACAATAAAATCTATTTAAAATTCCAACCACAAATTCCCTTTAAAGAGTCTTCAGGAAAATAGGTGCATCCTTCCAGCTGATTGGAATATAGTATCTCTCTTTAATCATTCTTTAATGCTGTTATTGAGGTTATCTGTTCATACATATTCCTTTTTCTGTTGTCATTACTTATACATATCTTCATGCAAAGGCATTTAGTTTCCCGTCTAAGTGACATGACTGATTTACCTTATCAATGAAGGCAGCCTTATTTGTGGTATTGGGTGGCAGATTCGACTTATCCAAGTAAAAAGCCCTGAGGGGAAACAGACAAATTAGCAATCAGTGTAATGCAAAAATAATGACATTTCACAATAGAGGGATCGATGCTGGCCAAGTGCGAACGATGAAAGCAATTGCAGTAGAAAGACTTTCTCATTTCTAAAAACAGAGCTTAGAAAAAAAAAAGCAGTTTCTCAGTGTTTAATATCTACCATTTTAATATTGTAACTTTTTTTTAACGATTAAAATAAAATAATTATCAATTTTATTTCCTATTTCTACACCACATATATATTTTTTTACGAGTAGTTATATTGGTCTAGATATGGAGATAAAAGTAATTGCATATTATAGGATAGTATTATACATTTGTATTGGTCTAATAGTATTATGTAACAAAGGAGCTGCTTGATTTATCATTACACATTCTACAGGGACCAATCCTCAAAAACATGCTGTTCTACAGGCCAATAAAGATGTTCTACTGGATATCTCAATACTCATATTTTCAAAGAAGCAAGCTCTTAAAGAGAAATTATGAGAACATTAGAATTCTGATTAGAAGACTTTTTAAAACAATGTGATGCTTCAAAAACACCCAGGGATAATTTCAAATCAAAGTCCAGACATGGTTACACCTACCTCGTTGCTGTCTTCACTTGTAGAAGTAAGTTGTATATAAAAATGTGGGCCCACCCCTTCGTCAACCATATAACTCACTATACTTGAGTCATAAACAGCTTTATGGTGATGAATGGATGGGTGAGTGGATGAACTCCTGCTATGTTTTACTTAAGGTCTAGTACAAAGCAAATCTACATTACACTATCGGAGTAATTTCTGGTTGGTTGAGAAGAACATTTAAACAATTCAAATTTCTAACATTATACTCAAAAGGAAAATGACAAGTTATATTAAGAATAAAATAAAAAGTATTGTTTATACACTTTATACTCAACAAAAATGTTACTAAAATGCTAAACGCTGACTTTCTTTAATTCACTATCAGGCAGATAGTGCAATAATTGGGGGAATTCAGCAACAGTGTTGCCCTTGCCAGTTTTAGCCACCTAATTAAAGTTAATCCAAGACCAAAATGCGTAGCAAAAATATATAGCCCACAGGACTGAATAAGCCCCACCATGGCCTGCATCTGGCCCACAGCCTAAATGCAGAGCAGAGTCAACCTTAGGCAGATGGCTAGGATACAGGGGTCATTTGCCTGACTCCATTCACCATCCCTATGTGAAGCTTTGACTTGGACCAGAGATCAGCAAGATGGATGATCTCAGAAGAGGAAGAACAGCTACCTGACTTCTTCCAAATAATGGCAGTGGTACAGTGTGCGTAATGAGACCTTCCATCTGTGGATCCACTTTACAATATTGGAGAACAACCACAAATCTGCAAGTACTTGAGCAATTATCAAACACTAATACAAATCATAAATACAATCCAAACTTTATTCCAATCAAAAAGAGTTATAATTTAAAATATATTTTTAAGGTGAACGCACTAAATGCTGCAAAAAGAAAAACTTCTTAATCAGCGTAGAGTCCATTAATCTAAAATGTGAATCAAGAGCTTGTAATCACTATACAGAGCTGTTGTGAGTAGGCGATGGTAAATAAAACGGATGTGGTTACCATTTCCCCAGTGTGCGTGAATAGCAGTGGTGGCTGGTGAAGTTTCAAAGATAGTTGGGCGCTTAACTCTGCTGCGGGAATTTAACTTTGCCCCCTGACCCAATGAGATGTTATGCCCTGTTCAACACAATAATCCTATAAATACATGTATTCGTGAATCAGCAACCAGTTTAAAGTCACTCTAGTCCCAATGAGGATACCCAATCTCGGCCTTAGAAGTCAATAACAAAAGAATTGCAGACTCCAAGATAAAAAACATTAAAAAAACAAACATCACTCTGAAACAAGATTCACACGAGGCATGGTAAGGTTGGTACAGGGTGATGTTTGTGTGATTTTATATACTTTTTTGATATTTACATTAATGCAATGAACTAAGTTTATACATGAATCATAAAAGAAGCATTTAGCCTCGAAGTGTCAGCTTCCAAACTACACTTTTGTTCTGGACAAAAGGTGTTGAGGGGATCCAAGACTGCTGTCTCCAGCCATGACACCTGAATAACGATCAGGAGAGGTGAGCCTTTTTTTTTTCTCCTTAAAGTCCAATACACAGGCATGGAGGGAAATTGTAGAATTAACCATGATAGACACTTTTTTTTTTTTTAACACACACTTATGGATGGACTTCATTATGCCAATAGATTAGATTTTTTTTTTCTAAGAAAAAAACTTTACCAAAACAGAAAATGAATGAACGGACATTTTTATTATTTACCAAAACCTTACGGATCTTTCTGAAGCGGTTTGCTGCATCAGACATCCCTGCTCCATGCATCGCTGTGCCGGAGTTATTTAGACAGCAGATGGCAGCTGCTCACATACTCTTTTTGCTATTATGCTCTAGACCAGGGATAGGCAACCTTTGGCACTCATGATGTTATGGACTACATTCCCCATAATGCTCTTACACTCATAATACTGGCAAAGCATCATGGGAGGTGTAGTCCAAAACATCTGGAGTGCCGGAGGTTGCCTATGCCTGCTCTAGACTATGTATTTCAGTAGTAAAAATAAAAATCACCATATGTTGATATTTAGTGAGTAGGCCTCTATTTGTGGAGTAGGTTACTCAGATGAGGTATGTGCTGTTCATTAGTTCATTGATATAGTGATACAGTGGAAAGGAAGGGGGGTGAACTTAACAGGATACTGTCTTCTTGACTAACTGAAATCAGACGTGTCAATGCTACTGTATTGATTTACTGTAAAGGTTCCCACTCTCCAGAGGCACATGAATACATTAAAGAGAAAGATGGACTATTAACATAGTGACTTGTTCAGACCATAAATCTGTCAGGGATGACTACAAGACCTTGCAACTTTAAAAATATGAAGGGGAAAGAGCATTAGCTTTTTCGTATAATCACATTATACAACTTATCCAATAAGACTACTTAAGCATATTGCAGAAAAATATTTCACGCTTTGAAGTTGTAGAATAACTAAGTTACAGGAAATGTTAGGAATTCTGTTTTGCCAAGAGGGTGCTTAGATTTATAGCTGGAAAATCGACAGATGTGGCAGATAAAGAAGAAGAAATTAAGAAAATAATTGACTAATGTGGGTTAGGAACACATCTATTCTTTAAGAAGTATGGTCATCGTAAAAGAGGTCTCCAGATTAATAGAATGTCAACATGGAGGAGGGATTTAAAAAGTGCTGAAGCTCTCATATTTCTCTCCTCTATGACAACAGTTGAACAATAGTCAGCCCATATGGTGTAATGGTACTTTTTAATATAAAGTCTAGTATTTAATTTTTTAATGTGTCATTTATAATTTAGTGACATGAGAAAATTGGTCTGAGATACATTTGAAAGAGATTTTGTATGTGTATGTGAATGCAAGGGTGTATTTTTGTGGAGCGTCTGAATGAAGGAATGCATATGCACCCATCCCCCTACCAATGTTACCTGTCTTTATCCATGCCCCTTGTTCTCCCCTTTCTCTATGCCCTTTCCATATCTATGCCACATCTTCTACTCATCCATTCCATCTTTCTACATGCCTTTTCTACTCATCCATGCCTCCTTTCTATATGTCCCTTCTTCTACCTATCCACACTCCTTTTCTACAAGCCCATTCAATCTGGTCATCCATACCCCTTTTCCTATGCGCCTTCCTCTTCTCTTTTTTTGATACCACAATTCTTCCAATCTGTTATTTGTAATTCTATCTGCTTGCTTACTGGAACAGAGGGACCTCATCCATGGTGTCCAGTGGTGCGAGGGAGTTGCAAGGAGCTGAACTTGGCCATTCTAAACACAGTTCCCTTGCGGCTCATTCTGTAGTGACGCCATGCTGTACTACAGCACGAGTCACTGGGAAATGTGTTAAGAGCCAGTTCAAGCACAGCTCCTTGCAGTTGGCTCTATAATGACATCAAGCTTTACTACAGAGCGAGCCGCGGGGAGCTAAGTTTAGAGCCAGCCCAAGTACAGCACCTTGCATCTGCACTCTCTTCAATGGCGTAGGCAGAGGTTCTGACAGCTTTTTGACACCCAGCAGTTGCAATCAGTATCCAGTCACCGGAGTTTTACAACACAATTACTCGCACAGATCAATTTTCCACTTGCGATCTGCGAAGTGGCGAGTGGAAATATGAAGAAGCTATATATATATATATATATATATATATATATATATATATATATCTTAAAATTTCCATTTGCCTCCACGCAGGTCGCAAGTGGAAAATTGTTCTGTATGAGTCCAGTATTGTATGTATGTATTTGTGGATTATTGAGGACCCAGCTCAAATAAGCTTACAATCTAGGTACTCTATGTGTATATATATATATATATATATATATATATATACACTGAACAAGATTATAAACGCAATACTTTTGTTTTTGCCCCCATTTTTCATGAGCTGAACTCAAAGAAGAAATTATTTGGCTATGCAAAACGATTGCTGCAGCAGCTATCTGGATGGCTGGTCTCAGATGATCTTGGAGGTGAAGATGCTGGATGTGGAGGTCCAGGGCTAGTGTGGTTACACATGGTCTGCGGTTGTAAGGCCGGTTGGATGTACTGCCAAATTCTCTGAAACGCCTTTGGAGACAGCGTATGGAGAAATGAACATTCAATTCACGGGCAACAGCTCTGGTGGACATTCCTGCAGTCAGCATGCATGCTCCCTCAAAACTTACGACATCTGTGGCATTTTACGGTGTGATAAAACTGCACATTTTAGAGTGGCCCTTTATTGTGGTCAGCCTAAGGCATGCTTTTGTAATAATCATGTTGCCTAATCAGCATCTTAATATACCACATCTATGAAGTGGATGGATTATCTCAGCAAAGAAGTGCTCATTAACACCGATTTAGACAGATTTGTAAACAATATTTGAGAGAAATAGGCCTTTTGTGTACAAGTCTTAGATCTTTGAGTTCAGCTCTTGAAAAATGGGGGCAAAAACAAAAGTGTTGTGTTTATAATTGTGTTCAGTGTATATATATATCCATTATTATTATTTTATTATTTATTTAGCGCCATGAGATTCCGTAGTGTTGTACAATAGGCCATGCCCCTTGTTCTCCCCTTTCTCTATGCCATATATATATATATATATATATATATAAAAATACAAAATATTATATATATAGATAGATAGATAGATACATGCGTAGAACACCCAGATTGTAAGCTTATTTGAGCTGAGTTCTCAATAATCTACTGTCCTGCTAACATTTGTAATAGTTTGTCTCTTGTTTGCTGTATATCGGAACATGGTGAGGTTATTTATCATAATAATTATTGTTATTATCGTTATTATTTTAAGAATCAGTGCAAACCAAGTGTGCCCATGAATCTGACCAGTAATATTTGGCAAATCAGTTGTAAACAGCACACACACCTTATAACGAGAGCACATTATTTTTGGAATGCCAGCACATGGGCTGGTAAAACAATATCTTTCAGGTGATTGAATAATGCGTAAGTGCTCTCATATATTTTTTCATTTTTCGCCCAGACATAAAACATAGCTTTTCCGTTATAAGCAATTATATACTGAATATTTTAGAACATGACAAACCGTGGACAGCATACACATTTCTAAAGCACTTCACTTAATTACTAAAAGCTTGTATGGCTACTTAATCAAATTCTGTGAGAAAATCCTAATGGGGATGTTGGCTGCCAGCCAATATTAAGCTATATCCAGCAGAGAAAGAGATTGTGGAGTTGGGAGTTTCCTATCTTAGGAACACAATGAAACATTTTTTTCTTAAAAGGACACTCCAGGCACAATTTACAATGGTAGTTAAAACAGCTACACGCATTCCAGGATGGGTTTGCATGATAGTCAAGATGTAAAAATTAGAAACACAAATGTATGAACGTCCAATCCCCTCTTTATTGACCTCTGATGCAGAAGTAAAACCATAAATATGTCCAAGCTATATTTTTAGGTGGAAAGAAGAATGCATGGCTCAAAATATTAGTTATTAGGTAAATACATACAAAAAGAATATAATACAGGCAAAGTAAACTAAAAAGTGTTAAAAATAATTAATCTACCATAAGCTTTGGGGCACAATATTAAACACGTCAATGTTAAAAAACAAATGTTTTTCCCAACAATGGAGTGTTCCTTTTCATGGGGGTAGATTTAGGACCCATCCACACTATTTACTAAAAAAACAAAAAAACTAAATACTGTATTCTGATTGAAACTCAGCTCTGCTCCCATGAGATGATCAATATTGTGGACCTCTGGGTCAATCCAGTGCTCCAGATTTGGGATATGGGGTACATGCCCAGCAATTGCTGTGTTCCTCCAATATTGAAGCATTGGCTTCTTTAGATCTTGGGCATTCTCTCTTTTAAATCAAATTGTTTGATGTTCCAGCACAGCCTGGTGTTTAATACCAGTACAAATCTAAAATTAACAATTTTTTTTAAATTTTAGCCAGTACACTTCATCACACCCTAATTTAAACACGCCTCATACAGATATCAATGTGATGTGTGTAATGCATGTGTGTATTATTTGGAAACTCCCTACAAATAGAAGAAACATTTAAAAAAAAAAATACGTAACATAACAAAACAAAACAAAACAAAACAGCAACAAATGAAGTTAGAGAATGCATTGTGAACAAACTACCTGTGTGTATCACCCACTTGGGTGAATTGGGTGGGTAATGAGAGAGATGCAAATTTTGGGCCAAACTAGCTGAACTGGAAAAACGAGTCAATGACTTTGGTCCAAATATGGAAAAAAAAATTTTGTATATCTAATGTGGAAGTAGAAACCTCTGTTTAAGCTATCTTTGAACATAGTCACTCTAGTCTAGACCATGGATGTCAAACCTGTGGCCCACGGCCCGCATGCAGCCCACAATGAATATCTTTGCGGCCCGGCAAAGATATTCGTTGCTCCGGTCACCTGGAGGCGTGCGGAGATTAATTGAAGCAGGCGGAGGCGGTCCAGAGGCTGGCAGGCGGTCCAAAAGCAAATGGAGGAAGTCCAGGAGCAAATTGAGGCGCACGGAGGTGCGCAACGTCACATCCTGATGTAACGTCCACAGACTCCGCCTTCAAGGAGTTTCGGCTGTGTCACATGCTGCGGACGGCGTCAGTGGGGGTATTGACACAGGACACCAGATACACAAGTGACTAAAGTATGAGTCTGGATGCGAATATTGCTTTTTGGTTTGTTTTTTTTTTTAAACAGGGAATGGAGTTTTGTACAGGGGGCTGAAGGTTTGTACAGGGGGACTGGGGTTTTGTACAGGGAGTTGGGGTTTTGTACAGGGGGGCTGAGGGTTTTGTACATGGGGACTGGGGTTTTGTACGGGGTGGTTGAGGGTTTTGTACAGAGGGGTTGAGAGTTTTGTACAGGGGGGGTTGAGGGTTTTGTACAGAGGGGATGAGTGTTTTGTACAGGGGGCTGAGTGTTTTGTACAGGGGGCTGAGTGTTTTGTACAGGGGGGCTTAGGGTTTTGTACAGGTGGGCCAAGGTTTTGTACAGGGGGATGGGGTTTTGTACAGAGGGGCTGAGGGTTTTGTACAGAGGGGCTGAGGGTTTTGTACAGGGGGGCTGAGGGTTTGTACAGGGGGGCTGAGGGTTTGTACAGGTGGGTTGGAGTTTTGTACAGGGGGCTGAGGGTTTTGTACAGAGGGGTTTTGTAGAGGGTTTTGTACAGAGGGGTTGAGTGTTTTGTACAGGGGGGGTTGAGGGTTTTGTACAGAGGGGATGAGTGTTTTGTACAGGGGGCTGAGTGTTTTGTACAGGGGGCTGAGTGTTTTGTACAGGGGGGCTTAGGGTTTTGTACAGGTGGGCCAAGGTTTTGTACAGGGGGATGGGGTTTTGTACAGAGGGGCTGAGGGTTTTGTACAGAGGGGCTGAGGGTTTTGTACAGGGGGGCTGAGGGTTTGTACAGGGGGGCTGAGGGTTTGTACAGGTGGGTTGGAGTTTTGTACAGGGGGCTGAGGGTTTTGTACAGAGGGGTTGAGAGTTTTGTACAGAGGGCTGAGTGTTTTGTACAGGGGGGGTTGAGGGTTTTGTACAGAGGGGTTGAGTGTTTTGTACAGGGGGCTGAGTGTTTTGTACAGAGGGGCTTAGGGGTTCGTACAGGTGGGGGGGATGCTGGGATTTAGTAGAGGGGAGTGCTGGGGTTTAGTAGAGGGGGGTGCTGGGATTTAGTAGAAAGTGGATGGGTGGGCAGCAGATTGTAAATGTGCCAGGGGGGACACCACTTTCAAGCCCAACAAGGCTTCATCCAGGCTCTATTAGACTCCATTAGAGTTTTTAATAAAGATTGAAAGGGACTGGTAGTTGTAGTTCAGCAACATCTGGAGGGCCGGAGTTTGGGGAAGCCTGCTCTAGACCATGGCATGCATACTAGTTGAATAGTTTCACTGACTCTTACCCTGGGGACACTACTAGTGCAATCCTGGTACCACAACAACTACAACACACAGCAGAGGTTATAATGCTTAGACTGCCCCTTTAAATGACTTTCAGTAGATTTTTAAATATAAACTTTCCATTGCTTGTATCTCTTTATCTGCACTATGTTTAATCAGAAACAAATAACATGGTGTTCACTTTTAATTCACTTTTCTATCAATCGGCTTATGTTAGTTTTTATAGGAAATGTATATAACAAGTTAATTTAATAATCGCCAATCTGCCAAATTGGCCCTTTTTAAGGTGTAAATGACAGATCAGCAGAAAAGTGATTATATTCATTGCTCGTTGACCTTATACAACTGCCATGCTGGCAGGCAGTCATTGCTGTTTCAGCAAGGTATGTGACAGCAATTAAATTAATACATACTATAAACACATATGTGTCAAGCTTATCAAAGGAGCTGCATATAAACTGATATTTCAGTTGCCCAAAAAGCTACACTAGCATTTAGGTGAATGGATAAAATTAATCCTCTCTTACAACCACAGCAATTGTCCAAATAAGCACGTACAGCTAAAGTGATTCTATTATGCAGACTCAGACTGGCCATATGACACATTGGGCAAATGCCTGGAGGGCTGGGCCAGTATGCAGACTGCAGCTCCTCTCCGTCTGTGTCTATATGTTTTGTGCATGCGTGTTGTTCACAGTGCTAAGTTGTGCTCATCCTGTGTTCGTTATACATGTAACAGCCATACTTGCTCTTTCCTTGTATTCGTAAAACAGGTGGCTGTCTTGCACATCCATTTTGGGCTCCTGCCCCCTCACAGATACAGTGATAGAGACAGTAACTTGCACAACGATGCCATGCTGAGCACAACTTAGCACAGTATATCATCAGCAGGCAAAGAAAGGGAATGGAGCTGCAAGTATGTACTTGTGAGTTTGTTTCTATATGAATGTGAGTGTGTGTCTGTACTTGCATGCCAGTATGGTGCATGTCTAGAAGTATAGGTAAATTACTCATTTTTGGAGAGTGTCCCAAATCTGCCAGGAAAGTTTTGTTTTGGGTTTCATTCACATCAAAAATAATCCCTGGGACCTGTGCCACATTACAGGGTCAGAACTACTAGTGGTGTAGCAATTATACCAGCCCCAAGAACCACATGATGGTGACTAGAAATATGTTTTTTCTTTATTTATTTCTGTGTGCCTGTGATTGTTTTTATATGTGTGTGTGTGTGTGTGTGTGTGTGTCTGTGTACATCTTTGTGTCTACTTGCCACAAAGCTTTCCTGACATTTTTTTTCGAATGTTGGCAACCATGTAGACTGTATGTATGTATCTGTACAACTTAGTTTGGTATGAGTGTGTATTTGTACGTGTCTGTATATATGTCCCTGTTTGCCAAATGTGGTTGTGAGGAGGAACTGCTTCCTTCTCAACCAAATGTAATAATTGTTGTTTCTCTGTAAAGGCAATATTTTCCATTCTAGGTAAAAACAAATACATTGTGATGAATATTGTGGCTTTAGTGCTTTGAGTGACCTTTTAAAGGTTTAGGTCAAAACAGACAACTTTGAAGAAATCACCAAATTTGAAATTCACTTTGATTTCCCTTTGAATTTCTGACAATTCATATTTTAGTGACTAACTCGGTGTATATAATTCTGTGTCCCATCTCCTACCAGATTCCTGTAGACTACATTTTACTTATGAACGAGATTGGTATTTAGGGAAGTCTTGTACTAGACATAGAAGTGACTGAAGAGGAATTCATGTAGGAGTTATAAATATTGCCTGTGTTCATGACAACGTAAAATAATACTTCAGACTCCTAAAGCACTTTAGTTTGTTGAAGTGCTTTATAGAGTGTCCTCTTAACATTTGACAAAAAAGTGCATATTTCTTTAGAAATTGGCACTTTTATAAATTAACTTTCATACACCTTCTGGCTGTCAATCAAAGAAAGAATTATGTTACTTCCTGGTTGGTTAGTTCAGTGAAGCTAAACTCAAGAGGAAGACAATTGCCCATAGCACCTGCCTTGCAAAGACTTCTCTTTGAGCTGCATTGGGAAGTCTGTGATTGGACAGCTACAGAAAGTTTGGGCTGAGTTAGAAGGGGAGGGTTTGCACAGGCTGCAAACAAGAGATCTGCAGCTTTTGCATGCTGTATTAGATATATCCCCCGTTGGAAAATAATGCAACATTAAATGCATGCATGTTTTTATTTGGGGTATATCTACTGAATTGTGATTTTCATTCCATTTATTTATTTTATTTTGGTAGCAGAGTGTTCCTTTGACAACTGACGATCAAAGTAAGAACATGGATGCACTTTAAATCCCCCATTACCCGTCATTTTGGATGTACATGTTAAGCATAAAGTAAAATATCACAACAGTCAAGGTTATTTCTGAGCGATCCATCACAACTTTCTTATTTATTATCCTTACATATGCAATATATGAAACAAAAACGTCTGCATGACCAATATAATTTAATACCAAGTCCATTATAGTAATTACTTTGTTGAAGCAAAAAATAAATTAATTATGAAGTTTTATTTTACCCTGAATTACTCTGATTTTAATTTGGAACGTTTATATTGTTTCTACCAAAGTCATATTTTTCCTTTGTCTCTGGGTTACTTAACCAAGTGAGTAGCCTCCCTGAGAAGTATTCACAGGGCCTCTCTGGGACTCACACATTCAATGTCCCAAATCACAAAAGGACATTTTAATTTAAAAGCTTTAATTTAATACCCACGCAATGATATACATTTTATCGGTGAGCATATATAGTTCAATGTCCATCAGTATATAGTGTGTGCAATTGTCAAATGTGTGGTACACTCTGCATCTCTAATTCTTATTATGAAAAATATATTTTATTAGTAGAACTGTATATAAAACCATTACATTTGACCCATCACCTTTTGCGGTGATTATAAGGTCAACTTAAATTAAGTTATAAAATGGAATTTACAAAAAGTGTTAGCCAAATATATTGATTAAATGTTAAATGTATCTGAAATTATGTACTACCGTTCTAAAAAAGATAATGGAAGTTGACACAAAAAAACAGCATGGAGAATTTAATGATACTGGATTTAAGGGGAGCTATAAAATATATGACTTAGGTTGTGCATGTATAGTTAGATAACTAGAAGATAACTAGAGATTATTTTAAGCAGACTAAAATTATGTTTTATAATTTAAATGAAAGAAGATAGAATAAAAAATGCCATTAAAGGAAACACATTATTTGCCCCCCAGAACTTGAAAAAAAAAAAAAACAACTAAAAAAAGGATATTATTTACCTTTCTTCACCTGGAGCACCTGTCTCACCACGTATGACCCTCTAGCTGAGAACATCAATCCTGATGATCTCAGCCAACCCAATGCTTACCCATTGGGTGGCTAGTGCACATAAGTGGCAAATCACTCCTCTGCACCAATCAGCATCTACTCATAGAGTTTCATTAAGTTGATAGATCTTTACAGGGAGCGTTCAGCATCTCCATGCAGAGCGCAGAGATGCGGAACATCGTTCCTGCAATCTTTGCAGGATTGAACACAGGAAGTCCCTCTAGTGGCTGCCACTATAGAAGAGTTAGAAAGCAGTGTAAGCACTGTTTTTTCTTAGAAAAGGCAGCATTTACAAAACAGACTGCTGGGACAGTCTCTATGGTCCACTACTACTACATTAAGCTGTTTTTGGTGCCTATAGTGTCCCTTTAAAACTAGCAGTATATCTTTCTACAATGTTTGTGTATTTTTCTCAGGTTATTTTATCATCACACTGTTTTTTATATGTATTCACTTCTACATAGCCAATTACATCACAACACAATATAACATTAACTTACACCATTACATTATTTTTATTATTATTACTATTATACGCATAAAATTATTATTGTTTCATCCTATTGGTGGCAAAGAAGGCTTACAGTTGTATCTAAGTGAAACAGACAGAACAGTCAAAAATCTGTGTTTGAGCTGATAACAATACAGAGATATTCATTTTATGGCATTGTGTCCTGCAATCTGCTCTGTACATCTGAATTACAAGTTTTATTCTTATTTACCATCCAGCCACACTGAAACACCTCTGACTCGATCTACACTGACAGCTGAGTCATTGAAGATGAGTAAAGATAATTGAAGAACATACCTGAGTTTCTGATTATATTGTTTAACTTTTTCGAGGGAAGCGGCATTAATCTGGGCTTGAAATTCTTCTATCGAAACATTGTCCTTGTAATAATAGCCATCCATGCTCTCCATAGCTGCAAGAAAATATATTTTGCTCAGGTCTGAAAAGCTTAACATTCTCACACTATTTTGATTTAATAGTGTCTGTGTGATACAGAAAACCACTGGTGAGCAACCATTAATGCAAGTTCTTTTAAAAAGAACTTGAAAATGTATCACTTGTCAGTTCCGTATTACTTACTGACTATCATCTGAAACGTAAAATGATATTTTACATCATATGCAAGCAGCCGTCATATCAATTTATTGTACATATGACTGATATGATGTGCAAGATACCAGCAGTATGCCAAGACTCAAAAACAGAGTGCAAATTGATATTTTGTTTGTGTGCATTTTTGTGCCTTTTATTTTGTTAAAGCCTTAGTTTTGACATGAAATTGTTTTAATGTATAGAATACAATTAGAATACAAAAAAAAAATAAAAAAAAAAAATATATATATATATATATATATATATATATATACACACACACACACACACACACTTGAGATATGATTGCACACTTTGTCTCTATTTGTCAAATCCACATACAGTTTGTGCAATGTGAGTAGGCCCTTCCAAATCAGTGTTAATTTTGGCAGCAAATTTCAGTTTAGTTTTAGTCATTGTCATTTGACTAAAAAGCAATGTTAGTTTTAGTCGTATTTTAGTCATCTTAATTGTTTTAGTTTTAGTCTAGTATTAGTCAACTAAATCTCCAATCAACACAACATACATTTAATTGGTTTAATTTTGACCCTTTCCCAAACCCTGTCTCTTTGTGCCCCCCTTAGCCCCCAATGTGTCTTATTACCTCAGCCCCCATGTTTCTCATTTTTTCTCCTCTCTCCCCATGTGTATTACCCACCAGTGTTAATTTTGGTGGAAAATGTCAATTTAGCTTTAGTCATAGTCTTTTGACTAAGAAGCCATTTTAGTTTTATTTGCATTTTAGTCTTCTGAATCATTTTAGTTTTAGTCGACTAAAATCTGACTAAAATGGTTAGTGGACAAAATTAACACTGATCCAAACAGAGGTCTGTGAGCTTCATTTGCAAATGAAAGCCACTAATATGCAGATGCCCCCAGCCCTCTACATAAACTACCCTCTGCTATACTACTTTTTATAAAAAAAGATTTATTGTTACTATGGCGGCTTCTTAAAGAAGTTTTACAAGGAATTCACAAAATAATCTAATATTGGAATATGCTCCGTTGAAGCTGCATACACTTGCCTCATACCTACATTTACAATACTGAGGCTACTTCTAATTATGTTTGGAATTACAAATAACACAAAGAGGTACTGTAAAACTATATAGCACTGATAACAATTCCCATACTATTCTTCAGAACCATAAGATCAGATACATAGCAAGGTCGTCTGAAGAGAGATATCTCATTTGTACAGAAGCTCAAATTGTATGATGGCAGCAGACGTCATCTATAACCTGTCTGCGCCAGACATACTTAATCAAAGATAATGGAATTAGCATCCAATATTTGTGGAATATATATTAGCTGATTAAGGAAGATTCAAGAAATTGGTTTTCGATGTCGTATGTGCAGTTATTGCGGTTTCCCATTTCAGATGATTTATTTTCAGAGTAGGTATGCATATTAAATCGTAACACATGGAAGAAAATGTTAGACTTTATAACAACTGAATGGAGTGTTTTATTGCAGAAATAAGTACTGAATTTACAAAAAGGTTATATTTAATTTTTCATTATAGCACAATTTGATTTTTAGTTTATAAATACTATTAGAAAACACTCGGAGTAGTGAGTGACTCTTTGGTTTGGTAGATAAACCAGTTCCAAAATCTCTACTATTTGGTTCAGGTCACAGAATCTACCAGTCAGTGTTTCTTTCTGTGCAGTTTCAAAGTTGTATTTTGCTCAAGCTGGTTACCCGTAAAGACTGGTTACTTAAAGGAACACTTCAAGCACCATAACTAATAAAGCCTGCCAAGCCTGCAATGCTCCCCACCTCCACTACTAACTCCAAAAAGCCAGAGGTTTCTAAACAGAACTTCCATCATCTCTTCGGAGCTAAGCCTTGCAGTGCAGGTTTAGCTCATTGGCTGAGAGCGTCAGCATGGGAACCTAAGGTAATAAGTAAAACCATTCAAAAACTGTTTAACTACTTACAATAGGAGGGAGCACTAGGGCACTCCAAGCACCATAACCACGACAATTAAGTTTAGTGTTATGGTTATGGGTATTGAAGTTTTCCTTTGAATTCTTTGCAACCCATCTGCAAAGTTACTGAATAGGGTTTGCTCAGACAGGTGCTAAGCTCAGATAGATCCTGCAAGGTGTAACTATAGTTTAGGTAACACTGAGGTAACCTAGGAATTAGAAGACTTTGGTTTAAGGTTAGAGTTATAATTCGTGTCAAGGGCAGTAATATAGAAAAAGGAGGTTTATGGCAACATGTGGCAGAAAATAAATTTACACTCTGTTCTTCATTCGTTTTATAATTTCAGATTTCTTTTTTGCAGTTCCACATATGACCACATCGGGAATGCCATGAAGATGAAGTTGTTGTCATGTTCAGATTAGTTACTCCTCAAGATCAGTTCTTTGTTCTCTCAGGAACCAAAACATAGTTAGGAAGTTTAAGTTTACAGTTAGGGTTTAAACTAGGATTAAGTTTAGAGACTACCATTCCATAAATTGATAAAGATTGCAAAATAACTTTTTACATACTATTATTTTAGAAATATATTGTTTAAATGGATTTAGTTTATGTAGGCATGCTCAAACGCATATATTCCTTTTACATTCTGTTGCTATTTTCAGAACGTTGCAGGCCCACCAACAGTGCCAATTTCGACAGGACAGTCCAGATTTTCTGTCCTGCTGTACTGATTCAGGCCTTGGTTTAATAAAGTTTCTAAATGAATGAATACTGTTAAAACAACTTTACAAATTATTTGCCTACAAAAAAATTTCCTTTAGACTAATGGTTACTTCTGTAGATAAACCATTTGGAAAGTTAGTCTAACAGTATTGGGTCATCTGGAAATCTTATTAAATGGAGGCATTAGTTCCCAGGTGTCCCGTATTCTGAGACTCCAAGGAAATGTGCTTGGGCAGCACAGTGTACTCACAATCTGCATTGGCACTTAGAACCTGCAAAGAGTGCTTCAGCAGGGCTCTCTGCAAGATCCTGCAGATTGGAGATCATCCAGACTGGCCTCTTCAGTCAGCAGGCCCCTTTTCCAGGTGAGTTTTCACATTGAAAGCATTGCCAGTGACGCAAGTCACATCACTGTCAATGCCCTCTCTCAGGTACGCTCACCCGCCCTGATCTGCATACCTCCTAGTGTTGGGAGTTATACAGGTGTGCTGCTAGTAACACCTTCAGGGTCCATACATATATATATAGTAAAAGGTTATTTGACTGCTTTTTTTATACATTTTTACAATTTTTTTAAGTGCTTGGTAGTGAAGTGGTTAAGAAATCATTTTAGAATACTCATCAACATTTAAATCTTAGTTTTTATAAACATCGCTCTCATTTCATTCTCCTAAAATTGTTAAAAGAAGACAATTTCAATATTTCCCAATGTTTGTATTTGTTTCTTTCTGTAGGAGTTATTGTCCCAAATCACCAATTCACTACTTACATGAAATCGATTATTTATTCATGTTTTTTTTCTTTTTATTCATACATCTTTTATCTGGTAGTGCAGTGCTTCAATTATCTGTTATAAACAGTACAGTCCCATAAAAATGGAAACTCGATAATGCTTGTTTAGTTGAAAGCACACTAATCTGTATAAATCATCCTGTCTTTTATAGGTTTCCCCTTTTTAAAGTGCGCATCAAAATAATTTGAAAACATGGATAAACACACATTCAGTTTTTTCCCTTTGTGCTTTTTTTCAGACACAGTTTAAAATTACAGATATAAAGCTGTTCACCTTGAGAAAATAGGACAGGGTGAATTTTAAAGCCACCTCCATTCTTCAGCCTCTGAGGAAGGTGTTCAAAATGATAACTATCAACATAGAAATATATTTTCAATGCTTGCCGACTTCCTTCTGCTTGATATGTTATGGGGACATCTAAGAAAACAAATAAATTGTTATATTTGACAAAATAATACCTGGTGCTATTATTAACAAAAGCAAACAAAATAACACAATCTAGAACAGAATGATAGAAAAAAGGTACATTCAATGATAGATAGATAGATAGATAGATAGATAGATAGATAGACAGAAAGACAGACAGACAGACAGAGACAAAAACAAACAAAAAAATAAAAATACCGCCACTGTAAGTGCTCAAAATCCACAGGAGTTTTAATTGGCACAAGACAAAAAGGGGGAAAGGTCACACTAAAGACCTAATGCATTTCAGACCAACAGGTAGATTAGATAGATAGATAGATAGATAGATAGATAGATAGATAATCATAAATAGGACTATACATAGGACACAAGGTCACGCATTTAGACTGGAAGAAAGGAGATTTAGTCAAAGGCAAAGAAAATTATTTTTTTACAGTAAGAACAAAAAGGATATGGAATGCTCTGCCTGAAGAGATGGTTTTATCACAGTCTATACAGCTATTTAAACAACAATTGGATCAATACTTTTTAAATAGTGGGGTAATAACTTCCTGATCCAATGAGATATCTGGCTGCCATTCTGGGGTCAAGAAGGAATTTTTTCCTAGCATGTTGCAATATTGGAAGTGCTTCAGACTGGATTTTCTGCCTTCTTTTGGATCAACAGCAAAAACAAATGTGAGAAAGGCTGAACTTGATGGACGCAAGTCTCTTTTCAGCTTTGTAACTATAATAGATAGCATGTCATCACCACTACTTATTGCACGTTGACCAGTTCTACAACCAGTTAATATTAGCTAGAAGCTCCTGAAATCTGGAACGTAAAGTATGCTCAGGTGTGTCTATTGTATACTCAATATCATATTATGCTCTTAATTAATTGATAGTCCAAAGAAAATGCCTTTGTGAACTCACTGGGGATGTTGGTGGTTAGTTGTTAATTCTTCACAACTCACTGCTTAATGAGTAAATAAACTAAAGTTACATAAAAAGACAAAGTCAGATAACTCAATCCATATTTACTTTCTGAACCTGCCTAGTGGGCTGAATGGGACTTACTTGCCACAAGTGGGCCCTGCTCTGCTTGCTTGAAGTAGAACATGACTTTTTCCAAGTCAAATAGTGCAACAAGTGAGTCTTCCAGCATAGCTTGCTCATCCACCTGAAAATATGAAGAAATAAGTTCCATCTCAAAACACAATGCAAAGACTTATGAATGCAGCAATTCCATTTTAGGAATCAGTATGCACACCTGGACACTGCTGGGGTTTTTTCCGACTTTCTGAGTTTCTGAGTTTGATCACATGACCTCAGGTAGACTAACTCTTGCCATCAGCACTAACACAGCGTACAATAAGTAAGGTGTGCCAGTCATTAACTCCCAAATGTGTTCAGGTCTGGTTTTCTAGAGGTTGTATGGATGAAATGTATTGCATATGTCCATTGGCACTCTAGTAAGAACACTAAGGAGATTCTCCAAAAGCTAGCTCATTTAGTGAACCTGACGTCCTCAGTGAGAAACACAGCTCTAAATTAAAGCTCTTTGAGCAGTGATGCAAACCATTAAATTATTAACTGAAAGAAGCATGTTAAATCTACTTTCCCTTTAACTATTTTGGGCGCAAGTTGGCCATCATCGTCTTTAGAAAGTTTCAAAGAATTTTACGGAATCTTGTCTGCAGTTACATGTTGATTGCTGAGGACAAACCAAGTAACAGATCTACGTCGTGTATTATTGGAATGGAGGCTGAATTTTATCTATTTATAATCATTCTGGTAAGAAACTCAGAGGAACATTTAAGTCAAGAACATTTTCCATTAAAAATAGTCAATATTAGATGCATCCTATTTTTGAATTAACGTACAAAGTACTGAAAAATGTACTCTATTTATTTGCTTGTCAACCACACCTCCTATTGCAATGCCTGGTTCTGTGTTAAAAGAGCGGTCCAGGCATCATAGCACCTGCATGCTGATGTAGTAGCTATGGTGTCATTAGGCAGCAGGTGTCATCCCCTGGTTTTTGGTCAAACCCCTTTAAAGTGGTGTGTGCAACACTGTGACTCTTTAAGGCACCTGCAGCCTGGTCCCAACTTGCATGAACATTTTTGAAAAGTGTGTGATAAACATTTATAAGCTTACTGCGGAGCTTAAAATGTGATTAATGAAGCAAATTAGGATTAAGTTGTTTGGTGCTTTTTAAAATATTAATATAATACAGGCTTACTGCTCTTTTACCTGTAAGGCTTTCTAGTAAAATCTGACCACAGACATTAGGGGCAATTTAAGTATTTACTCAGATGAACTTTGCTTTGTTTTCATCATCCAATATTTATCCCAAACCAAATTGATCTGAATTAGTCTGAACAGGCCAGAAACCCCTCCTTAATTAATTGCAAAGCAACAATTAAACTAGTCTTAAAAATACAAAAATCAACTTTATGGCTGAAGTCAATGTATCAGTTTATTTGGTTATTTAATGAATTATATGGGAGTTCAGTTTATTCACAAGTATTATATTCTTTGCACTTAATTTGCTCAAGTTACAATCTTCCCATCATCATCTGGTCTGAATACAATAGATTTTTTTGCAAAACCTTGTGAAGATGTATGTAGTAGTACTCCTGTTCATCAGCTTTTTTTTTTTAAATTATGTGTATCTTTGATTTTGTGTACTGCTGGAGTGACTTTGTATTGTATACATATATCCCTGAAAGCATAATAAAAAATGTAATAAACAAAAAATAACAACTGTTTTAATGCCTAATATAAGGCCAACTGCATTTTTGTCCTTTTTTTTTCGGTTGTAAACTTTCAGAATTCTAAACATTGGTAAATAGTTTCTCTGATATGTGATGTATGACATTAAAATGGCAACAATACGTGTACAGCTGTAATATTTATAAATTTGTACTTTTTTTGTGACTTTCTATAATACACTCTTTCTTTTTCATACATTTATTAAAATAAAAATAAATAATACCATCTTTTTAAAATTGCCTAATCCAGCAGACATTCAGCGAACACAGCAAGTAATTTTTAACAGTTCATGGCCATAGTAGATGGCGAAGCTGTACCTTACCTGTCCTGATAATTATTATAGGAACATACAAGATTATACAATAAGACAGTGAGTTTAAGTTCTCTGTAGCTTCAGAGAACACAGACTGTGGCCTATCAATAATATAAAAGGCAAGAAATATTATATTACTACAGCAAGGTGAAAAGGCACTGAATAATGCATTTCTTCCTAGAAAACATTTGAATTGTTTGCCGGTATCAAAGTACAAGAATTCTAAACACACTGGGAAAGAACATAATAAATACTATGCATTGCTCGATTGCTGTCACTGAGGAATTATTAATTATAAAAGAAAATAAATATATATATCAGAAATATATTGAGTTGGGAAAATGATGGTCTTGCCGGGAAACTGTCAATCTTTTAGACATAGAAAATAAAAACTGTATATTGGCCCGCCATACAATGCTATCAATAACTTATCCTGTGCTGTATATAATCACTTTGTTCAAGAACTGCTGCTTAGATGATGATATTATGAGTAAAAAGGCTCATATTAGAAATGTTCATATACCATTATAAAAGCTGCATATATTAGCAGCATTAAAAAAAACAAGTTAGTTTTTTGAACAAACACAAATAATCCTAAAAAAATTGCTTCGTGTCATTCACAGTCCTCATGGTGACTGGATATTCATGTGGTTACACAGAAACCTGTTAGACCAGGGTTTACCCACCCCCAAATACTGATGCCTACAACTCCCAGAATTCTTTGAATGCAATAGAAAGCCAGAGAATCATGGGAATGGTGGTTCACAATAACCAGGCAGAATAGTTTCCTTATCACTGTACCAATGAGCAAACTGGAAGACCCACATTGCAACATGCACAGACTAGGTTATTTACTAAACTGAAAATTCTAAAAGAATGTTGCATTTAAAGTCAGAAAAGCAAAACTGGAAAAATTATCTAAGTCAGCTGTACTTTCAGTTTGGCTACTTTGACCTTAGATTTGACATTTGCTTTGAATTCTTACTTTAGCTAATAACCCAGAGAGAAAATGCACAAATGTATTCCCTGTGTCAGCTAGGATGCAGGTCCTTATACGTGTTGTTGAGAAGCTGGATACCATATCCAATAGGGCACAGATATACAGGTGATACTAGAAAAATTTGAATATCGTGCAAAAGTTCATTTATTTCAGTAATGCAACATAAAAGGGGAAACTAATATATGAGGTAGACGCATTACATGTAAAGCAAGATAGTTCAAGCCGTGATTTGTCATAAGTGCGATGATTATGGCTTACAGCTCATGAAACCCCCAAATCCACAATCTCAGTAAATTAGAATATTGTGAAAAGGTGCAATATTCTAGGCTCACAGTGTCCCACTCTAATCAGTTAAGTAAGCTATAACATATGAAAAGGGTTTCTGAGCCTTTTAATGGTCTCTCAGTCTGGTTCAGAGGAATCACAGTCATGGGGAAGACTGCTGACCTGACAGTTGTGCAGAAAACCATCATAAGGAGGGAAAGCCTCAAAAGGTAATTGCGAAGGAAGTTGGATGTTCCCAAAGTGCTGTATCAAAGCACATTAATAGAAAGTTATGTGGAAGGGAAAAGTGTGGAACAAAAAGGTGCACACGCAGCAGGGATGAGCGCAGCTTGGAGAGGATTGTCAGGAAAAGGCCATTCAAAAGTGTTGGGGACTTTCACAAGGAGAAGTCTGAGGCTGGAGTCAGTGCATCAAGAGACACCACACACAGAGGGATCCTTGACATGGGCTTCAGATGTCGTATTCCTCTTGTCAAGCCGCTCCTGAACAACAAACAACATCAGAAGCGTCTAAAGAAAAACAGACGGCTAAAGAAAAACAGACGTGGTCTGTTGCTCAGTGGTCCAAAGCCCTCTTTTCTAATGAGAGCAACTCATTTGGAAACCAAGGACCCAGAGTCTGGAGGAAGAATGGAGAGGCACACACTGCAAGATGCTTGAAGTCCAGTGTGAAGTTTCCACAGTCTGTGTTGATTTGGGGAGCCATGTCATCTGCTGGTGTTGGTCCACTGTGCTTCATTAAGTCCAGGGTCAACGCAGCCGTCTACCAGGAGATTTTGGAGCACTTCATGCTTCCTTCAGCAGATGAGATTTATGGGGATGCTGACTTCATTTTCCAGCAGGGCTTGGCACCTGCCCACACTGCCAATAGCACCAAAGCCTGGTTCAATGACCGTGGGATTACTGTGCTTGATTGGCCAGCAAACTTGCCTGACCTGAACCCCATAGAGAATCTATGGGGCATTGCCAAGAGAAATGTAATGCGTCTATCTCATATATTAGTTTCCCCTTTTACGTTGCATTACTGAAATAAATGAACTCTTGCAAGATATTCACATTTTTCGAGTATCACCTGTAGACTATAAGTGGTTTCTTTCAGAAATTCTAACACGGGGAATTAATTGTTAAACTCCAAATATGAATTCCAATTTACAACATTAATGGAAAGTTCAGAAACTGACAGAGAAACTGCAAATGTCTTGCAGAAATTATAGAAATTCATACATTTATCAAGCAGTGAATTGTCAGAATTCAGATATTAGGAGGTATAAGCAAAATAGATTGTTATAACCAATATCAGGATGACCAGACGACACGGTTTTACCAGAATCGTCCCGGTTTTCACCTATTTGTCCCTGCATCCCGAGAAACTTTCTCAGGATGCATAAATGTCCCAGTCGCCTCCTTTCACCATGTGCCGAGGCCGACAGGGAGCTAGACCAAGCAGGCAGGTCAAAGCGTTGCAGCGCGCTACCATGGCAACACTCCGACTCAGCAGAGTATTCATGGGAGTAGAGAGTAGTCAGCCTGCAGCCAGAGGAGCTGCATACTGAACTGTGTGCACCACTACTGGACCATCTGGGATTCATGGCCAAAGGTAAGAAGAAGGGAATGGAGGGGTATATAAAGTTTTTAGTTTTTTTTTAAAATATATAAATTTACTTTATTATCCCCCCCACACACTGAACCCCTACACACACTACAACTCCCCACACACACAGCACACACTCCACATACTGAACCCCTACACACACTACACCCCCTCCATACACACTACACCTCCCCCCCCACACACACACACACACTGCACCCCCCATACACACACCCTCCCCACAGACAGCATCCCCTCCACACAGACAGCATCTCCTCCACACAGACAGCATCTCCTCCACACACACGGCACCCCCTCCACAGAGAGAGCACCCACTCCACACACATCACCCCCTCCACACACACAGCACCCCCTACAAACACATGTAGCACCCCCTTCCCACACACAGACAGCGTCCACTCCACACACGCACATAGCACCCTCTCCACAGACATATGCAGCATGCCCTCCACACACACAAACACACATCAATCCCACACACACATGCAGCACCCCCTCCACACATGCACACAGAGCACCCACTCCACACACAGCACCATTTCCACACACACGCACAGCACCCCCGCCACACACAGCACTCCCTCCACACAAACACACACAGCACCCTCTCCACACACACACTGAACCCCTACACACACAGCACCTCATCCACACAAACACACTGAACCCCTCCACACACACAGCACCCCCTCCACCCACAGCACCCCCTCCACCCACATACACCACCCCCTCCACACACCCACAGCACCCACCACACACTCACCCCACACATATTGCACCCCTCACTGCAGTCTGTATGTGTGTGTATGTGTATTCAACAGTCTGTGTGTTTAGAAGTTTGTATGTATTCAGCTCGCTATGCGTGTGTGTTCTGCAGTCTCTGTGTGTATTCAGCAGTCTGTCTGTGTGTATTCAGCAGTCTGTCTGTGTGTATTCAGCAGCCTGTGTGTATGTGTGTATTCAGAAGTTTGTGTGTGTAGTTTCAGCAGTCTGTGTGTGTGTGTATTCACCAGTCAGTGTGTGTGTATTCAGCAGTCTGTGTGTGTATGTATTGTATTTGTTGGAGGTACCAATAAATATAAGCATTCCCTGGGGGTCTATTGTGCTGTTAAGATTGCCCTGGTCTAGGGTATATGTGTGCTCTGATCATGCTCCTACAAAATGTAAATGAAAAGACAATCATTTAAGTACTAGGAAGGGGATGAGCTGTAACAGCCACTACTGGTGAGGAATAGGTAAACGACGTCTAATGTGTATGTATTTCTCTGGTTTTTTTTTTATTTTGTTTTTTTGTTGTTGCGATTTTTGTATCGATAATGGATGTCCCGTTTTGTTTTTTTCTTCCAAAATCTGGTCACCCTAAGCAAAGAGTAAAATTGCACAGGTCCCTTGGACACCTGTTGATCACAGGGGGGCCCTAGGAGTAGCCAGTACTGTGATAGTTAAAGCAAACATTATAGTATATAGACAAAACACATGGCCAATGACACTACGGAGGAACCATTCTACTAAATTATTTACCTGTAATCAAGCATGAAATCTATGAGAACATAGGCTAATAGTTTAAAGTAACATATTTCTTGCATAAATGTCATGCATGGGCAACCTCCTTACCAGATTTGGCGATAAGAGTGACTGAAAGTGGAGAAGCACTCCAGCACTCGCTATCTGTTCCAGCCATCTCCTGCTGGCCTCCTGGGTTTCCATTTCATATTCTCGGTTGCTGTCAAACATCTGGTTTAATGCGGCCAGTAGTTGCTCAGAGAAGGAGCAGACGGTGGCCACCAGGCTTTGACAAAACACCATATCTCTCCTGAGCTGTATTTCACTGTCTGCAAAGGAGAAGACAGAACACTTCAAGCATTAGATGAACATAATATACATAATCCAGTAATGAGATCGTGAGTGAGCGTAAACTATATTACAATGTTTGCAAAGCAGTGGTGAGCACATACTTTGTGTATTAATGTATACTATCTATAACAGTGATGGCGAACCTATGGCACGCATGCCACAGGTGGCACGCCGGGCCCTTTCTGTGGGCACGCGGCCACAGGTTCACCATCAATGCAGAGTAGGCACCTGCCCGCCGAAAACGGCAGGCGCCTACTCCGATTCCGTGTTGGGAGGCAGGGGGAGGGATCTGTGAAGCAGCTCCCCTGTCCTCCCGCGAGCAAGCTGTGTGGAGCGTTGCCGCACGTTACCATGGCAACGCTCCACACAGCATCGCGCGGGAGGACAGGGGAGCTGCTTCACAGATCCCTCCCCCTGCCTCCCGACACGGAAGCAGGGATTTTTTAAAACACCTTTACCCCAGCCCCACACACACAGCACCTCTATCCCCCATACACAGCACCCCCACACCCCCACACACAGCACCCCTACACCCCCACACACAGTACCCCTACCCCCACACTCAGTACCCCTACCCCCCCACACAGCACAATTCCCCTCCCCAGCACCCCTTCCCCAAACCCAGCTTCCCTCCCTCCCCTACACCCAGCATCCCTCCCCATCTACCCCCCACACACAGCAGCCCTACGCCCCCAGACACAGCACCCCTATCCCCCATACACAGCACCCCTACACCCCACATCACCCTACCCCCCCACACAGCAGCCCTACCCCCAGAGCTCCCTTACCCTCCCATCCCTCCCTCCCCTACACCCAGCATCCCTCCTGTCTACCCCCCCACACACAGCAGCCCTACCCCCACACACAGCAGCCCTACCCCCCACAACACCCTTACCCCCACCCAGCACCCCTAAACTAAAACCTCAGTATTGAGGTTTAATTGCCGTGTTGGCACTTTAAGGAAAAAAAAGTTCGCATGTATTGCGGTTTGGGCACTCTGGCTCAAAAAGGTTTGCCATCACTAATCTATAACATCATAAAGGTCACAAACACATATCACCCTCCAAACATTACTCAAATACATTTGAAATGTAGAAAAAGAATGCTAGCAATCAGAGAGTTAATAGTGCTCCAATGGATATTGCTCAATCAACTATTTGGTTGTTAAAGGAGTGAGTAATGTAATCCTCCAGAATTGGCAGGACTGGCTTTTACTGGCTGCAATTTTAAAGGAACATTCTAAGCACCAACGCCACTAAAGTGGATTATAGTGGTAATGGTGACAGAGGGGCCCTGGTTTTACCCATTGCAAGGAGTTTTGAACGCCGGCCACCACTCCCCACAGTCACGACTATTGGCTGAGATCTATAAGTTTCCAAATAAGAGCATATGTTAGCTCTCCTGAGCTAAACCCTGCAAATAGTTCATGAGTTATACGCAATATTTTATTCAGTGGTGTAAAACAGGGGTAGTCAACCTTTTAATACCTACTGCCCACTTTTGTATCTTTGTTGATGGTAACATTTCCTTACCACTCACCAGTGCCGCAGTAATTTTATAGCGCAATTTTGTTTTGTTTGTTTTTTAGAAAGGAGGGGTTTTTTTTCAAATATGTGCTTACATTTAACAATTTTTTTCCTTTTTCTTTCTATTTTCTGTTCTACTTTTTTTCTATGTGTGTCTGTGTGAATGGTGTAGTGTGTGTGAGGTGCAGTGTGTGAGAGGGGGCAGTGTGAGGGGTGCAGTTTGTGTGTGTGTGTGAAGGGTTCTGTCCGTGAGAGGGGCAGTGTGTGAGAAGGTTGCTGTCCGTGAGAGGGGCAGTGTGTGAGAAGGGTTCTGTCCGTGAGAAGGGTGCTGTCCGTGAGAGGGGCAGTGTGTGAGAAGGGTGCTGTCCATGAGAGGGGCAGTGTGTGTGAGGGGTTCTGTTCGTGAGAAGGGCAGTGTGTGTGAGGGGTTCTGTCCGTGAGAGGGGCAGTGTGTGAGAAGGGTTCAGTCTGTGAGAGGGGCAGAGTGTGAGAAGGGTTCTGTCCGTGAGAGGGGCAGTGTGTGTGAGGGGTGCTGTGTGGGGGGGGGTGCTGTGTGTGATGGGTGTTGTGTGTGGGGGGTGCAGTGTTTGTGTGAAGGGTGCAGTGTGCGTGTGTGTGTGAAGGGTGCTGTGTTTGAAAAGGGCGCTGTGTGTGAGAAGGATGCTGTGTGTGTGTGAGGGGGCTGTCTGTGTGTGTGTGTGACAGGTGCATAGGGTCTATGCTGTGTGTAGGTGGGTGAGATGTAAAAATCTATCATAATGTCTCCCCTCCCTTCTTCATAGCTTTTATCAGGGAGGGTGGCATGGGTCGGCAGGGTAGATGAAAGAATCTCCCTGCCGGCCTTGGTCCATGGCCATCAAAGCCCACTGGGCGTTCCTGCAGAACCCACCACCGCTCACCTGAAATCCCAAACCGGGCGGTAGGGACCAGGTTGACTACCCCTGGTGTAAAATGTCCTCTTTAATCTATATTAGCTTAGTGTGCCCTTTCAAATATGTACAGTAATTTGAAGATGGTCTTAATGTTTAGACTGCCTTCTGTTTTAGGAGTTCTGTGAAAAACACATAGAGAAACTGATTACATAATATTTTAATATTTTTACCTGTATATTCAAGTAATGCCAAGAGTATCCGAGTTTTCACCTCTAAATATAATAGGGGGGGGAAAAGAACAGTTTTAGTCAACCAACTCATTGAGATGTGTGTGTACAAGGCTTTGCATGCCCACAAAAATTTCTCTAAGAAATCATTCTTTATGAAGTTTAATGTCACTGAAAATAATTTCCAACATATTTGTTTTTTATCTGTTCTCTAACATATGTCTTTTTTATTGCACAGAATTAGAATATGTCTTCATAATAAATAACCAGAGGCTTCTGTTAAATATTAAAGTTATATTTATGTGTCAGCAATCGAGATGAATGAAGCATACTGATATACCAAATGAACATTTTAGATATAAATTATTCATAGGAAACTGTGTATCTGAGGAGCAATTTCAAACCTGGAACCGTCACACGTTCTACTTGCACACATGATATAAAAAATGGAAAAATTGCTGAAAGAAAAGAAATACATACTCAGAGAAACTAAAACTATACTATCACAGACATACAGCCCTGTGATATTCGGCATCTTCTTCTACCTGAGTGCCAGCATCTCATACTTGGTTAGACCCCATTAAAAGGGGATACTGAATAAAGACTGGTCAGCCTTGTAGTCTCTTACTCTCATTTACAATCTCATAAAGACACTGTCTCTCCTTTTTTTCTATGAGAATGTAATACATTTCATGATGTTTTATTCCTAAACCTGGTTGAGGATGGTTTTATTCCCTTTTAAATGGTCCGAAAAACTGGTACTGGTTGCATGCTTTAAAACGCAGCTTAGGCAGTTATGCAAACTAAAAGAATTGCACAAAATTATATCATCATGGATTTTTTTTCTTATCCAAACTTGCCACCCTAATAGAATAAGAGTGAATCCAGCCTACGTACCTATAAAAATGACTTAGGCAGCATCCACTGTTATACTAAGTACTGTGTAAACATACTCACATCAGAATGTTTGCAAATATGCCTGTATGAGCTGTATTTGAAACTTAGCTTCAGATATGGGACTGGCAAAGATGCACGGGACTTGGAAACTCTGGCTTTCTTAGACTGGAAACTAGCAAGCTTAAAAGGTGCAGTCTTAAAAATTAAATATATTACACGCCTTGGAAGTACAAAACAAAAAGTCCCTACAGCAAACATTTAATCAATTAAAAGAGTCATAAACTTTATTACATAATGCATTTGAATATACACAACAAACGCATACATATAAATGTATAAATGTATATAAAGTATGTGGTCCCTTTAAAAGGCAGGTGATATAAATTTATACAGGAAATATATATAAATCACTTAAGTGCCTTACACTAACAAACAGCTCTAAAAAGTCTCCCGTCTAAATCACTATTTATGGAAGAAACATCATAACAGAGCAGCTAGCTTAATAAAACGGAGTGCAGAATTGGTAATAGGATATTGGTCGCTAGGATATCAAAGTGTATGTACACATCCACAACTCTCTCTAACAAGTAGCTAGCATAATACTAAATGTAGCCTTCTATACAGACAGATACATTCTCATAATCTAGGTTAGAAGACAAAGAGTTTTGGACTGTAACTAAGTAATAACTCATGCATGTGTAACTAAAGTTGAAACTGTAGCCAAAACAAAAAAAAGATTGCATGTGTTATAACAAATAATAACTGGAAAGGTGGTGACCTATTGCTGCCAAGAAAATCTTGCAGGGTGGCTGCTGTCTTACATCCACACATGCCAGCCTACTCCTCTAATATTATAACTCTGCAACCCCAAATCTTCACAGGACTTTTTACATCCACCATTTATGTTCTGACTGTGCCTAATTGACAAATGGAGTAGAATCCTCCGGTGCCCTAGCGCCAACAGCCTCTAATTGAACACTACGAGGACACAACATGTGCTCAAACAATACAAACACTTGGAAATCTGAAAACAATTTGACAACAATGGAAGGACTATAACTATAGTGGTTGCTATGATGCTTTGATTGTCCCTTTATTTACTAAATGCATGCATGCATTTTCTAAACAGCTGGCTTTATAAATGTATGCATTAAATTAGAAAGACGCCTAAACAAATGTAGCTTAAACCAAACACATTCCTTAGGGCTTATTTATACCATTATTTACTCAATAAGTAAAAAAAAAATTACTTACAAGGAAAAACTGCTTCTACAGTTTTGTTATATGTATTTTAATAAATATTCTGCTTTGTCACAGCAAAATATTTTTCATGTTCTTTCATTCTAATTCCTTCAATAGAACTCAATGTAATTATCTTAATTATCAAAAGCTAGAATTATTACTTTAAGTGGGACTGACATTCACATTAGTTTGTAGGATAGAGTAGACAATGTAATCTATAGATTACAGCTAAAGCACCATAAAATATATAGGTTAGATAAGATAGCTGAAAAAAAGTTTTACAAAAGCAGGAAAGTGCATTAACCCCTTCATTACCGAGCGCCAATATGTAAGAGAAAACAGCAATTTTGTACTGAGATTCCTGTTCAGGGACACAGACATAGTACTACTCAACACGTGAAATAGAAGACTTATAACTTTAATGTTACTAAGCGTGCTACACATTTTCTATTGCTTTCATAAATTATATTATTAACCTAACATTTGAACCTGACCGTCTCACAGATTCTTGCGTTTGCATACGCAGCATGCATTTTAACCTTTAATATAAAAAGAATAAATTGTATCTCACTGTACTAGGAATTTAGCCAGCACAATGTAAATAAATATGATACTATATTTTGTATAAAGTGCTACAATTTGATTTTGCATCACAGGTATATTTAATGTTTGACGTGAACCACTGTTAAATCAATTTTCAGTTCAAGATTTCTGTGTTATTATTAAATATCATATTTAAAATTTAGATAACTTTCAGTGGCGAGACTGATCAAAAGAAACTTTCTGATAAGTTCTGGTTTTTCTTTTCCATTTGAACATTCAGCACTTTGGGGAATGAGTTACATACAACCACATCAGAGTGCTGAAAACAGATAACAGTTGCTTTAATCTCCTTTGGATTCAGTAAAATAAACATAGCCATAAATCTTCAGAAAAATCATTCTCTTGCCATCAAAATACATTAGGTTATGTACTGACGCAGCATTTTCTCGACACTGTGCTGCAAGTGTGTACAGATTAATTTTGCTTACTGCTGTGTAATAGTTTTTGCGAATATGCCATATTTATAATGTGAGTTTTATTTATTTTCTGAAAATGTTTAGATTTTGACACAATAACAATGTTTTTATTAATTTATTTTAAATACTAAAAGATACAAATGTTACATGGATATAATCAGAAACAGCAAAGTACTTTGAACGGTAACCTGTGCCAAGAGCGGATATTACTGAAATTGTTGTATTAACTTGGCTTCTAGCACTTTTTGGGGGAGATATAGGGGAGAGAATTGAACTGGTGGGCGGGCAAAATCACAGGGTTGTAAAATTTCGAAGAATACTGTAGTTTGGGAACTATATTTATTCTTCTTCATAAGTCATTTTGAAACTTCTATACGGATTGCAAGGTAAGAGAAAACATACTGACATTTAATTTACGTACAATACTCATTGCAAAATAAAGAAAACAAGCAATATTTCTGTATAAACTCCCATTTTGTTTTCATTATTTATGTTATTTATTACCATTAAGCTAGGCAAAAAAATAATATTTTAGACTATATTCACTGAGCTCGCAGATATTACACATTATTTCTGTAACACCAAAACAAAAACACATTTTGATTTAATTATTTTTTAAAGGAAAATGTTTGGTACTACAGGAAATACTATATTATATATAAGTGTTTTCCTTCCGCAGTGATATCCAAATGGAGGCAGACAATGGAACTTCAACAATTGAGCTGTATGCTTGAGCTAATCAATGAGAAGGTAGTTGTCTGCATGCAGAGTTCATAAAACCTGGTGTACAGGTGGACTTTAGAGGTGCTCCTTATTGTGTTTAGATTCAAGATTCTCCCCCAGTTGTTTTTGGAACCTAGGAATGCCAGTGCTGTGTACGATGGCACCAAATGTGAAGATCTTCATAATTGACGTTCTTAAGAAGAAAGTGCCTGTAGCTGTTGTCTGCCTGACAGCCACTAACGGCATGTTCTCATATGAACTGTTTCTCAGAAATACCATTGCTTTACGCCAGTGGTTCCCAAACAAGTCCTCTTGGCCTACCAACAATACAGGACAAATGTATTTCCCTTTTTTATTCCAATGGAGATACTGACAAAACCTGGACTATAGGCGGGCCATGGGGACTGGTTTGGGAACCACAGCTTTACACTATGCAAGTAAAGGGACAGCATCAGTGCACCAAATCCACTACAATAATATATAGTGGCTTTGGAAATTGAGTATTCCTTTGTGCTCTATTCTGTAACATTTTAGTAAAACAAGGCCAGTGACAGCTTGATGTGAAATGGTTCTTCTTCCATTTTTGCAGCTTAAACTGACACTGCCATAAAGACCACCCCTGCCACTGAGCCACCTAAATGGGATCCATTGTCTTTGTCTCGGTGCCTGCAAAGATATAGGCACATACCCTCCTATCTTTTTCTTGCTGCAAAAGGAATGTGGTGTGACCTCACAAAAAGTCTGTGCAGTGTGCATAAATTACCCAGGTTTTCAAAATGAAAAATTAAGTAGAAATTTCTTTGCAAATAAATTTGGGAACTGTGCTCCATTATGCATACACCTGGTTAAATATGTATATATTAATCAATATTTTCAATAATTTTTACTTTGTTACTTAAACTAATTTTAATGTAAAAGTATAGGCCTATATTATTGGATGCCTGTCTTTTATAATAAAAATACAGATTGATTTTTATGTGTTGTGATAAATCTCACCAATTTAATTAAAATGTGGTCAGTGAAAGCAATGTGATTTTATTGGAGGAAACATTGTGTTTCAATAAAAATCTTATCTAAAAATTTCATAATTGCAGCCTATAATAGTATAATCTTCTAGTTGTGTTTTGAGGGAATTATAAAGCTGCCACTAGCTGATATAAAAATAAAGGCATCTAATAAGTTACTTATCTGCTATTTATGTTGGGAAGAAAAATAAGTATAACCAGTATTTCAAGTGTGATTGAATTTTTCCTAGAGATGAAAATGTAAGTACGATCGATATACTTTCATCTTGTCATTCTCTACTTAATTGACCTTCTTTTCATATATAAATTGCTGCATACTTAACATTATGATTTATTTTACTTTTTACTTATCTTACTGTTTTTGTAAGAATACAGTTTAAAGGTCCAACCCCTCCCTCTGAACTTGCTTTTCAATCATTAGAATTATATGAGCTTTCTTTTCAATCATTAGAACTACGTAAGCTTGCTTTTCAATCATTAGATCTCTTTGGTTCTGCTTACAATCGGTTCTGCTTACAATAAAAAATCTGGTTTGTGATGATATTTTAAGCAAAATTCCTTTTTGTTATCTGGCATAGTGTATTTTGGAATATGTTCACAAAGTAGATCAAGTCACTTCTAACCCATGCCACCAACACTAGCTAGCTAGTTAATCAACCCATGGCTTCAGTGCCACAGCTGGGAGCGGGTCAGTGTACGTACAGGGCAGCATCGTAAGAGCCAGGGTATGGGTTGGAGAGTGGCTCTGGATACGTAGCAAGGTTCATTTGAAGGCTTAATTAGCATCCTGCATTTTCTTATATAGTACAGATGCCTGATTTTAGCAAGGCAACTGTCTTTACTGTATGTGCAATCAATGCTTTATTTCATCCTTCACAATCTACACACGTTTGCAACTTTATTCTATTGTTGAACACGCCCTTTAGCTAGCAGCCCTCAGTTGTAAAGGGCTTCATATCATTGAATACATTGTTTTGGTCCCTCAAATGGCTTTATTTGCTTATTGCATGTATTTCCATTTAATTATTTAGCTAAAACCACTATACATTGTTCACTAGCATTAATGGAAAACTGCAGTTTCTATTTTATCATGTAGTTTTATTTATTATTAGATCGTGTATTAAAGAAAAACACAATATATGAGTGAATAATTGATTTTAACAAAAAAAAAAAAAAAGGAACTCCTCACTCACTTGGAGTATTGTACGCAGTACTGGAGACCGTATCTCCAGAAGGATATTGATACTTTAGAGAGTTCAGAGTTTGCAGGATAAAACTTATCAGGAAAGGTTAAAGGATCTTAACATGTATAGCTTGTAGGAAAGACGAGACAGGGGGATATGATAGAAACATTTAAATACATAAAGGGAATCAACACAGTAAAGGAGGAGACTATATTTAAAAGAATAAAAACTACCATAACAAGAGGACATAGTCTCAAATTAGAGGGGAAAAGGTTTAAAAATAATATCAGGAAGTATTACTTTACTGAGAGGGTAGTGGATGCATGGAATAGCCTTCCAGCTGAAGTGGTAGAGGTTATCACAGTAAAGGAGTTTAAGCATGCATGGGATAGGCATAAGGCTATCCTAACTATAAGGTAAGGCAACGGACTAATGAAAGTATTTAGAAAATTGGGCAGACTAGATGGGCCGAATGGTTCTTATCTGCCGTCACATTCTATGTTTCTATGTTAATGGAGGTCTAAAGTAGTATGAGTGGTGCTTACATTCATTTTGGAAGAATACAGAATATCATACTACAGGTTGTTAAAGGCTCTTAACAGGTGCTAGATAGACCAATGGGTAGCGCTATGGAATTGTATTTTTTCCTTTGAATTCCATGCATCTGAAATTATGTAAAATATGTTTGATGATCTATCAGGCATATGGCTAAATCTCTTATTATAATTAAGTGTTATATAATGTTACATCACCTACATAGTCTTTTTTCTGGATCGTATTGACCAATTATAGATATACTTTGAATGCTTAATCTATTTACTTACCTTCTACAAATTTTTTAATGTTCTGTGCAAGTACGCGGACACTACTGGGAAGATTCCAAGGGTCTTGCTTAATATGAAGCCTTAACCGCTTTGGACAGCTTAATTTAGGCTCCATTTCCTGTTGAAAATCTGTATAAAACACGAAGCAACAACAAAACAAAATTGACAGTTGTAGAGAATAACATCTGTCTTAAGTCATTTTAAAATGCTATGAAAATGAATTAAATTAAATATCAACAGAAACAAATTGTCCCTTAAAACTCTCTAGTTTAACCTAGCAATAACTTTTAAATGATAAAAAAAAATGGTCTGTCAGTGCAAATTTCAATCTTTTTTCTGTAAATCACTGAAATTATTTTGAACTCGAAGAGATCCAACATCTGTTAAAAGTATAAAAAGAGGATCTCACAGTGTGATATATGGAGTTTATTTCCTAAAGAATGAATTATGCTTTGTATGTATGGGAGGAAGTATCAATTTTAGTTTTGCTCAACTTAGTTAATAACTTAACTCTTTGCTGTACAATTAATCCTTAGTATGGCAGTCACCCCCATTATTACAGATAATACAATTTGAAATTTGTTCATTATCTCAGTTGCAGGTGAAGGACAATGGGGGGCTGCACCCATAAACTCATGGCATCATAACCACTACAAAAAGCTACAGTGGTTATGGTCTTGCAGTGTCACTTTAAAGTCATGTAATCACATCCGGAAGCAATATTTCTGGCGCTATACCTCTAGAGAAAATAATATATATAATTAAACATTTGATGGAATTTGTATTTACAATTGCCACCATATAATATTTTCATGTAAGGCACACTTTATCTTATAACATTTCTTCAGCGTACTTTTCCGCTTGTCTGCAAGTGCACTTCAACTCAATGAAACCCATTGGCATTTTATAGAAGATATTTTTTTTTTAATAGACTTAGATGCCGAGTTTAACAAAGTACAATTTTTTTTTTAGTTTAAAATAAATAAAAACCTTGTAAACTTCTCATTGGTGTGAAATACTTGGTCTGCTCAAAGGCTCTTGAAACTGCTGGACCTCTCAAAAGATTGGTAATTGACTCCACCTAGTGATATAAAAAATAAGTAAATGCATAATAATGATTGTGAACTAGAATACATTAAAATATATATTAAAGCATATCTCTAAACAGCACAACTTCACAGTATTTGTTATGAATGAATCAATGAATTTCTCATTGAGCTTTCTCTGTCCAATCGAAAAAGATGATCAAATGTAATTTCTTCTAATGCATCCAAACAAGTAGTATGTTTTTAATATAAGGTATTTACTAACAAAGTTAAAATAGCAATGTCATGTGTTATTTAATTCTGTAGTTTTGTTACTCCTGCAATAATTAACGTTTTACAAGAATTGGGCAGTATATATGTAATTAGAAAATCCTTTCAGCTACTGAAAAAAACAGCAACACTAAACGTATAATAATGCAAATGTAAGCACTCTCCCTTTAAACATTATCAGACTAAACTATAAATGTATTAAACAGGGTTTAATTGTACTGAGAGCGGTGTCTGCTACTCAAAGGCATAGGCAAATAAATTTTCCGCAATTAAATTTAACAGATGTCCCTCTAGGTGGCAATCATGTAACTGGTATATTTGACATGAGAGCAAGTAGGGATTGAGCTGTATAGATTGTGTCCCAGGGGTGGTATACCAAACAGCTATAGAAAATCATATAGTTAAAGAGATAATCAGAGATGATAGATCTTTCTTAAATTGAGCAAACTGGCATACCATACATGGAGTTTTTCATTGTTATTTTCAGTGAATGCATTTCACCAATATTCAACGTACATGCAATTATGTATATGTTGGTTGATGGAATTTGGTTGGCAAATATTTTAATTGTGTACATAAAAATGTTTGCTCTACCCACTCTCATTTCCTTGTTCCTCCTAGCAGTAATTTACTTAAAATAATTATGTTTATCTCCATTCTTGTTCCTTAGACCTCATTCCACAAACCAATTAACCGAAACACAGCCACTTAATTTCCACTAAGCACTAATTAGCAAAAAGCAAGGAATGATTTGAGATGAATAACAACTCAGTGGGCATAGTTTCTTGCCGATGCTGCACTCAATCGGACTTTGCCGTCTTGCAGAATAAATATATTACCGAAGATCAAGGATAGTTAATATTTCTTTTAATATCATATTGTACACAGTATATATTACATACCTGACTAAAGAGGTGCTCTAAACAGCTATGTAGCTTGTCTTGTTTATCATGTGAAATGCGGACACTTAGGGGAAGCTCATCACCTACGAATAAAGCAATATTAAACAAGTGCAAGCAAACTTAACAACTGAAAAATTTATGTTTTTTCGAGATGCGGTTTACTAATTTTGTTAAGTAAAACTGAGAATTTGGAGATGACTTAAAATATTTAGAGATTATAGGGGAAGGGACATTTTTTTTAATTCCATTGAATAAAACGTTGAAAATCATTTGTAACCTTAACGATATAGATGTTTTATTAATCAGATTACATCATAATCCAGTTCGGACAAGGTAACGCCAGGGCAAATATTGCAGATGTAGAGAAGTAGAATTTTTTTTTCATTTTTACTCTTCACCGTAAGCTTTCACTATGCTATCTGGTGCAACAATTGTCAAGGAGGTAAGATGAGTCTTCCAATTACAGTACTAAAAGGTATGGATTTCCACTCTTAATGTTATTCTTCACTCCTCTAAAATACATAATGGTTAAGCAAACTATATTGAAATAAAATGGTGAAGTGTAATTTCCTCTTTAAGCAAATGTTTCATAGTATTATATGTGTTTACCATTTGGTATAGGTTTTTATTTAAATCCAATATCCCAGGCTATAATGTTAATTTAGTATTGGTGAGTTAGAGGCATGGTAATTCCAATAAACATAACATGAGATATACTGAACAAAAATATATTACAGACATTACATGAAAAGATAAATGTTTAAAATAGATTTAAAAAAGACAAACATTTCAGCTGTAGGGTTGTGTAAGGCAAGATGGACAATGTGTACAATAACTCTTCATTGATTTACACCATATGACTTAATCCTTACAGACATGTATTGCAGTTACATTTATATTTAGGCTTAACACGATAACAGGACAGAAAATGTAAACATGCTAAGGGAACAGATTACTAGAGTAAATGGAATTAACCTCTACCAATAGCTTAGGCCTAAATTGAAAACTGAAAAATATGGTGCAAACTATAGGATGGGTTCTCTTATAAAAAGTAAGCATATATCTGGTAAACAAATTGTAAATTCCCAAGGTATGTGCATGGGGACCTGCAATTCAGTTACCAGTGTTATGTTTATCTGTTGCAATAGAAACCAGTTCTGTATGTGGAATTAACAGAAGTCTACATGCAACATTGGATTGTCCGCAACGTGGTAAACATTACAATTTAAATGGAATCCCAAGTAGTGAAGACATGTCAAGAAGGGTAGTGAGTGTTGTCAAGGCCCCATTGTGTGAACAGTATAAAAACTCAGGTTATTCATACATTGAATCAATACAGCAGAGCCATTAAAATTATCTTACCAGAGTCCATTTCATCACTGTGCAGATAAGAACTACACTGGCTACTGCAGATACTCGTAAATGAGGCAATTGAATTTCTGTTACTGTTGCAATCACTAAAACATAAAATGAGGCATATGTTAAATGCAGATTTAACAGATATTGCAATGAAACATATATATGTGTATGTAAGTAGCGATTTTGTCCTCTAAAATGCCTTTTCAAATCTTTACTGCCATCTTTTTTGATCTTGCCCACATTTGTTATTGTAGCAAAGAGCAATGTTATTTACACTTTTTTTGTTAAAGTTCATATATTTATTTCTAGTATACTCTATTAACCAAGTTATTATATATTCAGTATAGTATATGAAGTGTTAAGGTCTAACATTACCTATAAGAATCTCTGTTGCTGATGGTATCGTGACCTGAATCCTCCTGTTCATCACCTGCTACATTGAAGCAGACTTTCTTTCCATTCCGCTCTCCCTTATCATTGTCACTGTCCGTGGCTATCAATGTATCTGTTTTACGTTCCAATTTGGGAGAACATGTTATTGAAGACAGGAGGCTAGAAAATAGTAATAAGAAAATAATAATGGGACATATCTGTAGAAATGGTCAGCCGGTACATGGTTTATTTGGCACTATCCATGCATCCATCTGCCCATCTATCAATCAACGATCATATGTGCTCTCAACACTGATAAACTTTTTGGATGGGTGTAGCATGACAAACCTTTTGGATGGGGAAAAAAACCTTTTGGATGGGTGTAGCATGCAAGTTAATCTCTAGCTTTGACAAAGAGCCACTAATGGCATAAGGAAACGTCATGTGCTGGAACCCAAAGTGCAGCAAGGACTAAGGCGAGAACGAGGTGAAAAACATAAAACACAGTCTGTCAATCCAAAGTTCTATATTCTAGGTAGCAAAGGTTCATATACAATTAGACAGCCCAGGTTAATATCAAAAAAGCAGAAAATAAGGGATACAAATACCAAGTGTCTTTAGTGAACAGAACAACCAAGGCAAGTGATATAGTCTATATGGGGTATAAATAGTGCACCCACCAGGACCACTTATGCCATTTCCTTTAACTTTATTACCATTGGATGGCAAAAGTGGCTGCATAGCAACCAAAAAGAAAAGACTGTGGCCTGCCCTCTGGGCACATTAAGAGCCACCCTCGATGGCCCTCCTACTGCTTTGTGTAATGGAAAAGGAAGTGATGGCATTGATGGGACCACAAGCATCCATAGTGAGAGCAAGAAGGGAAAATGTTGGGTAAGTAAACAGCACTCTTGGGGACTCTCTGCATTTAGACCAGATTATCTGGTCCCTTGTTCTCTGTGGACCCTGTACCTTTCCCTAACCTTGTTTACACTACCTTCCCGTCAGTCGGACACTAGGGGAACTGGAACTTAGATGCAATTTAGTACTCCAGATAATGGATTCCCTGGGCACCGTGTAGTAGATCTCCCTTTTTTCAAGTTATACTTTTTGTTTGCATATGCTTTTTATCCTTAAATTGATTAAAGGTAGGCCCTCCCCCCTTCCTCATTTCTTATACCAGTGGAGCTCTCCCGATGTTAGTTTCCCCTTGTGGGATTCTATAGATCACTTTCTCCTATATCCTGCATATTTTTACATTTATTTTCATTATGTACAGGATTTTATGTAATGCAATTCTATGAAATAGGAAAGTTATTAGGAACAGACTACAGCATCGCTTGATGTAATTTTCACAGTTAGGAAAGATCTTTGAAAAGAAACACTGGAAAGATTGCTTTAATCTCTTATTTTTTCATTTATTACTTTCGCAGTGATCGAGCTATAAGGAATGTTAGAGATTTTGCAATCTTTCATTTTATTTTTTATGCATTTGGCTCTCTATTTTTTTCTTGTACACTATTTCTATGGACATATGTTGGGGTCAATAGAACAGCTCTCAAGGTTGCTAGATCTACAGTAATATGTATGACATGATTTTGTTTATAGCAAAAAGTTAGAGAAGGTCACTCTTCTGTTCACATACACTGATCAGCCACAACACTAAAACCACTGACAGGTGAAGTGAATAACATTGATTATATTGTTACAATGGGGTGGGGTGGTATATATTAGGCAGCAAGTGAACAGTCAGTTCTTGAATTTCATGTCCAGGAAGCAGGAAAAATGGGCAAGCAAAAGAGTGATTTTGAGAAGGGCTAAATAGTGATTGCTAGAGGATTGGGTCAGAGCATCTCCAAATCGCAAGTTGGGTGTTCCTGTATGCACTTACGAATACCTACTAAAAGTGGTGCAAGGGAGGACAACCGGAGAACAGTCATCAGGGTCATGTGCGCCCAAAGCTCATTGATGCAAGTGGGAAGCGATGGAAAAAATATCAGCTGATATTAAGAATTTTCCAGACTGGAAAACTTTGTTGTCATTTCACATTATAGTGATTTCCCCCCCTATTTTTGTGGCATAGTTGGCCATTGCTTCATATTATGTTAACGTGGTGGTAACCCCGTTCAGTTGAACACCTTTCGATTTGGTGCGCTTTAAATATAAGCACTATAATATATATGAATTATAAATTATAATAATGCAACAAAAATAATCTTCAAGGTTGGAGATCAGTTACATATTTCTTCACCAGTCCTTGAAGCCTTAAGCATGTTCAACCCTAAACAATACAATATGAGCTAAATTAGCAGTTCACACTCTGACTGCTGTAACCTCAGTTTCTTTGTTATTAGGCATGTGCATGGTGAAAATTTTCCGTTCGGTTCATTATTCCAAAATTCTGGACTTCCGCAATTAGGCACTTCGACACTTCGGAACTTCGGCAACTTCAGAAATTCGGTAATTTCGGAAATTCGGCAACTCATCTATTCGGACATTCGGAAGTACCCGAAATTCGTCCAAATTAACATTCGGACCGAAACGAATTGCACATGTCTACTTGTTATTCTATTGCAGATTATTTAAGTAGATTCTTTGGGGGTTTTAGTTTCCTAAGCACAATTGTTTCCAAAATAATTGGCATATGGTAACAACCTGCAAGGAATCATAAGCCTAATGCTTTCTCTAGATATCCGAAGAATAAATGGTATTGTTTTTCAATAAATACATTTGCAATAAGTATGTTTTAGGCTCACATCCAAATAAGGCCTGCTGTACATTTTTGTTCTTTATAATAGTCACAGACATTCTATCCTGGTGTATTACACATAATGGGCAAACAATATGCTTACTTTCTCCTAGATCGCAGCAGACTTGGATACGAGAGAATAAGTCAGTTAATTGTGCAGCTGTGCATTTATATTTTGTGTGTTCTGTCTCACCTTTCTGCAACTCTGCAGAATATTTTAGTATTTGTTTTAGCTACACGGTAATGCTGATTGTAAAGCCAATATCTACATTTCCCTGGCCTTCTCCAGTATAGTTAATAAAATAACTACGGCATATGTCTTTAATAAAATGTCTTATGCTAAAGAACAGAAAAACCGAAGAGGTGGCCTGTGAAAATTACTTTTGTTAGGCCTCATTTGGCTTTTCCAACACAGTGAATTTACTTTTTAAATGTTCACTACAATACACCTTGACAAGCACTGATGGAGGCTGAATGGCTCAGCTTAATGAGATCAAGCTACTTGTTCAACAAGTAGCATCCACCATGATGTTGCAGACCATCCTTTCACTTCCCTCACCTGTTGAATACTTCCCAGGTATCACCTCCAAGGTTTCACTATTTAGTAGGGATATTCCTACTTTGAGCCCCGAAAGCCCTACGTCTCTCTTTTCAATCCAAATGTCCCTCTTTTGTAGAAGCTCAGTAATCTTGGTGTGTCTGAATTTATAGCAGAGGTTCACAGCAATAATACTCACAATAATGTGTCAGTCTCAAAACGCAGACCGATCGATAGCCTCATACGCTCCATTGACGCAGAAAAGGCGTTCGATCGCGTAGATTGGACGCTACTACTATCCACACTAAGAGCACTGGGACTAGGTCCTTGCTGGATACGTTGGATCCAAGCTATATACTCCTCTCCTACTGCTTGACTCCGAATTAATGGCCAACTTTCAGATCCAGTTTAAAGGAACGGGACGAAACAAGGTTGTCCGTTGTCTCCACTCCTCTTTATCCTAGAGCCTTTTCTGAATGGGATTAGAGACAACCCAAACATCCAGGGCATATCTGTCCAACAAGCGGAGTATAAAGTCTCCGCTTTCGCTGATGACCTTCTCTTTACCATCCAGGCGCCCGAATCATCGATACCACCCTTGATAGAGGAACTTTCCATATACAATGCACTCTCAAATTTTCAGATTAACTTCTCTAAAAGTGAAATATTACCACTAAGTTGACCCTTCAGACACGTACATTCCTCAAGTCCAAACTTCCCTTCACATGGGCGGACAAGTCCATTGTATACCTCGGTGTCCATCTATCAGCCAACTTAACGTCCATCGATGATCTGAACTACGAGCCATTATACCAATCTATCTCCAAGGACCTACAGGCATAGCAAAAACCACACTTCTCCTGGCTCTGTAAATTTAACATCCTCAAAATGAACATGCTACCGAAAATACTGTACCTCTTCCAAACCCTACCTATAGCCATTCCCAAAGCCTTCTTTGCCAAGCTGCGAAGTCTCTTTACCTCATTCATCAGGGCGCATAAGCAACCCAGGCTCTCATACGAAGTGCTTACTAGACACAAGTCCTGTGGAGGCCCAGGGCTGCCCCACATGGAAAAATACTACAAAGCTACGTTGCTATCAAGAGTATATGAATGGTCCCAACACCCACCAAACCTCCAACGGAAAAAAATAGAAGCCGCTATATTTAAACTCCCCATCCATACGATCCCTTGGCAAAGGGCTCACCCCAAGCAGCTGCTCCTTGACCACGACACACACCCCACGATACCTCCCACACTCAAGACATGGGATAGACTGTGTGAAAATCGCAACATATCCCCACACCCATCCCCACTATACCCAATCACCCACAACCCGCACTTCCAACCGGGACTGATTGCTGCAAACTACCGAGGCTTCCGAGATACCTATGACCAGACGTACCTTACTATAGGATCTATTCTAGATGGTGACTCACTTCGTCCACTATCAGACCTCATACACTCGACTGCTCCATCTACAATGCAAACATTTCACTACGCACAGCTACATCACTTCCTAAAGACAGACACACGACTCCTCAGGGGGACCAGACCCCTCTCTGATTTCGAAACACATTGCAAAACCCGGAACATTAAAACTAAGCAGCTCTCGACTTTCTACAAAATTATCCAGGTAGATCATGCTGCCCACCCGCCTAAATTTACCGTCTCATGGACCGAGGACCTTAACACACAATTCACGACAGCACAATGGACATCCATATTTAACCAAATACATAAAACATCTTTTTGCACCGCAATCCTGGAAAGCGGTTATAAGAGAATCTTCCAGAGGGCACTACTCCCTAGCTAAACTACACTCGTTATTCCCCAACACCCCAGATGTTTGCTGGAAATGTGCCCAACCAGGTGCGTCCCTGGCCCACATCTGGTGGCATTGCCCTCAAACCCAAAGATACTGGACAAACATAGGGACAATGATTACGACGGTAACAGGAATAAAACTTCCCCATACCCCACACACTCTGCTATTCCTGTTCCTACCCCACACCCTCACCAACACGCAGAAAAGACTTGTAACCCATCTCCTCACAGCAGCCAACATCCCTATTCCAGTAAAATGGAAAAATCCCAATACCCCGACGATCAGAGAATCGATTCACAGAGTAGACGGGCTTAAAATAATGGAAACCATACACCCCTCTGTTACCCACAAATTGTCCCTCTTCCAAGAGGTGTGGGAGCCGTGGACAAGATTCTTGTCAAAATCTAACATTGCCCCATGACACCTCAACCTAGAACCTCTCCACCACCCAACAGTCCACAAGACAGTTAGAATGCCAACTGCCTAAATACTCCCTTTGATCTCCTCTTGATCTCCTCTCGGACTTCCCATCCCCCATCCCTCCCCACCCCCCCTCTCCCTTTCACCGTCTCCTCTCCCCCCTGCTCCTCCCTTTCTTTCTTTTTGCGATATAACTCACAGACTCTTAACTCACAGGCAGATACAGGTAACTACTAGCTTCTTAACACAAAGAGCCGATACCACCCGCCCACTACTAATCGACTCCTGACTCGGGAGACCTACAGCCAGCCCATGAGCTAGATACCCCCACTGTAGTATCTGCTAGACCCATGCTGGCCCGATCTCGAGCAAGTAGCCACCACCTAACTGGGAACCTTGCTCACAACCAACCCATATCGATAAACTTGAACTTACCCATACCGTCCCTAAACAACAGGTAACCACTGAAAACAAATATAACCCACTGTAATACGAGTTACTGCAAACCCGCCAAGCTCATATAATTCAACATAGAGGGAATGTGAAACCCGTACAGACGCCATAATGGTAGGGCAAATACACAAGTAACACCACTCTACTAGAGGGTACAACGTCCATGGTTCATAATGTACTATGTGGTATGTTTACCACCACAGTATTTTAAAGTGACACCAGCACTAGAGACCCGGGCATCACCTATAGTTTTGGCAATACCCCCTTGGTCAATACAAATACTTTTTTGAGCAATTCACAACCCTCTTTGGCAGTAAGTACCTGACAGTTAACCACAACGATTTCCAGCTGTTATGTAATGATGTATAATACACTGTGACCCCTGCGTGGGTCTCCTTCAATTATGTATTAGGATTGTTTGTGAGAAATGCAAATCACCCCCTCTATGTATTCCTGTGATTTCCTTTTATGTAAACAACAAAAGTTTATAAATAAATTTAAAAAAAATGTGTCAGTCTGTGTAAATAAGATACAGTCGTTCTTATTGCGGATTACATTCTAGCTGCATAAATTGTGATAAGTCACCTAAAATGTCTCAGAAGAGGTTCACCTGTGTCAACACTAATAACCCTAAAATTAAAATATCACTTTTTTGTCAATTTGAAATGTTGGTAGTTATACCTGGATTACAGGAACCCAATAATGGAGTCTCAAAATGGAGTCAAACTACCACTAGTTCAAGAATAATTATGGCCCTTAATGACCTAAAGGATAACATGCAGATCTGTAGACAGGCATAATGCCAACGCAGGTATCTGTATTAGAAAAGTCATTACATGTTTTTAGTGCATCCTGCACAGACGTCCTGCAGTGTGCCCAGGGTGATCCCTCCTAGTATTTAACCATTGTACGTTTTTGCCAAAGAGTCTTCTGTATAGTATGGAAAGGGAGGAAAGAGGTGGCAGCATTTAGAATCTTCTGCAATTTGCAGAGTTACTGAGTGCAGACCTGACTAACTAAAATCAGTACAGGAACTGAGGGGAAGGGGAGATTAGGGTTTTGCATTGAAATTTAGCCCATGCACATTTCAGACAATGAGAAAAGTGGTTAACTGGTGGCATTAAACCGAGACATTGAAAATTTATTATTTTTAGACTTAACAAGGAAAAGTCAACATTGACCTGTATGAAAGTGAAATCTGGGGAGGAAATCACATATAGGGCTGAAATACCATTGGACAGGATAGCCCCACTGGATTTAGCAAAATTAGCATTAGCAAAATTCTTTTTTTTTTTTTATTTGTTTACTAAAACATAAAAGAAAGCCCTACATATGATATATAAACTAAACGAAAGGGCAAATGCCTAATGCATTAATTTTTAATTTAGTTTCGTTTGTTTAATAGACTCTGTGCTGCAGGGGAATTAACACAGGTCCCCCCATTCCCGCATGGTGGGGAACAGAATATAACTAAAATGGGGGTGCATAGTGCCCCCCCAGTGCCATAATATCCCCAACCATGAACGGTGGGTGGGGACCCTAATTAAAGGGGGACCTAATGTCCCCCCAGGTCCCCACCTATGACCAGTGGGTGGGTACAACAAATAATAAAGTGACTAGGGGTCCCCAAGCTCCTAGTCACTCCCCCCCTAATAATAGTGAGGGGGACCCAATAAACTAACCCTGTAAAAAAAGTCATACTTACCATTAGATGTCTTCTTTCTTCTTTTCTTTTCTTTCTTCAGACCCAAAAAAGGCCAAATAAAAATCCATAATGCCCGTCGCAACTGTAAAAAAAAAACCAGAGTGCAAAACCAAAAGAAGGAAAAAAAAAATCCAGACGGTAAAAAAATAAATCCTTCTTCACCCAGCAATGGCATGGCGCAGAATGAGCTCTGCAGAGCTGGGAAAGGCCGCCCTTTCAGAGCGCTCTTTCAGGTAAATGAAGAGACTGACAGGTAAGTCTCTACATTTACCTGTCACACTCTGATTGGTTGGCTTGAAATCCAACCAATCAGAGTGCTCTGTGTCATTTTACACAGTGGGGGAAAGTTATTTGGAATTTTCCCATGCTGTGTAATTTGACTCATAACCCTATAATTAGTTGCTTTCTTTTTTGAAAGAGCCCTCACTGGGTGAAGAAGGATTATTTTTTTTACTGTTGGGATTTTTTTTTGTACATTGTTTTTGTTTTGTTTTGTTTTTTAACAGTTGCAACGGGTATTATGGATTTTTATTTGGCTTCGGGACGCATAGTGACATTATTTGTGATTCCCACCCACTGGACATGTTTGGGGACCTGAGGGTACATTAGGTCCCCCCCATTATTTATTTATTTAGGGTCCCCATCTGCTGCTCATGGGTGGGGACCACGGGGAACATTAGGTCCCCCCTTTAATTAATTAGGCTCCCCACCCGCCGCTCATGGGTGAGGACCTGGGGGGAACATTAGATACCCCCATTATTTATTTATTTAGGGTCTCCACCCACCGTTCATGGATGGGCACCAGGGGGGACATTAGATCCCCCCTTTAATTAATTAGGGTCCCCAGCCGCCGCTCATGCGTGGGGACCTGGGGGGGACATTAAGTTCCACCCATTATTTTATTTATTTAGGGTCCCCAGCCGCCGCTCATTGGTGGATACCACGGGGGACATTAGGTCCCCCTGTTTATAATAATAGCACCCAGCCGCAGATCATGGGTGAGGGTGCGGGAGGGGCACTATGTCCCCTCCATTTTAGTTATTTGTGTTCCCCACCATGGCCTGTGCCAGGTCCCCCCTTATTGCACTAGTGACTGGGCAGCAATAGAGGCCCAGTCACTAGTAGTTTTGGCAACATGCCGCTGGTAGGGACATGCGGGAAGATTTAACCTCCCTTTTATCTTCTTGGGTCATAGTGCCCCCCATACTGATTTATATTTAGTCTAGGGTCATAGTGTCCCCTATTCTGATTTATATTTAGTTTTAAATGACAGCGAGCAGCCACTGTAAAATTTACGAAAACAAATAATTTTTTAACGAATTTAATTTGAAAAAGAATGGTTTCTAGACGAAATTCGGGATTGACGAATAACATTTTTAATTAGTGCAAAATCATTTGTACGAAACAAAACTTTCACTGGTGCACATGTCTAGCAAAAAAAGACAGATTTTCAAACCCAATAAAGTGACAGTGGATAAAAAAAAAAAGGAGAAAATGTGCAGACCTCGCAACAGGCAATGCAATACAGTCATTAGTTGTCATTGCCATGTGTAATTTAGAGGATATACAATAAATAGAAACAAAAACAAATGTATCACTTCTAGTGCAGAGGAAGCACAGCAGAGTAGTAATTCTGAGATGTACACTAGCATTAGACTCACATTATTGTCAGCATATTAGTTCAATATCCAGTGCGCTGATGCTCTCTGATACTTACTCATCAATCTGTGACACACAGGTTTCGATCTCGGCCAGCGCAGACTGCAGCTTGCTTAATAACTTTTGGTAGATATCCTGTGTTTCTAGATCTTCATCTTTAAGCAGATAACGAAGGCCATGGCCATCTTGCTGGCCCAGAGAATGCCCGGATGGAGCAGCCATAGTTGTTATCGTATGCTGTACGTATACCATCGGGTTCAGTTTACCTAAACAGATCGTTAATAGGCTAATTAAGAAAATAGAAGACAATACTTAAAACTTTTTTAAAGGGTCACTTGAATGTGGAAGCAGTTTTTAAGCGAGGAAGAAGACTAGAGACGTATATGCCACCAGGAATTAAATATTATAATAATCATTTTTTTTAGTGCCAACATTTAGAAAGTCAGACATATTATGCCAGAAAATATCAATATTATTCTCGTACACACACTACAGGTCACATTTAATATTCTGTCCCACAATTATCCCTGCAACATATCCTACAGCAAAAAGGATATATTAAAGGTAACGAAGGCCCTGTTCAAACAAATGTATAATCCATGAGGATTTGAGGTAGGCAGATACACTGTATATTGCCCAGGTTTACATACTTGACATTTTCAATGTCTTTTCTCTGTCTATTTTATTTTATTTTTGCCTTGTCATAATGTTTTTGAAAGTGTAATGTACCTTAAATTCATTTTTTTCAACTTAAAATACTACATGAATAAATCACTTTTATATCCTAAATGTAAATATTTTGAGTATAACTCATACACATCTACGTGAAGCAATAATTACCAGATTTTACTATTTACATGACGTACAGTCATGATTTTATTAACGTCACGAAGGCGAGTATTATGCTGCACTCTTTCTTTATTTCCCTCAGCAGCAAAGAAAAAACTTTAACAATAATATGAACACAGGAAAAGTCCTTAACATATATATTCCCTGGCAACCAATCAGGTTCCACTCTCCAGCATAATAGGCGGTTTTCTTATGACAATTTCCTCTTTCTTGCGATCCCGAATTTGTACCGCCATCCAAACGAGAGAAGTAATCCAAACAACGGGAGAAGTCATCGATGGATGAACTTTCAATTTAGGCTGTAAAAGAGCGTAGAATATGGTAATATCCAAGTATAAAACTGGTTGTATACATAATTACCATGTTATACTTTATGAGGCAATATCCACTGCAACTTATCTTAAGTCAATCTGTCTGAGGTGAGAACCCAACATGTATAGTCAAAACCCATCACAATACCAGTGAGAAATCTAAGTCAAGTTAGTACTTACTGTACTAACTTACCCAGGTGAACATCATCCAGGGAATGGTGGGAGGGATAATACTCGCCTCCGTGTCATTAATAAAATCATGACTTTACGTCATCTAAATAGTAAAATCTGGTAATTTTATTAAGACACGGAGGCTCCTATTATGCTGGTTTAAAGCTGTGATATAATTGTTCCTGCAAAGTGTTCAATCGGTTTGAAGTAGAAGTCATGGAAAGTGGACTCCGAAGACCAATCGGCCACTCTTAAAATATCCTCCAAGCAACGACCTACCGCGGAGGCTTTTGAGGCAATAGCTGAACGAACAGAATGTGGAGAGAACATGGTAGTATCGATGCCTGCCAATGTCATAATCCATTTGACCCATCTGGCTAAAGAGGGAGATGATATTGGAAGATGTGGTTTGCGGACAGAGATAAATAGTTGCGGTTTCGTGGGATTGCGAAGCGGAGCTGTATGGATTTCGTACTCCTGTAAACATGCAACTGGACACAATAGAGGCTTCTGAAGGAAGGCCGGGTATAGTACAGACTTAGAAGACGTTTTGGTCCTTCTGGAGATATCAAAGAGGACGCCTTGTGGTGTAAAGGATCGAGCATCTGTATCCAAAGCTCGAACATCCGAGACTCTTTTGCATGATATAAGGCAGAAGAGCATGACTAATTTTGCTGACAATTGTTTGAGTGATAATGAAGAGTTGTCCGGCCATGACATTAGAAAACGGAGGACAATTGAAACATCCCAGAGTGTAGAATAACGAGGGAGCGGTGGACGGGAAAATCGTATTCCACGTAGTAAGCGGCAGACAAAGGGATGATGTCCGATGCCTTGAAAAAAAAAGTGAGGTCAGAAACTGTAGGATGGCTGTCAAAGGAGCCGATAAGGGATCCAGATTTCTTCCCACGCACAAACCATTCCATGCATTCCAAGCAGATTTAGAAGCGTGTCTTGTTTCGGGTGCCCATGCAGTCTCGAGAAGTCTGAGAGTTGCATGCGGAACGCCTTCAATTGACCAAGGTCCCCTGAAATCAGCCCTGCCATAAGCCTGAGAAGGCCTTGGAGAATTAAGGGATAAGGTTGTCCATCCGGGTCCTGGAGAAGGGAGTCGTACGATGGGAGGAGGCATGGGAAGTCTATCGACATCTCCAGAAGGTGAGGGAACCATGGTTGGGATGGCCGTAGGAAGTCATAATGACCAACGTGCCCTTTTGGCATCGCATATGTAGAAGGCAACGGGGAATCATTGTAAATGGAGGGAATGCATAATTCATCTCCGTGGTCCAATCCTGGAGGAAAGCATTTGTTGCTAGAGCCGAAGGATCTGGTCTCCAACTGTAGAACCGAGGGAGTTGAGCGTTCAATCGGGAGGCAAATAGGTCTACTCCCAAAGGCCCCCAGGTATCTGTGATGTTCTTGAATGTCATTGGGTGCAGACGCCAGTCGCTGAAGTCCCTGAGGTGTCTAGAGTACCAATCCGCAGTACTGAAAGTCCGGGGATATATTCCGCTGTCACCGAGATATTGTGCACAAAGGGCCTAGGGCAGCACAAAATCAGGATACACCACTGCGTATAAGCTCGCATCTGATTCTATGATCAGATCTGGGGTTCTTCCGAAAATAGCGCGCCCGTTCCAAGCCTCCATATGGAGGAGCCACCAGCGAAGTTCGTCTTTCGCTTCTTCGTCTAGCGTTACCATGTCCCCATATGATGCACCACCTCTGAGAGGCCTGAAGTTGCTGTAGAGCCCGATAATGGAGTGGGCCTGGGAATATGGTTTGGATGGAAGCCGCCAGGAGTCCGATTACTCGTACCAGGTGTTTGAGAGAGAATTGGGGAACAGCCAATCAGGGCTGCCATCAGGGCATGACAACTGGGGGGCAAGGACTGCTCAGGTCGTCCGGGCCCCACATTCAGTGGTGTACATACCGGGTCGCAGGGGCCACTCAGCCAGGGCGAGTGTTCCCTCGCGCGCCCTCCCGCAGGACCGGCCGCCGGGTGACACCAGGGAATCCCCTCAGCACTCCTACAAGTAGGGAGGCTGGGGGGATGAAATAAAAAAAGTATGTGGAAGGAAATTTGACGGGGGGGAGGAAGGAAGTTGGAGAGGGGGGGAAGAAGAAAGTTGGAGGGGAAGAAGGAAGTTGCAGGGGAGAGAAGTAAATTGGGGAGAAGAAGGAAATTGGAGGGGAGAAGGAAAGAGGGAGGGGGAGAAGAGGAAAGGGAGAAGAAATTGGAGAGGGGGAGAAGAAGGAAATTGGAGAGGGGGGTAAAAGAAGGAAGTTGGAGAGGGAGGGGGAGAAGAAGGAAATTGGAGGGGAGGGAGAAGGAAATTGGAGGGGAGGGAGAAGGAAATTGGAGAGGGGGGAGAAGAAGGAAATTGGAGAGGGAGGAGGAGAAGAAGGAAATTGGAGAGGGAGGGGGAGAAGAAGGAAATTGGAGAGGGAGGGGGAGAAGAAGGAAATTGGAGAGGGGGGGAGAAGAAGGAAATTGGAGAGAGGGGAGGGAGGGGAGAAGAAGGAAATTGGAGGGGGGGGAGAAGGAGCTGCTTCCCGTTCTCCCAGAACATTGATTTTTGTGACCACAGTTACAAACCGCCTCCAGAGAGCCTGTTCTACACCAGACCAGTGGAGCCAGTCTGGTTGTAAGTAGGCAATCTAGTATATTATTCGTGGCACTAAGCTCTAATTTACCTCACATTAAAGGGACACTATAGTCCCCAGAACCACTGCAGCTTAATATAGTGGTTCTGGTGTCTATAGCCTGTCCCTGCAGGCCTTTTAATGTAAACACGGCGGCACTGCAGCACTGGCGTTAGTTAACATGGCAGATCATATGGGTGGGGCATTGTGATGTCACAAGGAAACTTTACTTTTGCCTAGGACGGCAAAAATCCTTGCACCGGGCCTGCAGACACTGCATCCCTGGGAGCGGACTCTGGGGGGGGGGGGCAGCACATTGGGCGGACTCGGGTGCAGGCACCGGGGGCCCAGACCTTGAGCTGTGTCAGGGGCCCCAACATTTCTGATGGCAGCCCTGCGCCAATGTACGTTTGATTTCTTTTTTGATGTTTGACTTTGGGAGGTGTAAAGTCTGTGAAGTGGAATCGATCACCAGTCCTAGGAATTCGATGCTCCGAGCTGGCGTCAGGATAGATTTTTCCCAGTTTATCAGGAAACCTAAGTTTTGCAACAGCGTCAGAGTCCATGTGAGATGTGTGTGGAGAAGGCCGGTGGACTGGACTAGCAGGAGGATATTATCCAGGTAGATGATAACCGCACTCCTCGACTCCGAAGTAAGGTAATCACGGGTTTCATAACCTTTGTGAAACACCATGGGGCTGATGACAGTCCGAATGGGAGGCATATGAACCTCCATTTCTTTCCTTCCCACGTGAATTGGAGAAACTCTTGGCATCTGTCTGATATGGGTACCATGAGGTATGCATCCTGTAAGTCTAACTTGACCATCCAATCTTTTGGTTGTAGGAGGTCGCGCAGGCAATGTATGCCTTCCATCTTGAAGTGGTGATAGGCCACGTAGGCGTTCAACTGTTTCAAATTTATGACTGGCCTCATTCCTCCGCCTTTCTTGGGTACCAGGAAAAGGTTGCTGACGTACCCTGGAGTATTGAACGGGATCTGTGTGATGGCTTGTTTGCACATCAGATCGTGAATTTCCTTGCATACAAGGATAGCATCTTGTTGGGAAAAAACAATCTCTCTGGGTAGGGAGAGTTGAATCGGGTGTGATACGAAATCTATGCAGTACCCTGTTACAGCCTGCAGAACCCAAGCATCTGATGTCAGATGCGACCACACATGGGAAAAATGTATGAGTCTGTCCCCCACACCCTGAAGGGAAGAAGGGGAATAGTAGACACTTACCATAAGATCGTCTTCCAGAAGGAGCTCCTCGGATGCCCCTAGCAACCCAGGGTCTGCCCCTTTGGGGGAAGAAAGCTGGTGTGGACCTCTGCTCCTGGAATCCAGCTCTTCCAATATAGGAACCTCAGTTCTGTCTGTATGAACCTCTCTGAATACAGCAAAAACCTTATCTTGCGCATGTTATTCTGATCCTTATCTAGGGCTTTAAAGGTATGTACAAAGGACCCTAGTTCCTTTACAAAGGAATCACCAAATAAAAGCCCTTTAGCCTGGGCACCTGGATCATTAATTGCTAGATTAACTAGCATAGGCTCGATTTTGAGCAGGATAGCTTTGCGGCGTTCTGTAGCCAAAGCCAAATTTAAATTTCCTACTAGGCAAATGATCCTTTGGATCCATCCGCAGATGACATCCCTGTCTAAGTCACGGTCATCTTTGACCGCCTCAAATATTTTTGCCGCGGGACCCAAAATGTCCAAAGCCTTGTCTTGGCAATTAGTTGTCTTTCCTCGGTTCCCACCAGGTTCTCCAAAGGAATTGGGCAATTTTGGGGTCCACAATGGGCTTTTTACATGCATCATCTGGAACCGTGGGACGGGGGCATTCTGCCCTCAACTTATTCCTGGTAGCCTTGTCTAGGGGCTTACGTACTCTGGAGGCGATGTATTTCGCCACATGTTCCGAGGGACACCATTCCGCTGATCGCGGAGTTCATCAGGGTCGAATAGAGGTACCCCCTTAGGATCTAATATCCTGGAGTCGTCACTAGACCCCGACAGACTTACCTGGGCCTCTGACAGCGTCACGGGGAAGGTGCCGAAGGAGGAGGTAGAATCCTCACCCAATGCAACGTCAGAGTCTGATTCGGACTGGCCCTCTAAGTCGTCCTTATCGGACTCATTCATTTCCTCCTCAATGTCGCGGAGTTCTGACTCAGATGAATTTAGTTGGGCTCTCGTCCGCTTCCATAGTCTAGCCAATTTTGCCTGGCTAGTGGCTCTTTTGCATGGTGGTGGTTGCGCACCTTCTGAGACAGACGTTAGGCTGTCACCCAAAGCAATTTTGGATGAATGTTTGGTCTTAGCTGTAGCTTTGCAACCTTGGGGGACCTCTGATACATTAGATGCAGTTGACGTGTCAGTCTGCTGCGCTGATTGGTGGACCTGCAGGATGGCCTGTGTAATACTGTGTGACAGAGACGTCGACACAGCACCCATAGCGGAAGTCATAGTCTGGGAAATGGCTTGAGAAACCGAGGTGTCGAATAGCGCCTGCATGTCCGCAGTAGCGGATAAATCATGGCACATAGTCCCTTCTCCCGGGTTACACTGGGAAATCTGAGGGGTCACTTGTGACCCAGAATCCACAGTTTGTTCCTTGTCAGACTGCATTATTAGTGTGGACTATAGTAACCTGTAATACAGGGAGTGCAGAATTATTAGGCAAGTTGTATTTTTGAGGATTAATTTTATTATTGAACAACAACCATGTTCTCAATGAACCCAAAAAACTCATTAATATCAAAGCTGAATATTTTTGGAAGTAGTTTTTAGTTTGTTTTTAGTTTTAGCTATGTTAGGGGGATATCTGTGTGTGCAGGTGACTATTACTGTGCATAATTATTAGGCAACTTAACAAAAAACAAATATATACCCATTTCAATTATTTATTATTACCAGTGAAACCAATATAACATCTCAACATTCACAAATATACATTTCTGACATTCAAAAACAAAACAAAAACAAATCAGTGACCAATATAGCCACCTTTCTTTGCAAGGACACTCAAAAGCCTGCCATCCATGGATTCTGTCAGTGTTTTGATCTGTTCACCATCAACATTGCGTGCAGCAGCAACCACAGCCTCCCAGACACTGTTCAGTGAGGTGTACTGTTTTCCCTCCTTGTAAATCTCACATTTGATGATGGACCACAGGTTCTCAATGGGGTTCAGATCAGGTGAACAAGGAGGCCATGTCATTAGATTTTCTTCTTTTATACCCTTTCTTGCCAGCCACGCTGTGGAGTACTTGGACGCGTGTGATGGAGCATTGTCCTGCATGAAAATCATGTTTTTCTTGAAGGATGCAGACTTCTTCCTGTACCACTGCTTGAAGAAGGTGTCTTCCAGGAACTGGCAGTAGGACTGGGAGTTGAGCTTGACTCCATCCTCAACCCGAAAAGGCCCCACAAGCTCATCTTTGATGATACCAGCCCAAACCAGTACTCCACCTCCACCTTGCTGGCGTCTGAGTCGGACTGGAGCTCTCTGCCCTTTACCAATCCAGCCACGGGCCCATCCATCTGGCCCATCAAGACTCACTCTCATTTCATCAGTCCATAAAACCTTAGAAAAATCAGTCTTGAGATATTTCTTGGCCCAGTCTTGACGTTTCAGCTTGTGTGTCTTGTTCAGTGGTGGTCGTCTTTCAGCCTTTCTTACCTTGGCCATGTCTCTGAGTATTGCACACCTTGTGCTTTTGGGCACTCCAGTGATGTTGCAGCTCTGAAATATGGCCAAACTGGTGGCAAGTGGCATCGTGGCAGCTGCACGCTTGACTTTTCTCAGTTCATGGGCAGTTATTTTGCGCCTTGGTTTTTCCACACGCTTCTTGCGACCCTGTTGACTATTTTGAATGAAACGCTTGATTGTTTGATGATCACGCTTCAGAAGCTTTGCAATTTTAAGAGTGCTGCATCCCTCTGCAAGATATCTCACTATTTTTGACTTTTCTGAGCCTGTCAAGTCCTTCTTTTGACCCATTTTGCCAAAGGAAAGGAAGTTGCCTAATAATTATGCACACCTGATATAGGGTGTTGATGTCATTAGACCACACCCCTTCTCATTACAGAGATGCACATCACCTAATATACTTAATTGGTAGTAGGCTTTCGAGCCTATACAGCTTGGAGTAAGACAACATGCATAAAGAGGATGATGTGGTCAAAATACTCATTTGCCTAATAATTCTGCACTCCCTGTATAACATAATATAGGATACCTAGCTATAGGGTTTATTAACCCAGAATAGGGAAAAAATATCCTGCAAAGGAAACAACTTACAAAAGCACAGAGAGAGATAGAAAGCCGTCCGTTCGCCAAAACACTAAACCCCAACAAGGGGAAACAGGAAGGGGCAGGCTTATAGGAGAAAACCGTGCAAAATGTTGTCGAATTACAACATTCCGCGAACAGCCCATTCGTATGAAGAGCAGTATAAATACTGGTAAAACTCCCGAACGGTAAAGATGCGAATGAATGCACAGTTCATCTAAAAATCAAACGAACTGAAAAATCATATGAACGGAAAAAAGCACGAAAATAAATTGGTGAATAAAGGAAACTGCCAAACGGCAGATTAGACGAATTAGAGGTCAGTTGAAAAAGGCGCGAAAGTGCCACGAGACAAGTGTAAGTAAAATTAGAGGGATATATATAATGGATACCCCTCCCGGTGTCCCCCTAAAGAGAACCGGGGGGGGAGCCCAATCAAGCAAAAAACAGAAATAAAAGGCACAACAATTTATGAACGTAATCAGAATAATATTGTAGTAAAATAATAATTGTAAATTAAAAAGAGCATAATACTAGCAAATAATACTAAACTTAGTACTACTAATAATAGTAATATTAGTAATAACAGTATTAATATTAGCAATAATAACAATAATAATAGTAATAACAATAGTAATAATAATCCCACAGTTAAGAACTATGGGATCAGTGTACTTAACTGAGGGAGCAGCAAAGAAAGAGAAATTGTCATGAGAACACCGCCTATTATGCTGGAGAGTGGAACCTGATTGGCTGATTGGTTGCCAGGGAAGATATATGTTAAGGGTTGTTCCTGTGTTCATATTATTGTTAAAGTTTTTTTCTTTGCTGCTGAGGGAAATAAAGAAAGAGTGCAGCATAATAGGAGCCTCCGTGTCTTAATAAAATCAGAATTTGCCACTTGCAAGATGAGCGCAGAAGAATTCCATAGTCTCTGGATTGAAAGTATTTGCCAGACTTAGCTTGATAAGCTTGCCCACGCTGTACGCACAATAATTTTTCTGTAACCAAACTTTATTTGCTTTAGGGGACGCTAATATAATTGCACACCATATGCTGATTACATGCCAGAATACTAGTATCAGTTGCTTATCAAATATATAACTAAAAACCAGATGGCATTTAATAGGAAGCACTATTCTTGACAATTGATGATGCAGTTCTGGCATTTTTAAAATTGTAAGATGTGTTCTCCACTCTTAATTAAAAATGTTCCGTTCCTGAAATCGAAAAAAGTTAATAAGATATGTTTTATAGAAAGAAGGGATATAAAGAGTTCTATGAGAAAATGATTACTAATTATGTAGTGCTACTGTATGCTTTACTATTATTCTCTAATATTTATTCATTTTATTTTGTCAGTTTTAATGTACAGAATAACAAGGTTAATGGTGTTCCGTAGCTCTCTATTGAATCTACCATTTTCTACCAAATTAACATATTAAGTTAACCACAGATTGTTGTTATGTGTTAAAGATAAGGGTAGAGAGTGGCATATTTTCTTTCTACTGAACCACTGATGTCTGGTAAAGTTGACTACTGCATGTTTTTATACATGAGTTTTACAACACATGGAACAGATGAGCCTAATAGAAATTTACCAATAGATGTTATTGCATGCCCTCAAGATTACTCAGTTGCTAGAAATAAAGATTTTTCTGCATTCGCATGACATTCATGAATAATTTCGGATCCATACTTTTTAATTGTGTGTATTATGGGCGATGTGAATTTGGATCTCTGTGAAAATATGACAAATGATAAAAAGTTTAAAAGTTGTGAAATTAGCTGCAATTATCTTGGTTCTGCAGTTTAACTCTTCACAAATGAAGTGTTAGGTCTGGGGAGCACAGTTTAGCTATATTTAAATTAAAATATTAGGTACCACATTTGAGGTTTAGTTTGTTTTCCAGTATATGACGGGTCTCTAAATCCTGTAGAAACTCCCTCAATAACATCTCAAAAAGGTGAGGGAAGTCTAGATGTGGAACACTAGTAAACCCCAGTATATGTGGTATACCACTAATCATAAATCTCTTATAACCTAAATCATACTGGGGTTACCTCAGAACTCCAAGAGAGACCTCCGGAATATCCTATCCCCAATATATTATAGGCACAGCATAAGCAATGATGTTAAGTATAGGCCACGACAAGGGAGAATACTGTTTCAGTGGATATACCATGAAGACAGATCTTACCTTGTTCTGAATTTCTATTTTCCTTGTCATTGGAGATTTGCTTTCTGTTGTCCAGCTGGACTCCAAAAGCGCTGCCAAGGGAAGTCAACGTTTTTGGGTAAGAAACCTCCATGATATTAAAGTGGCAATTTGTTGGACAGAAGTCACTGCTGTGCAGAGGTGAGATCTTTGACTTTGCTTGTTTGAAGGTGGGCCAAGCACGGTTTTTCAAAACTCTTGAAAACTAATAAAAAAAAAAAAAAGACAAAATCTTTCTTTGAGCAAATAGAGGTAAGCTAATAGCGTTATAGTCATATGATTTTTCTTATGAAAAGGATGCTTCTATGTAACTTGAAGTAATTTATATTTTTACCAATAGAGCAGATGTGTACTGATTCCATTTTTGGAATATCATGTCTAATATACAGGCCAACTCTTCCATTTTTATTAAAATAGGAATTCATCTCTCTCTCTATTCTTCCCTGCTCACAGTCTTATTCAATAAATTGTGAATTAAAAGTGAATTTAAAATGTTTTCTTTCTTTTTTTTTTCTCCCCCATTCACAGAATTATTTAATAAATTGTGAATTCAAAGTGAATTTCACATTTTTATTTTGACTGGTGAATGGATGCAAAACAGGAAGGACTTTGGCTCAATCACCATAATACATTTTAAAAGATTAATCTCATGTTAAAAAAATTAATTTAAACAGTAAGCACTTCACCCCCCTACCAGTGACGGCTGCAGGGAATTGGCTGACACGAGTTTCTGTAAAATTAACTATACATTCGCCTCTAGAATACCAAATATAATTTTATAAAGAAACAACATAAGAACATATTAGGAGATAATCAGTATGGTTCACTGTTCTTCTTTCCCATGTATACCAATCCTTGCTTTTATTACAAAGCTAGATATAGCTTTCTCGGGCCTCATTGTGATCATGGTTGCTTTGCATGATCAATAAATCTTTTCGCTGTACCTGGTTGTTATTCGATTATTACACTAACACTGTAGCAACAGTTACACCAAACAACCATTCTACACAGGATTTTTCCAGCTGCTAATGTCTGTGTAGAGTAGAGGTACAATGCAAACGTTTACGGTCCCTCTGCAATTTTGCTTTGACTTGCAAGACAATTGGCTTTGGAAATACTACAGTATAAAGTATAATATTTTCAATTTCAAATTTCAAATGTATTTCAATTATTTAACACTGCATACGTTCCTTAATGACTGCATATATCAGAATAGTCATCACATAATGAATGTCTTTGACAAGCTTTAAAATAACTCCATCTATATTAAGTTTGCCATTTTCACATCTTTCACCTTACTCCTATGACACTGAATTGTTGCATAAATACAGGTTTCCCATAGACTTTCCATTTACATTCACACATACTATAGGATATTCTGCTGTTCAATACCACAAAGCAGAATATTCTAGTATGTTGGTCATTCCTAAATTAAACGTCACATAATAATTCTACTTCGATATAAAATTTGGAGTTGCATTTTCTCCCTAAAGCAAATATTATTAACACATTAACACAAAAATCTTATGAATAACAGAAACCATCAGATGTTTGTTTCGGTCAAATCTAACTATTATTAATGCCAACATATATATATATAGCATACTACATAGCTGAAAAGAGACAGGTGTTTAGCCCTTCTCACATTTGATCTTTGCTGTTGATCCAAAAGAAGGCAAAAAACACAGCCTGAGCCGCTTCCAATTGTACAACAAATTAGGAAACAAACCCATCTTGACCCGAGATTGGCAGTCAGATATCGCCAAGAAGCTATTACCCCACTAATTAAACTTTATATCCTTGTATATTATGCGTTTGGAAGTATTTATCCAATTGCTGTTTAAACATCTGTATAGACTCTGATAAAAAAAATAAAAAAACACCTTTTCAGGCAGAGAATTCCACATCCTTATTGTTCTTACTGTAAAAAACCTTTTCCTTTGCCTTAGACTAAATCTCCTATCTTCCTGTCTAAATACTTGACTTTGTGTCCTATGTATGATCCTATTTATAATTAGATTTCCATACAAGGGTTAGACTATATTTGTATATTGTATATATGCTATCATATCTCCTCTGAGATGCCGTTTTTCCAAACTAAAACGATTTATCTTTGTTAAACTAATTTCATAACTAAAACGTTCCATTCCTTTTATCAATTTTGTATCCAGCCTTTGCACTTTTTCTAGTACCATAATATCCTTTAGAACGGTGTCCAAAATAGCACAGAATATTCAAGGTTCAATTATATTTTCATCCCGAGAATTAATGCCCCTATTTATACATGACAATACCTTACTGGCTTTAGCAGCTGCCATTTGACATTGCATATTGTTGCCTAGTTTATTGACTACAACAATTCCCAAATCATTCTCATGTGTTGTTATCCCTTATTCACTGCCATTTAGGGTGTAAGTTGCTTGTGCATTCTTTACCCCCAAGTGCATAACTTTGCATTTTTCTACATTAAATTTAATCTGCCATTTGAGTGCCCAGTCTCCCAGTCTATATAAATCCCTCTGCAGTGAAGCAATATCCTGCTCATATTGTATTCTTTTACAGCATTTTGTGTCATTTGCAAACACTAAAACATGGCTTTCAATGCCTATTTCAAGATCATTTATAAATATATTAAATATAATAAATATAAAAAACATTTTTATGCAAGAATAGTACTGTTTGAGTAGAAGGACTGGGCAATTAATGCCCATATAAAGTCACACCAGATTGATTATTTCTTCAGGTTGTGCTTCCTATACGACTGTTTTCCCGAAAGGAAATCCAGTTTGGCACAAACAGCATGTTTCACAAGAAAGTTAAACTGAAGTTATTTTTGGCAGTCTGAATGTCTCAACACTTGAATTGTGAGTAGTGTATTATTTCACAGTCTGATATGAATGAGGATACCAATATATGATCTTTTTTAGAATTCTAATTAAAGGGACACTATAGTCACGAGAAAAACAACAGCTTAAAGGATCACTATAGGGTCAGGAACACAAACATGTATTCCTGACCCTAAAGTGTTAAAACCACCATCTAGCCCCCTTGGGCCCCTCATGCCTCCATAAATATAGCAAAATCTTACTTTATTCAAGCCTGAAGTTGTTTGCCTAAAAAAAAACAAGCAGTCTGCTGACATCATCAGAAGTGGTAGCCTGATTCAATCACAGTGTTTCCCCATAGGATTCGCTGAGACTGACAAAGAGGCAGATCAGGGGCAGAGCCAGCATGATTCAAACACAGCCCTGGCCAATCAGCCTCTCCTCATAGAGATGAATTGAATCAATGAATCTCTATGAGGAAAGTTCAGTGTCTGCATGCAGAGGGAGGAGACACTGAATGTTTGGATACATTTTAGGCAGCCATGACCCAGGAAGGATCTCTAACAGACATCTAAGGAGTGGCCAGTGACGTTATCACTAGGCTGTAATGTAAACACTGCATTTTCTCTGAAAAGCTTGATGATTCTACTCACCAGAACAAATTCAATAAGCTGTAGTTGTTCTGGTGACTATAGTGTCCCTTTAATGTATTTATTCTGGTGAATATAATCATTACCTTTAGGCATTTTCATGCAAACACTGCATTTTCATAGAAAAGGCACTGTTTACTCCTCAGATGGCCACTGGAGGTGTTTCCTGGGGCAGTGCTGCACAGTAGCCTCTGGATGGAGATGCTGAATTTTCCTCATAGAAATGCATCTCTATGAGGAGGTGCTGATTGGGCAAAACACTGTTTAGTCCCACCCCCATCCCGCCTTTTTGCTGATTTCAGCCACGCCAATGCGATTTCTGATGATGTCACCAAGGAGGTCAGGGTGGGGCCTGCACCGGCGGAAACGTGCGGCGCTGGAAATAAGTTGAGTTTTAACCCCTTCTATAGTGGTTAAGGGGGGGGGCAAGCCACCTAATTGTTGGTTTTAACACTATAGGATCAGGAATACATGTTTGTGTTCCTGACCCTAGAGTGTTCCTTTAAAGAAACTAAAGCTTTGACTAAAGGTGATATAATAAGAGCATTTTTGAGTAATATATATGTCAGGGTTCACAATTTCATCTCAGCCACTAGGCACTGGCGAGCTAAAATTCAGCTCTGTGTTCATATTCTGTGAAAATAATTAGAATTTTAGATGGTTTCCTGGTTCTGGTTTTCTTAAGCCACCAAGAAGTCAATCTGAATGTAAAATATTTTATTTCAAATGTGGTGGTTACCTATTTTTACCCTTTGGTTCTCTCTTTCCTGCTCGTTGTCTGCCCTGTCTAAAACTCTGGATGTCTTGCAGCACTAAAGACTGATTGTGCAAGTAAAACAATATAGATATAATCCTCTCTCAGATTTCTACATTACATCAGATATACATGAATGAATTATCGAATTCCAAATGTGTCTAAACCTTGTACAAAATGATAAAGGGAAACTTAATTCTGGAGTTAAAAGAATACAGGGTTAGAAACACAAACTTATATTCCTGACCCTATAGTGTTAAAACCACCATTAGGTGGCGTGCCCCCTTGTCCCCTTTAAAAGTTAAGTCCTCCGGCGCTGGCCCAACCACCTTGGCTGACAGCATCAGAATTGATTATCTCACTAATCCAATGCTTCCCCATATGAAAAGCGTTTTAATGGATGAGATCGTAAAGGGGGCGGATTGGAGCAAATCAACATCTCCTTCTAGGGATGCATTGAATCAATGCATCTCTATGGGGAACGTTCGGCATCTCCATGCAGAGATGTTATGGAATAATACATGTAGAAAAATACTTATCATAGAAAGTTCCTCATATCATGTAATTCCCAGGATCTGCATCTTCTGCAGTGATTTTGTGCATGGACCAGGCAGAGGCTGACATCTCTCACCAATCTTGGTCATTTTCCGTGGGATTGATGTGCATTTTCCTACTACTGCATAGATCGCAGATTCAGTGCAGAGATATGTACTGAATTTGTACTGCATTCTCCTGGTAGCTTATAATATATTGATTACTAGCTACATTTATGTATTTTTCAAGAATGAAACTACTTGTGGATTTCACACCATGAGAGAGCCAGTACAAATTATTTTGGAATTTTCATAGCATACACAATGATACCAGAATCTGTCCCACATTATTTTTTGTAAATTCTTTATTTCTTTCAAAGATTTTACGGTTGTGCTGGGGTGCAGAAAGGAAGGGTTAGGGGTTAACAACATACGATATTGAACTTGTGCATCTGTCCCACATTATTGTTATTAATTTTATTGCCATTTATATAGCGCCAACAAATTCCATAGCGCTTTACAATATTATAAGAGGGAGGATTTAGCTATAAATAGGACAATTACAAGAAAACTTACAGGAACGTTAGGTTGAAGAGGACCCTGCGCAAATGAGCTTACAGTCTATAGGAGGTGGGGTGTAAAACACAATAGGACAGGAAATAGCAATCAAAATAGCTTGGAGTGAAGCAGAGCTGGAGGAGAGAGTAGAGTGCTACCCTTTAGCAAGAGGCAGGTATGTTAGGTAGAGGTTACTCTGATAGGCCATAAGTGAGGTACAGGGTCAAAGTTTACTCAATGATGACGAATAGGGGGCTTATAGGTATGGTTTAGCAATTTGAATTGACTCCTATAGGATACAGGAAGCCAATGTAAGGACTGGCAGAGGGGTGAGGTGTGAGAGGACTGACTAGTGAGGAAAATTAGTCTGGCCAAGTGATTGAAGAGCTTAAAGGAGAGCATGATCAACGGTGTCAAAGGCAGCAGAGAGGTCAAGAAGAATTAGTATGAAGTAGTGGCCTTTGGATTTAGGTGCGACTAGGTCATTAGTAACTTTAATAAGAGCAGTCTCAGTAGAGTGGAGGGGGCGGAAGCCAGCTTGAAGCTTGAAGCTTGAAGAGGGTCAAGGAGAGAGTTGGAATTGAGAAAGTGAGACATACGGGTAAAGACAAGTCTTTCCAGAAGCTTTGAGGAAAAAGGGAGCAGGGATATGGGACGATAGTTAGAGAGGGTGGACGGGTTGAGGGATGGTTTTTTCAGGATAGGTATTACAGTAGCCTGCTTAAGGTCAGCAGGGACAATGCCAGAAGAGAGAGAACAAGTAAGTTTAAGAACAATGCATGTAGCGTAGCTCCCTGTACCCCGGCTGGGTACCTCCACCAAGGATTGCTTCCTAGCTGGAACCAGAGAAAACCTCAGCGCTTCTGCCCCAGTCGCCCCATGGCTTGACTGGGGTTCTCTTGAGCCTCTCCATCCAGGAATAGGATAGGGGACGAGCTCTATTCCCTCCCAGGGACTGGACAACACACACTGGACGACAATTCTGTTTGGGCTTGCAGAGATGACGTGGACCAATGGGAACTCTTTTGAGCCTATTTAAGGCTTGTTTTAGCCTCCATTATTTGCCCTATCGTCGTTTCTATTTGGATCCTCGTTTAGTGCTCCTGGTGATTCCCTTGTGATTTTCTGTGTTTAAACTCTGCTTTGTGTTGGACTTCTGATTTCTGGTATCCTGACCCTGGCTTCGTATTTGACTCGTGTTTTCTGGTATCCTGACCCTGGCTTCGTATTTGACTCGTGATTTCTGGTATCCTGACCCTGGCTTCGTATTTGACTTGTGATTTCTGGTATCCTGACTCTGGCTTCGTATTTGACTCCTGATTTCTGATATCCTGACCCTGGCTTCGTATTTGACTTGTGATTTCTGGTATCCTGACTCTGGCTTCTTATTTGACTCCTGATTTCTGATATCCTGACCCTGGCTTTGTATATCACTCGTGTGTTCTGGTATCCTGAATCCGGTTTCGTATTTGACTTCTGATTTCTGGTATCCTGACCCCGGCTTCGTATTTGACTTCTGATTTCTAGAATCCTGAGTATTTCTGTTATTCCTGTCCTTGATTTTCCTTGACCTTGTTTCTTGTTCTATAAAAACGTTAAGTCCGGCCATTCTAAGGCTCGGTAATACACCTTTCGGATCTACCTTTCATGGGTTTTCTCTTTCCTGTGTGTTGGGGTATAATTCCCATGACAAAAACTTGCTGCAAGTATCTCCTATGATTATTTGTTCACTAAAAGCATGTTTATGCATTTACAGTAAAATGTGTGTTTTAAAGTCACCATTTAGTGTTTCTTTAATTTTACAGATATAAGTGAATGAGATATAAATAAAATTGTGGCAGGGATTCAGAAAAACTGGCCACAATGACCCTAAGCTCGACCAAAATGGGGCTCTGCCAAAGTGATTTCTGTGCTTTATAAGAATATGGGCTGTGCACATAAAATTGAAAAAGATGAGAAATTAAATCATTTTTGGGTTTTCAAAGGGTTAAAATTAGATATACATTTGAATTTATGTGGAAAATTTCCTTTAACAAAGCATGTTGTAAATCAGGGGAAATTTTGATTTGTTATGAAACAGCTACACAATCTCTGAGTGAAATGTTCTTCCTACAGAACAAACATAATATTTCACTCTCCCACACATTGCAGTCCACATTCCTGATAGCAATTCAGCCAGTTCATAATGTAGGATAAAGGAATTTTCAATCATTGAGTCTGCAACATCTCAAATTATAGGCAAGTGGATTGACCATGGAGACAGAGGTCCATTTCCCCATTTCCCCTTGGGGTTTATTACAGCCTAGACTAGAGAATATGTCTTGTGGAGGCTGCCGAATTATATACCCGGGCAGCTGCAATAATGTTTTCTACTCTGCCAGGTGCCATATAGTACATTGTTTCTTTGTTTCCTGTAAACAGAGATCCAGATTAAGATTGCCCATGGTCCTAGGCATGATGCCAGATTGGACTCCCTTCTATAGATATTGGCTCTATTTCTGTGAGTATCCATCAAGTTCAGCCTTCCTCACATCTGTTTTTTGCTGTTGATCGAAAAGTGTTGTTGGCTGGCTGGCTGAGTGTTGTACGTGTGTGGTGTAGTGTGACAGTGTGTGTAATGGCTGAGTGTTGTGTACCTGACAGCTGAGCTGGATCCCCTGTCTGAGCCCAGGTCCTAGGCAGCTGCCTATTATACCTCATGGGTAATTCGGATCTGTGAACAGGCCACTGATAATACAGTTCTTGTATGTACTTTGTGATATTGTAGGAATCTGCTCTCTTTCTATCACATTGTGCATTGGACTATTATCAAAGGCCTGCACAGCTCCCAAACATTGCAACAATCGAGCAGTGCCACACTGTGTATTGACAGTGTATACTGGAAGAGGAAACTGTATCCTGCTGGAAATATAACCCAGTGGACACCACCAGATATATCACTTACTGCTGATATAATCCAGTGGGCCACACCGGATATATCACTTACTGCTGATATAATCCAGCGGACACCACCATATATATTACTTAGTGCTGATACAGCCCAGCGGACACCACCAGATATATATCTCTTATTGCTGATTCAACCCAGTGGACATCACCAGATATATCACCTACTGCTGACATAACCCAATAGACACCACCAAATATATCACCTACTGCTGATATTACCCAATAGACATCACTAGATACATCACTTACCTCTGATATAACCCAGTGGACACCACCAAATATATTAGTTACTGCTGATATAACCCAGTGGAAACCACCGGATATATCACTTACTACTGTTATAACCCAGTGGACACTACCAGATCACCATAGCAATGTACGAATATGGGACAGGAATGTGGTGGGGAGATGATTTTTGAGTAGGGAAGAATGGATGACACAGAGGTGGGGGAGAGGATAACATAGTAAGGGTGATTACATGGATATGAAAAAGGACAGAATATGAGGAGCGGTATGATATGAGATGGACAGTGCAGGATGGGGTAAGAGATGGAGGATTAGATTGCAATGAGGAAAGGAGGATAAGATTAGACGGAATTAAAAGATCATAAGATGGCAATGGGTGATGTATAAAGCACAATAGGGAAGGAAAGGGAATGAAAATGGCAAGAGATGCGGAGGGGATAAGATGATGCCCCCCCTTGTAATGTAAGTTGCCATAATACAGACCCTCATTTGAGTATTAGCCAAGGGGGGCTTTTTCAGCATAAAAAAAATGTGCTGAAAAACTCGGCTTATACTCGAGTATATACGGTAAGTGGATTTGTACATACTGATGTGTACAGTTTATACATCATTTGGTGATAAAGACTTATTTATATGCCGGATCAGGCTTCAAGATTTTTCCTTCATAAACACAGATGGACCGATAACATGGGATAAAGACATTCCGTTTCTGTAAGTACCCTATGATTCAAAAAAACTGAACATACGAGATGACATTGTAACTTCTCCATTGCATAGTCATTGTAGAGTGGCGTTGGCCACCTAGAACATAGTCTGGCTATTCTCCATATATACATATGGAATTTTACACAGTTTACAGATACTCTTTATTGGACACCTGTCTTAGCAGCTTTATAGAACAAATCAAACCGAGCCTGTGTTTAAAGAATCCATCCTTTTTTTGTCACAGGGGCCAAGTTTTCATTAGATACCCTAGTTAGTTAATTTTATACAATTGTATAGACACCATGTTACTAGTCAAACAAGGCCTTGTTCACCCTGCAAAATATATTTGTTGTCCGTTAGTTGTACCTTTTCACAAGTAGCAGATATAAACAATACTTGACAGTAATGCATACATGTCAATATTCCCAGATTTCCTAAAAGTAGTTTTTTTATCTACATCCTTATAATTGTCTTATTAAACAAAAGCGAATTTAGAAAACAAAAGTTAGATGGGTCTATTGTAGGTAGCCCGAGTGATTATAAAATGGGTCACATTGTTACAATTGTCCCCCAGGCCAAAAGTTGTCAGCCCCGTCCCTGGAAACATCTATGAAGAGTTCAATGTGCTGATAAAACATAATGTACAAACCACTGGCTATTTTTAGAACTTAACTTTCTCAGACAAACTAACATCACAACTGAAGCTTTTAGTGCAATGTTGGTTACCATGGTAACTCTACCTCTTGACAGAACAAGCACGATTTGCCCAGTTTCTTAGAATAAACATGTTCTTGGTTAGTGACATTCTCGAAAATATATGTCATTATAATTAGGATTTGATTTATATTGCAAATGTAATCCAGGAAAAAGTTTCACTTATTAAAAATATGAAAACACTAGTTATACACTTCTTGAGTAACACAATCATTTCAACTTTGTGAAAATGTAAAAAATAATAATAATCTTTTGATCTAAAAAAAATCTGCGCAAATATGGCCATGTCAGTCTTATTGTCATTGTGACATCAAAAGGGGAACGTTGATAGAACTAAAAGCCTGCAAGTCAGAAGGACCTGGTACATTCAGCGAAATATAAATGATCCTATTTGGACCTTCCAGATGTTTGTTGTCTATATTAATATTTGAGATTTATTTAAATGTATGCTTTTTTTGTTCTATTCTCCAGGTTAATGTAGGGTCTATCGATAAATTCTTTAAGCTTTCGTCTAAGGAGGTACACATTGGGTCCTCCCTAGTTATCAGGGTTCATCCACTGTAGAAGGCAGAGAATTGGAAATACAGCCCAACAGCCGGAGTGTCAAGGAGATGCACTGGTGGAGCAGGTTAGAGTGACAGTGGGAGATGTGTCAGAGTTACCTTGCCATAGAATCTACCCAAAGGACAAGCCATTGATCATTGTGGTTTTTTACGTTCTGTTTTGTCTTCTGGTTCAAAGAAAACCATACAGGACATCCTTATATTAGGACAATTTAAAAGAACATACATTTGAAAAATCTGATTGCACATACCTTTCTGTAACTGGTGATTCGCCTGTAGATGTGGTCAATTTTTTCTCTGCAAATGACACTGAATTTACTTTGAAGATCTAAAGGAATTACTTCTTGAAGGGATTGTAGGTTGCTGCAGTTTTGAACAAATTGCTCATCACTTTTAGCTAAGGCTTCCAGAATCTGCAGCAATAGGAAGGGAAAGAGGAACAAGTTATTTAAGTATAAAGACTAGTTGTAAAAAAACTTAATGGAATCATTCTGTTAAATTCTGTCAAACTATCAATAATATTATTCTTTTAAGTATTTTTAGGTTAAGGTTCTTTTTTGTGTGTAGGTGGAGAAAAGTTAAAAATGTATGTTTAACACGTAATATACTAGTCACCTAGCACTTCTGGTTTGAATGCACAAATACAGTAGGTTAAATATGATAATTAGAAATAAATAATATTAACTGTTTTTGAATTTTTAGAATAGATTCTGAAATATAATAGTCTTGTATCTGCAGTGACATTTTAAAAGTGCAGTCTAAACACCATAACCAATGGAGCGTGTTGTCCCCAGGCTTTGTTTCCCTGTTAAGAGGTAAATAATTTTTTAATAGATTGACAATTACCTGGACCCCTCCAGACATTTCTTGTACTGTCTTTACATATATCTCTAAATCACAGTGGTGATCTCAAGTCCATCTTACTTAGAATGGAATTCATTGACTGAAATTGTCAGATGACACTCCTCAGCCAAAGAATTCTGTCCGAACGTGGACAAAATTCATGTTGCTAATAAGCATGGGGACCTTCTATTTTTTTTTCTCCAAAAGCAGTTAATTATTGTGAATGCAAAGTACCATTGGCATATCATGAATAGTAGCAACAATAATAAGTTAGACAGATCATCACAACAATTTGGGAGTGCATATGAAACATTTGACATTCAAATTTTTGAGTTTAATAGTATAACAAAGAAAAGAAAACAGAACCAAAAATGTGTCCAGTTCACCAGTCACGAGTAATGCATGGTCTGTATGGCCATAACAGTGCCACATAGAATATCAAGGGAAAACAACTTACTAAGCAGTAAAAGTAAATCATATACCATTGTGACTATCGTGGGTGAAAAAGGACATATCGGTTATAGAGCAGCAAAAGAGTGACCTTCTATTTTTATCAATATCTGAAAAGAGGGCATCAACCTCATAAGTGTCAAACTGTTTGTGAACAATCTGTATTTCAGCAATGAGATGGAGCTAAGGGACATATTGAGTTGTAATGGTTAAGGTTTTTAGAGTGTCCCTTAAAATTAAAATTGAGTTAGCATGAATAGACAAATTGTAAGCATGTGCTATGAAGAGGTATGGCCAGCTGTTGAACACAATTGAACAGTTGCAAAATTAGTTGGAAAGGCATCTCATAATGGATAAAGCACAATTATTGATTATTGGGGAATCAGAGATCATATGGAAACATGTGATAATGCAATAGTGTTATTTTTCAGCTGGGGATCTATTGCAAGCATTATTTAAAACCAACGTGTTCAGTAAACACAAGAAACTGGAATATTCTAGGCAGTTTGTTTAGATACAAGCTACGTCTTATTTACTGATGATAGATGCAGGATAATATTTGTATTTTAGTGGCATGTGCCTCTCTCACACCTTATGGGACTGACTGTGCTTTCACATCTTTCAAAATGGCAGAGCAGTACAGATAACAGATATCAGTGTAAGCCTAGCTGATGCACATGTTTCTTGTATTTCTATCTGAGTAATGTTAATTGAAAAAACAGTACAAAACCAAATAAACAAGCAGCTATTCTTTTCTATACGATAAACCCGTTGGTATTTTAACCCCTTCGCTACAAATTGACAGAGTTATTTACTGAAGTGAGAATTCAAATTACATTTCAAATGGCCAAAATAGCTGAATTGGAAACATAGACGCATACATTTGAAAGTCTCTTTAAATTCTCACATTGGTAATAAACCCTGCAAGTATTAAATTTGAAGCATGGAATGAATAGCTAGCATGTAAATGTAGGATACAACATTGATTCTGTGTATAGATTGCTGCTCAGAGATACATACAAGTTCATATTATTTGATTTCATACTTTGAAGGAAAACGCTAAGCACCATAACAACTAAACATCAGTGCAGTGGTTATGGTGCTAGTAAGTAGTCCAACCGTTTTAAAGAGTTTGATGTCTTACCTTGGGTGTGCCAGATGTCGCTTCCACCCCTATTACATCCAGAGAGCTGGAAACTCCTGCTTAGGAGCATCCATTAGTTCTTCTAAATTTATCACTGTAGCGCTGAAAACTTGCAGCCAATGAGCTAAGTAAGCCCTGCACCACAAGACTTAGCCCAGAAAGACAGCTTCCGGCTCTCTCATAGGCATAGTGGAGGCAGGGAACTGCGCCCTTAGGGCACCAAGTAAGTAAAACCATTTTAAAATAGTTAGACTACTTATATTGTTAGGGTGCCAGTACACTCTTGTCACCAGAGCTATTAGAGTGCACTGTAGTTGTTAGGGTTTTTTGTGTTTTCCTTTAAGGAAATATCAAGGAAAGAGAAGTTGTAGACACTTTATGGTATTCCTTATCTTTCAAGATTTAAAAAGGGTCTGAAATATAAGCAGAAAACCAATAATACTACTTTTCTCACATATGGTAGGTGTGCCAGAAATAGCAAAATAAAGTTAAATATTCTACTGACTGACATTTGTCATGGGGCTTAGACTTATTACAAACTACCCTCTCTAGTAGCCAAGTGCACTTCACCTGCCACCATGCTATTATGAACACAACCATAGAGGCTATGTAACAGAGAAATTAGCTAAACGACAGATCATACTCATTAGATGGGCACAAATTGTTGAGTATTGCATTTTTTTTTAATAGACCTTTCTCTTTGATTGACTAGCTTCAAAGAGGTGAGATCTGTACATGCACTAGCACAGATCTCTTCCATAGAGTCCAAACGGTATGGTGCTGCAGGTGTTACCGATACAGTACATGTCATGTTATTGTATTGCTTTTCCTACTGAGCTCTACATTGCTTTGACCATGCACTTACATTACAGAATAACACAGTTAAAATAAATGGAACACAGACATTTTTAGGTGCCCCTGACAAGCACAAATCGGATGCAGTGGCTCGAAAACTCATATAATCCATGAAAATAAAAAAGTAAAAAAATGTACCAGAAGAGACTGAGAGATTGATAGCTTGATCAATACTTGTAGATCAAATCCTACCTTAGAACTTAAGTTAAAGAAGCCCTTTGGTTCAACCATCTTCTCTACAACATGACACTTGATTCCCGCAGTACTGTCATATTCATAAACAACACCGTACTCCAAGTGAACGTTATCAATTGTGAGACTCACGTGATCCTTCTTCCCTTCAATAATTGCCATCGTACTGAATTTATCTATTACCTCTGAAATATAGAGATAGATGGAGTTGTCATAAAGTGTACAGTTGTAATTTTTTATATTTCACAAAATTCCACTCCTACTACAACTGCTCAAGAATATATGAAGCAACAATGAACATATGTTCATCATCGCACTAGGTAATTGAAAAAGGGTGAGTTACCATTAAAAAAACCTCAAAAACATAAAATATAATTTTTATATAAAAACCCCTCATGACCCAAGACAACTTCTTAAGAAGGTTAACAGCCTTAAAAAAAAATCCAACAAAAATTATTTAGACTCAAGGTTAAATAATGAAGAGTTTTTTTTTTTTGGCAGGAGAATGTATTTGCCCCGGCATCCTAAGTGTGCCTTCAAATCAGACAAGTGTAGTTTAAAACGCCTTATCTAGTGACTTCTTTTTTTTTGTAACTTTATGTTTGTTTTCAAAATGGTCCAAACTCCAAGTTTATAGAATCATTTATTACAGCTTGTTACAATGACATATTGCATACAGCATGAGATAAACTGGAACAACGCACACATATACTGAGGAAGGCTGATAAAACGGGCTCTGCAAACCCAGCAATAACAAGATAACTTTATTCCAAGAATACGGAATCCAGTGGTATTTTTATGCAAGTTGACACGTTGTATAAACAATAGACTCGACTCCACCATGTAGGTCTTTGTTCAATAGATAATACAATAAAACAAAGAAGATAAACGATTCCAAAGAACTAAACTGTAGATGTGACAAATATTTTCTAAATTCCAATAACCCTCATTAACTTTACATTTATATTTGGCTCACCGTAAAAATATAAGTTTTCCGATTAGTGTGGTGGCACAACGTGAAAAGGGTTTGCATTAAAAGTTCAAAATGTTTACAAAAGAATGTAGACATTAGGTGTCATTAAAAAATTTTAAAATCCTTATTAAAATCAGTGCTTTGGAATCCAAATCATATAAACAGAAACAGATAGAAATATACAATCCACATGCTTTATTCACATCTTAGGGCTGTTAACCCCTTCATTAACAAGAACTTTTTGACTTAATAAATATTAGCATAATATTCTTTTGAAGCAAGGTATGCATAGCTACCATATACACATATCATAACACAGCAATTCAGTGTATAGATTGCTTTTAAGACACTTAAAAATGAATATCATTAAATTTACAAAATTTAAATTTTTCACTTCTTCGTTTCCCCATAAAAAATGTCTGAAACATGAACAGCTTTAGACAGTGTGCTGTGTCTTTTATCTTGCAATATTTCACATAGGGTCTGAAATGTTAGTATAAAAGCATACATGCACGTTCTCACATACAGTAGATGTGACAAAAATTAGTAGATAAATAGTAAAAAAAAAATGGTTGAAAATCATTGCATTAAGTATAATGCTCACATACAGTAAATACAGTTAAAGCATATATTTCCAAAATAAAGATATTTAAAACTATAAGATATTTAAAACCACAATCTCTGGACTGCTAATGTTATGCTGACAGTAAAATGGTATCATTGGTTCATTCGGTCCTCCCCGCTCCCTGACTGTAAGAATAATATGATCCATTTAAACTTCCTGTACTACTGAAAAAAGGTTCATGGCTTACATTTTTAGAAACTTTACATTCATTATAAAAGTGATAAGAGAAATGTGTTCCTCTAATAATTATAACGAGAGTATAAATGGGGGTGAGTGAGACTTTAGGGAATACATTATATTCTGCACAGCATGAAAACAAAAAACATTTATACTCATTTTTGGAACTGAAGGCGTTAATATCCCAACAAAAAACAAAATAGTGAGACCATATTAGAAATAAAGTCCCTCCAGTGGTTCAAACATCAAACTTGCCAGCTACCATCTACGAGTTTTGTTTTACAACCTTATCAAGACAATTAGACTTATGCAAGCTATGTCGATTAAATGGGATTGCAGGTCTACAAGTCCCCACCCCCTTAAAAAAAAAGCTAGGATCAATTTATAAGAGTTACAGAACCATAATGTATAGAAATATTAAACTCTATCCCAAATTAAGACAAAGTAGCCACCATAAGTATGTAGATATAAACAAGTCAAGGTTTTTTTTAAAAAAAAACTAAACTAGTCTCTAATTCAGGAGAATGATAGAAGATGGAGATAGTTGAAAAAGTGCTGGTATATATTGTGTGTAAAGTCCAGTTAATGTCTATACCCAGGGAACCTACATGTCTCAAGTAAGTGGAGACATGAAGCTGAGTCCCACCACAACATGCACATACAAGACAGACTGAAATGCCACCAACAGAAAAAAACAAAGAAAATACATAAATAATACAAAATAGTGAAAAATAATTAAAAATAAAAAGTAGTAAAATAATGGAAACAAGATGAATTAGTGAAGTAAAAATAAACGAATAACATATAGCTAAATCAATAATAATAAATCATAAGGTAATTAAAATGATATTACATAGCAATAATTCAATAATAGTGTGAGATATCCCATTCTACATTAAATCCAAGGTGAGTCCTGGTCCTTAGATTAAAGATTAGGGATTTGCATGGGACAAAAGTTTGGTTCGGTTTGGCACTTCTGAAATTCGGGACTTCGGCAATTCGGATATTCGTAAGCATCCCTCTCTTGCCACCACAACCACTTAAACATCTGTGGGGCTCCCTAACCCTACCCTTAACCCTAACCACCACTTACACATCTAGGGTAAGGGGTAGGGGTAGGGTTAGGGGTAGGTGCCTGGACTGCCACCACAACCACATACACATTTATAGGGCATCCAGTGCCAGGAATTAGCTTATTGGTCTAGATTCCTGTCATCATCCACGTAATTTTCCCTCCCTCTCTTGTTTTGCCACTTTTCAGAAATTCAAAGCACCTCGGCATTTCCAAAATTCAGCACTTTGGCAATTCGGTTCGGCACTTTTGAAATTCATCACTTTGGCTATTCGGACATTCGGGAGCCTCCGAATGTCCAAATTGCCGAAATTCGTCCGAATTTACATTCGTAACAAAAGGAATTGTACATGTCTATTAAAGATCCAGTACATCTCCTGCTTGGATAGAATGTTTGGGAGGTTACCATCCCTACTGAGAATCTGCACTCTATCAATGCTTTGGATGTGGTACATTTCACATAAAAAATTATATAAATTGCATATCTAGTGTCTCAACTGATAAAGGACCACACTTTTCAGTAAAAGCACAACATTTAAAACGTGGATGCCCATATTGATAATTGCCTTTAAACTCAAGCCATCGTTTGGATCTACTTCTGCATGTAAGTCTCTCTCTCAAATAAACTTTTGGCTCCCATCTTGACTTCTTTCAAAAATGGAAACAACTTTTCCTCACCACACAATATTGTTAAATTCCAGAATATATTAGATATTAAATCTTTGAATTGATTACTAAAATCAGTAATAAATATCCTTTTACTAGAATTTACTGGACCAGAACTATTCTTTTTATAATGTATCTTCCCTTTGAGAATCAAAGAACTATCCTAATTTAAAGATTTCTTATATTTTCTATTTAAACACCAGGGATAATTTCTCCTTAACATCATCTCTTTTTTAGTTTTATTGCTTTCTGTTTAAATGACTCTGTAGTGGAGCAACTGCGCCTCAACTTTAAAGGGACACTGTAAGCACCCAGACTACTTCAGCTAATTGAAGTAGTCTGGGTGCTGTGTACCTTTTGCACTTAGTGATACAATGTAAAACATGTAATGTTTTGCAATGTTTACATTGCAGCTCTAAGTCTGCCCTCAGTGGCTGTCTGACTTTTGGTCCGTTATTGGACGCTGGACGTCTTCACGGACCTCCAGCATCAGATTTTCCCCATAGGAAAGCATTGAATAATGCCCCGGGGGAAGAGGCGGGGCAGGAGGGATGGGAAGTGAGGTCACTTGCTGTGCCTCCTGTCCTGCAAGTGCTGGGAGAGAGAAAATGAAGAGCTGCCTGGCAGATACACCTCCCTTCACAGACCCTCTCCCTTCCTCCTTACCCCCTCCCTTCACAGACCTATTCCCTTCTTGCTCAGTCCCCATCCCTTCACAGACCTTCTCACTCCCTGATCAGCCTCCCTCCCTTCACAGACCCTCTTCTTCCCTCCCCGCTCAGCCTCCCTCTTCATAGATCCTCTCCCTTCCTGCTCAGCCCCTCTCCCTCCTTGCACAGTCCCCCCACCTTCACAGATCCCCTCTCTCCTTCCCTGCACAGCTCCCCTACCTTCACAGTCCCACCCTCCTTTCACAGACCCTCTCCCTCAATGTTCACACCCCCTACCTTCACAGACCCTCTCCCTCCCTGAACAGACCCACCCTACCTTCACAGATACCCTCTCCCTCCCTGCACAGCCCCCCCTCCATCCATTTACAGACCCCCTCCCTGAACAGACACCCCTTCTCTCCCTGCACACATTCCCCCTTCTTTCCCTGCACACATTCCCCCCCTCTCTCCCTGCACCCTCACAGTCCCCTCCTCCTGGCTCCCCTGCACAGACCACCTCTCTTCATGCACCCACAGACACCCTCCCTCCCCCTTCACAGACCCCCTTTCTCCCTGCACCCTCACAGTCCCCCTCCTTCCCCCGCACAGTCCCCCTCCCTTCCCTGCACAGTCCTCCTCTCTATATGCACTCACAGATCCTCTCTTCAATGAGTGCCAATACAATTGTTAGTTTCACCAATAATTCTACATTCTTCATTGGTGAAACTGACAATTGTATTGGAACTTATTCAATGAAAAAATCTTTTGTGATGGAAAAGATTTTGTATTTGGGTCAAGATAGGGGCAGCAAACTCAGGGACATCCCCGGGCGGCACAAGCTCTAGCTACGCCACTGCTTGTAGGTTCCCTATCTAAAACAAGGTTTTTGCATCACTAAGTTGACATATTGCTTTGTTGTAGTGCATTAAGGATGATCACTGCTCTACATTTGTCAGCCTGTTTAACTACAATAGATTTATCATTACTAAGTGCCTCAATGTCTTTCTTTTCCATCCTAGATAAATTATTATTACTAAAAGGCCCCCTGCATTTAGTTCAACCCATTTTAGAAACAAATCAATTAAAGGGCCTTAGACTGAACCGGGTAAATGTATGATTTTCTTTTTCTTTTAGAACTGGCAGTTCCTCTTTATGTTGTATTGTTACCTGGCCTTGTTTTTTTGGACCCCCATGTAACTATAAAGGAGATCTAAAACCTCCATATGCCCCACCAGCTTTGCAGCAGGTGTTGGCATACCTACTAAATGTTTAAACCTAGCAATTGCTGGATTCGCTCTAGAAAAGGCCCCATGACTGTGAAATAACAGGTGGTGAGACAATAGAGAGGAATATAAAACATTGCAAAGCACAGGTCAAAGCAGCTAAATATACAGAAAGTTTTACCTTCTACTTTACAATCAAACCCGTCTCCATCGTTGTCTCCTGGTGGCTTGGTGTGAGTGTTCTTCATCGTGTCTTCCTTGGCACTCTCTATGCTGTCATATATCCACTGTATGGAATCTTGCTGAACAAAGCAAACATAAAGTGGAGGTTTGTTTTAAGTCTCTGAAATAATTCATATTTATTAATTGGTTATAAAATCGGACTAAAAAGTGTTGTTGTTGTTGTGGTTTTCCAAAATTCTGTCATTTTTTTGCAAAATAGTTTTGCAACATACTGCCAAACTAAGAGTGTTGGGGAAAAAAAGAGACGTGAAACATAATTCTTATCTCAGCTTAGGTGATCAATGGGAGAATGCTCTCCGGAGGCTGCCAGTGTACTTTGTAAAGGACCAAGGTTTGAAATGGAACCCAGTGAGTCTTCAAAATGAAAGCTGTGTTCACCTCGACTAAAGCTGAGATAGATGTCAAATTATATGTTTTTCTATTTTGCTGTATTTTATTATAACTGTCTGCCCATTATGAAGTTGTTTTTGTTCCATCTATCTTTCAATCTTTTGTTCTCTATCTTTATTTAGATGCCCTTTGCAAGGAATCAAAACCACAGAGGGTTAAAATGTATCTAAAACTGTACAAATGATTTATTTAGACTACAAAACCCCTACTAGATGCTCTGTTAAACAGCAACATAAAAGCTCTTTCTTTATCCACAAGAATCCAACCATGAACTATTAATGTTTGGCTTCAAATGGCAGGTTAAAGTTATTTCCGTTGTTATGCTTTGTTTTGTCTTTGAAACACAATCTTAATCCTTGAGCATCTTACATCCACATTTGGAGAATTGATGTTTCCCTACAGCTAGCCTTGGCATCTGCAAAAGATATTGCTTGCTCCTGTAATGTCCAATAAATGGATAGAAGACATTCTTTGTCCTCATCCTCCATTTAACTCACAGCTTATTTACATGGATAGCTTTACCTAACCAGACAGATTTAACAAAAAAATGCTAAAATAACCTAGCATAGGGGTTCCAACTTGGCATTTTAACTATGGTTGGATCTGCAAACCTCAGAGGTGTCTGCCAATGGACAGCTGGTAGAAAATGTTGGTAATTGGTCAACCATTGTGGGATGGCAATGCTTGGAAACTCCTAATCTGGCAGAAGCCAATGCCAGGAAAGTGCTGAAATACTATACAGATGTATCCAGCAGAGAAATGCCAGTTTGGAATTAATTCATACAAACGAAGAGCAGGGATTTATCAAACTAAAATGTACTACTTTTAGGAAAGGTGCATCAAGTCTGCTCACGTGCATAGTATAGATGGTCAATGGACAGATATTGATATGAAAATTAGTGACTTTTCAGTCTGTTAAATGGGATTGGCTGAGATGACATAAGGGTTGATTGAATGATTTAAAGAAGGTGACAGTTAGAAGTGGCCTTTACTTGACTGTCAGCTACAGAATGTGACACATTAGTAGGTAACTATTATTCCACACTATCTATCTATACAAATCACACACTACCTTCTGAAGAGGAAAAAAAGAAAAGAACTGGACTTCTCTTCTATTTTTATTCATCAAATATTTGGTTCCTGGTACTGGTGCACCAAGATACATTTCAAATGGGTTTGAGTGCAGTTCCACATACCTTCTACACTACCTTCTGAAGACAGGAAACTCAATCCCCCATCTTACCACTGAGCATTCACCTAACACTACCTACATCTTTTTCAACCATCTGAGTCTCTGGCTCAGGTTTCCAGACAGGCTTCAGGCTAACAATCTGGGAAAAAGGACAGCTGATTAAAATAATCTATTACAGGTTCTGTTCCACTGATACTTTCTTCATACACTTTTGCAAACACTGCCGATTCTTAGCCAGGTATAAAACACTGCCTCTCTCTGAGGGCAGTGTCAGTTCATTGACTCTGGTTCCTGAATTTGCGTTTCCTGATTCAGTGTTCTCCTGACGGCTTATCTCATAATTTATTCTGACCTCATTTTTCCATGATTACTCTTCGGCTTGTCCTTGCCTGTACTGTGACTTGGAACTATATCCTGCACAGCCCCCGTGCACAGACTCACAATCCAGGTGGCTTCTTACCTGGTCACCTTGGTTTGTGTTTATTTGCAAGGGTGAGCGTATAACTCTGCACGTCAGACTCCACATCAGGTAAGATCCTGACACACACACATACACATCCAAATGTATTCCTACACAGTCAGATATACACTCTACATTAACATATGAATATTGTGACAACGTATACACCCACCAGTAACCAACTACACAGCCACAGACCTGTTAGATGTTTTAGGAAAGGTTTTGGAGACAGTTATGCTTATGAAATAACCTTATTAAAGCTTTTCCTACCCAAAACATTGTTTCAGAGTATTTTGGGGTGTTTAGTTAGTGATAGACATTCCCTGTATTGTTATTAATATATCTATACATACAATGATAACATACGGGGTATCTAGGTAGGTACCTGCATTGGACGCCTGTACTTTCTGCAGGCTGTCACGTGGGCAATGACACTGGCATGGGTCTCTTTGCTGACATTAATGCCATTCACTTTGATGATGCACTGCCCTGGATGCAGACTAGCAACTGCTGCAACCGTCCCTGCAATAAGAAAAATGAAAAATATCAAACGACAAATTAAAACGACAATTCTGTGGCTGATTTACCGTCCAGCTGCTGATTAAGTTGAATGTCTCAATTTTAAGCTCAGAAAAGCAATTTGAAGAGATGACACACTGAGAGATATATCAATTTAAGCACTTAGGAAAATCTTCTAAACCAGCACCCTGTGGGTAAGGTCAACGCGGCTGCAATGACTGTTTTGCAACCCCGATGACATTGAGTAATTGGATTACTTTACCAAAATCCTTTCAGTCAAAATTAAAGGAGAAGTTCCACTATGAATCTGAAAATGACATATATTATGCATCAGGAGGATAATATTTACATCTGTCATACATTTTACAAAATCACAATGTAAATAGACTATTATTATGTAGAATAGATTGGTAATTACAGCTATCACATAGTTTGTTTGGATAACCAATGCTAACAGATCTAATACATTAAATGAATACACATATGGCAACACACCCTGAAGAAGGTGAAAAAAAAAAATTAAGGAAAATAGCTAATTAGTGGTAATTAAAGAAAGCTATGTAACCTCTTGCAAACCTGACAAAATATCTTTAAACAAAACTAAGTAAACACATGTTTAATTGGAGATAAGTGATGACAGATCCTTTAAAGTCATTTTTTTCTTTCTTATGATTAAAGGGAAAATATTAAATGTTTTCAAACAATTAGAATCATGTCACCAATATGTTTTAGTTGCAGGTAGGTATATAAAATCAGTGATTAAAATGATATTCCCAACTTGGCATTTTGCTTTAATGTATATCAATAAACTGTTAAGTTAATTAAACTTGAAATTTTATTTTTAGCTACAGCATCTTTTCAGGTGTGTTGGGAATGAGCGGATACATTTCCAAGGCAACAATATAAAGAGAAATAATATTTTTCTCACCTCTCCCAACAGCATGTACAACAGATGGTCCAAACCCTCTTATCTGAAAGCCCAGTCCTTCAGGAGAATCTGGAATTTTGACAGTCCTATGATTAAAAGAAATAGACATTCATAATGTAAAAAGTAATCGATCTATATAACAAATGTTAAACAATAAATTATTAGGGGTAATTTGGAGAGAGTGGTTCGGGGGCAACGTTCTTACAGTAGTGGTAAGCAAGGGAATATTCCTTATGATTACTCTTTTAGAACTTTATCTAGATCGTCTGTGTATACACAAACAGTTCAATAAAGCATGTAAAGTGAATGTAACACTTTAAGTGAATACAAAGTGACTTTAACACATGAGGTCAAATTATTTAAATAAATTAAAAACAGCAACAACAAAAAATCCAATTGGCAAAAATGTGGAATTCTCTTTGAATTTACTTTGAATGCCAGACACAATTTACACTTTAGTGACTAAAGCTATACAAAAATAATCAGAAATACATCTGTTTATATATTTATGGTAAGATTTTTATTATGGACAAAAATGTGCCGCTTTCTTGTCACTTCACCCTAATTTCCGGTCCGATAAATAAACCTTGCAGAGTGTTTCTTTTATTTTCAATTTTTTTTGTTGGGTGGTAAATTGACTGAATAAACCCTGCAGATTGTATAGGCTCCTCTGCTGCCTTTTTAGACTGTAAAACACTTTGGTAATTTAATAAATCAAATATTATTTAGGCATGGTGCTACCCAGAAACACCCTTCTAAATATTTTCTAGAGAAAAGATGACAAAAATAGTTTGAAAAGGCTGCATTGAAATAATCTATCTGTAGAACTGTCAGAGAAAACATCAATAAAATCAATTTCAGATGACATATGATGGCTCAGTAGGCTGTGGGAAGTAATGTTGGTTTGTTCTCTATTCCTGCTGTGATTTCACAACAGCCTTCGGTGCTGCTCAAAAAGTGCTACAGAAAGTGCCATAGAAATTGATTCCTAGAGTCATCTATAATAAAGCACATTCCATTTCACGTGTTTCAAGATTAAGGTGCATGCATGTTCACATTATTTCTTTTTTTTTTTTAAATATATTATGTTTATTGTTTGTCAGTTGTAGCTCCCTTCTGAAATATGTGACAACAATGACATTTGACTGCTCACTTCCTTAAACTCAACCTGTCCAAAACAGAACTTCTGGTCTTTCCTTCTTCAAGTGTTGCTACTCCCCAGTCTGTCTCTCACCAAGCCAGCTGCGCCACCATCACATCTACCTCACGATTTGAGATGGGTAAAAGGAGCTGCACCTTTTCTGTAGAACTCCCTTCCCTTCTCCGTTAAACTTTCACCCAGTCTCCACTCCTTCAAAAAATCTTTAAAAACACACTTCTTCAGGAAAGCATATCATTTAAACTGTTAGCGGATTTTCAGGATCTGATGGCCCAATGTAAAGCAAAAGGGCGCCAACGGAAATCCTTTACAGGACACCATGCAAGCCTGAGGAGTCTGTATCTACAAAATAGGCAGTTTTTAAACAAGACCCAGCTTCTTGATATGGCTTGTTGTTCAACATGGTATCTCCAGCCATGTATAACGGGGTAGGAAACTGCAGAGCTAATCATGGCAGACACAATATGTTTCTGGGTGGGATCAATGCCCTGCCCGCGCCTATGGACCAGCCTCCTCTAGGATAAAGTTCAAAAAAATACACATAAGGGGTATGATTTCAGATATTATTTTTCAGTCATTATTTTTATGGACATTACACCATAATTATATCTTATCTTTCTTATCTTATATGTTTAAACTGTCCATGGATTGCAGGATAAAAAGCTTACCAGGATTGGTTAAAGGATCTTAACATGTATAGCTTGGAGGAAAGATGAGACAGCGGGGATATGATAGAAACATTTACAATAAAGGGAATCAACACAGTAAAGGAGGAGACTATATTTTTAAGAAGAAAAACTACCACAACGAGAAGACATTAAATTAAATTAAATTAGAGGGGGAAATGTTTAAAAATAATATCAGGAAGTATTACTTTACTGAGAGGGTAGTGGATGCATGGAATAGCCTTCCAGCTGAAGTGGTAGAGGTTAACACAGTGAAGGAGTTTAAGCATGCGTGGGATAGACATAAGGCTATCCTAACTATAAGATAAGGCTAGGGACTAATGAAAGAATTTAGAAAATTGGGCAGACTAGATGGGCCGAATGGTTCTTATCTGCCGTCACATTCTATGTTTCTATGTTTCGAATTGTTACTTGACCCATTTATTTTGCATGTTCAGTTATACCAAAGTATGTAAAACAAATCAGAACACATTGACACGATATTGAGTGTGTGTCTGGGTCCCCCAATGTCCTGCTGCATTACACCAGAGTACTGCACATGCCTCTTACAGTGGAGGAGTGACAGAGAAAATTAATAGGAAATTATCAGCACCAGAGGAGTAAATAACTGTGCTACTGATGTGACCTGCTATTAAATAACTTCATTATTATGTCATCGACTATCAAAAGGTTTGAGCAGGGTCAGAAACTATAACACAACCTATGTGCACCCAGATAAAAACTTGACCTCACTTAGACATAAATAGGAAAGGTACTGAGAAAATTGCTACACAAGTTTATTGGAAGTAGTAATTTGTTCATCAAAATGTTTTATTTCATTTGTGTAAGTATCATAAAATACTAAGAATTAATGTCAGAACACAAAGCACATAAAATGCTATCAAACATTAGCCGGAGACTCTGCATTATTAATGAACAAATCTCAAGGATGGTTAGAATTTAACCAAAAAGCTTCCATACAGACATTTAGATAATTTGACAGTATTTAAACATTGCATTTGTGATAGAGTTTAACTCTTTTTTCGTAGAATTTTAAAAAAACTGGCATTTCATTTTTAAACGGAGTTGAGGAAGAATGTTCATTGTGGGAATAGAATGATCATAATAAAACGATGAATTAATGCAGACATATCTATCACCAGGAACATACAGAGAATGATTTATAGTATGCAACTAGGCAGTTTATTTCATATCTAAAACAAATTTATATTGGACCAGTGAAGGCCCTAAGGAGAGAGTAACAATGAAAAGGAGAGGATGCTCTGCCTTTAATACTTCCAAGGATGAAAGAATAGCAGGTAAAAAATTAGTGTAGAGGGAGAATTACACTTATATAGCTGGTACGATATATGTACAAACGAGCTAAGGTCCAACTAGACAGACACACAATGTGTCTAAAAAACTCAAATAATGGCGGAACCCCTACCTCCACACACTTCCAGCATGTATAATAGTGGCAGGTATAATTAAAGGTAAAAATCAAAGGGAGGAAGATGGAGGAACTGAGCCTCAATAACCATAAACCAAAAAAGGCTACTAAAAAGAATCTATCCCTGTGTTACCTCGGCACCGTGGACTAACCACTAATGCCTACCTGAACCAGTCTCCCTGCCTAAAACTCAAAAATAAACTAGTGCATACTAAATTAAAGTGCTACCATGTGAAGTGAAAACAAAAAAGAGAGAGCTACTCTCTCCTTAGGGCCTTCACTGGTCCAATATTTATTTATTTTTCCTTTCATACTACCTGTGGGTCATCCCCCATCCTCAGTGAGAGTAACGGTGGGTGTGTTTTTGGAGCTAATCCACCAGCCCCTTATCCTTGTCTTCAGGGGCTCCTGAATGAGCTCCTTTTCCTTATTATTTTACCTCTTATATTATTTCATATCTACTATTTATTAAGTAGAGAAAGATCATTTAGGATTTATGAAATACAAAATGGAAGATAATGTGAGGTGGTTCCATGTTTAGAATTTAAGGAAGAACAGCCATTTTTATACTTTTGAACTACATATCCTATAAACATATATATATCTCAGAATGAGCAATGGATATATCAGAGTGAGCAATGGATATCAGAGTGAGCAATGGATATCAAAGTGAGCAATGGATATATCAAAGTGAGCAATGGATATATCAAAGTGAGCAATGGATATATCAGTGAGAAATGGATATCAGAGTGAGCAATGGATATATCAGAGCGAGCAATGGATATATCATAGTGAGCAATGGATATCAGAGTGAGCAATAGATATCAGAGTGAGCAATGGATATATCATAGTGAGCAATTGATATATCATAGTGAGAAATGGATATCAGAGTGAGCAATGGATATATCATAGTGAGAAATGGATATCAGAGTGAGCAATGGATATCAGAGTGAGCAATGGATATGAGAGCGAGCAATGGATATATCATAGTGAGGAATGAATATCAGAGCGAGCAATGGATATCAGAGCGAGCAATGGATATATCATAGTGAGAAATGGATATTAGAGTGAGCAATGGATATATCATAGTGAGCAATTGATATATCATAGTGAGAAATGGATATATCAGAGTGAGCAATGGATATATCATAGTGAGAAATGGATATCAGGGCGAGCAATGGATATCAGAGCGAGCAATGGATATATCATAGTGAGAAATGGATATCAGAGTGAGCAATGGATAAATCATAGTGAGCAATTGATATATCATAGTGAGAAATGGATATCAGAGTGAGCAATGGATATATCAAAGTGAGTAATGGATATATCAAAGTGAGCAATGGATATCACGGTAAGCAATGGATACCAGTGAGCAATGGCTATCACTGTGAGCAATGGATCTCTCTACAAAGAAGGGGACCATGCCTGCTTTTGAGTATAACAGGGATTATTTACAGGCTGCAAGGGCAATACATTATTTTTACTTTTGGTGGCAGGTTTAGGAAGTTGCATCTAAAATATCAACATTCAGGATAGTTGGCCAATTTAACACAAACCAATCGAATACAGTGATGTGCTTAATTAAAGAGCAAGTACTAAGTGTAGCTTTAATTAAGTACATCACTGTATTAGATTGATTTGAGCTGATTTAATTTAAGTACTGTCTGTTGAGTGTATGCAGCGATGAATAGTTATTTGGTCATTTTATTTAATTAAAATTGTCATACCTTCTTCATGGGACATAAATGGAATTTTCTGCTTCTACACATCATTTTCTGATACTTTAACAACATCCCTCACATTTTCCATATAGACAATTCTCCCACCAAATATTATTATATATTTTTGTAACAACTATCATTTGTTGTGCCTTCATGTAGCACAATCGGTATTAATTTCTACCGTTTTATACGTCTTAGAGTTAGTGTTGAGAAATGTTATAATGGATATAACTTTACATTTGGAAAAAGAAATAGACAAAACAACTGCAGAATCGATTAAAAAAATAAAAGCCAAAACAAGCCAGTTGCCAATGGAAAGTAGAAATCTACATCAGAAAAATTAAGAATAGAAGAACATTATGGTTAATGTCTGGAAAAATGGAATTCAGAAATACAATTTACAGATGAAAGTGGCTTTTGTTGGCATGTTTATATTTTTAATATGTAATTCCCATTTCTAGTTTTCATATTTTAATAAATAGGGCAGGCAAAAAATATGCAAAAGAAGTGCAATCAAAAATAAGGCAAAAGCTATCATACACAATGTAATGCCATAAACATAATGGGTGGGATAAGCCAATACTAAGATAGACCATATCTGTAAAATGGATAAGAATGTAGAACCTAAGGAAGATCATAACTTGATAAGCCTCAATGGCCTTAATAAGCCTTCTAAATGATTTAATTCTGTTAGAGAAGCTTTCCAATTGATATACCATACTGTCAGAAGTCGCCATTAAAGTATATGGACATTTTTGTAGCTAAATCTTTGGAAGTTTGTTAAATTGAGGCCAATGTGAGTTACCTCAATTGATGTATAACCTTGATGTTCTAAATGGTATGCTCTTCCATTGGTTTCCATGGTGATTATTTTTATTACGTTAGACACATTTTTAGAACAGAACACATTGATAAATCTTCCCCTGAGTACAAAAAGAAAAACGTTGCTTTGTTGAGATGACAACTTCCTGTCTCAATCAATGGTAGTCTTTTTACTATTGTCTTCTAAAGAATAACAGTCTCAGGACTACACATCTTGAAAATGAGATGGTGTATCTACACAGCCATAGAATTATTGTTTACACAGCACTGTGCAGCACTGACCAACAAACAAGACGTTGCAGCAGGAGGTACTGAGGGCTCAAATGAGTTAAGGTTCTAAGGGGAGTAAGAGAAAGGTATAATTAAACAAAATATATAGAAATGATTGGTTTCTAGAAGAGTTTACAACACCTTTTTTTGTTAAATAACACATCTGGAGTAAATTAAGGGACGTGTGAGCAAAATTAACTCCTTGGTTGCCAAAAATATATATAAACGTTTTTACTTTCAATTTGTCGTAAGCAATATAAAAGGATATTTTATCCCTTGAATAACTTAGGGATTCAATGTGTACATTTATTTGGCAATCCTTCATTGTCATGCTAGAAATGTCCATATCTACCAACATTGCTGGAATTCAAGGAGGCATATGCAGTAATGCAGCATGTGTCACAGGTGGCACCCATTACAGGTGTACCTGCATGGGAAGGGGGTGGGGTTGCCCACCCACTGAAGGGGTTGTCTGTCTGGTATCAAGCATTCTTAGCTGACAGACAACATTCTAACCATCCCCCATCTGTTTAAAATATTTAAAAATATAGATACCATATAATCTCTAAATGGTATCCCTAATGCTACTGCAAAGGATTAAGAAATAATACTTAATGCTAAAGGGACACTACTGAAGTGGTCTGGGTGCAGTGTTCCTATTGCACTTAGTGCTGCAATGTTTACACTGCAGCTCTAAGTCTGCTTCTAGTGGCTGTTTGGGAGACATTGGGTAAACATTCCTGGATCCAAACGGACCTTTTGTCCGGTAACTGACTCTGGACGTCCTCACGCTCTGCATGAGGACATCTAGCAACAGATTTTTCCCTATAGGAAAGCATTGAGTCAATGAGCATTAGCGCCCTCTCGTTGCGGGACGGAGGAGGAGGTGAAGCTGCGACCAAGGGCCGAGGGACTTCGGTGCCACTGGGATCAGGGTTTAATCCTTTATTTTCCCTTGGGGGCACAAGGGAGGTAGGAGGCAGAGGGAGCTTTAGAGACAGGAATACAGCTTTGTATTCCTGGCACTTATAGTATGTATCCCTTTAATAGTATTTTCTGGTAATATTGGAGATCCTGTCTAAGGATATCAAAATATCTTAAAAAATATTACTCACATATCTGTAAAGGATAAACAAGTAATTTAAAAATAAATAAAAAAAACTATCTATGAACAGCAGTCTTAAAACAAAATGGTGATTTCTTCTATAGGTGCAGTATCTCACAAAAGTGAGTACACCCCTCACATTTTTGTAAATATTTAATTTATTTTATTTGGACATTTCCATTTAGGGGTGTACTCACTTTTGTTGCCAACAGTTTAGACATTAATGGCTGTGTTGAGTTATTTTGAGGGGAGAGCAAATTGACACTGTTATACAGGCTGTACATTTATTACTTTGTAGCAGAGTGTAATTTCTTCAGTGTTGTCACATGAAAAAATATAATAAAATATTTACAAAATTGTGAGGGGTGTACTCACTTTTGTGGAATACTGTATGTTAACTATGTACACTATGTCACAAATGAAAAAAAATGCTAATATTTAGACATGTGCAATTTGCTTCGTTCCAAATGTAAAATCGAACGAATTTCAGGAAAATTGGACATTCAGATGCTTCCGAATGTCCGAATTGCCGATTTCCGGAGATTCGAACCGACCATTTTTCGGAAGTGCCGAAGTGCTATGGATTAATGAAAAGTGGCAAAACAAGAGAGGCAGGGAAATTATGTGAATGATAACAGGAATCTAGACCAATAAGCTAATTCCTGGCATTGGGAGCCCTATAGATGTGTAAGTGGTTTTGGTGGCAGTCCGGGCACCTAACCCTAACCCGAGATGTGTAAGTGGTTGTGGTGGTTAGGGTTAGGCGTTAGGGTTAAGGTTAGGGGTAGGGATTAGGAAGCCCTACAGATGTGTAAGTGGTTGTGGTGGCAAGAGAGGGATGCTTATGAATGTCCGAACTGCCGGAGTCCCGAATATCGGAAGTGCCGAACCGCCAAATTTTTTTACTTACCCGAATCTCCAAACTGAAATTTTTTTTTTGCCCATTCACATCCCTACTAATATCCCTATTAAAAAACACAAAAGTGTTTCATAGTGAAGGGGTTGGGTATTTATTTCCAGTCATGTCTTTAAAATTGCCCATGTTCTTTTAAAAAGAATGTCCAAAATTACTTAAAAATTCAAATATTGCTTATATTGCTTAAATTGTACCTCTGATGGTATGCACAAGATAAGTTTAAATTAAAGTGTAGGCAGGTGTATGTTATAGAGGCCAAAAATGCCAGGAAAATATATTTTATGATTATAATTTAAAGATCTTGAAAACTTTGCTTCTAACCCCATCTTCTAATTATTTGTTGGCACTGACCTTTTGGTCAATGGCCTAAAGCACTTGTAGGCAACTTTCTGCACTCCAGATGTTGTGGACCACATCTTACATAATGCTCTTCAAGCCATAATGCTGACAAAGCATCAAGTAAGACATAGGCCACGACATCTGGAGTGTTGAACATAGCCTATTCCTGGCCTAGAGGTTTATGCCAACAGTTGAGTGACAGGGGAGTACAGGATGACCCTTCTACATACAGTTCTCCTCCTCCTCATACTGTAATTCCAACAGCAAGGACTTCTCGCACTTGCTAATGGGATTGAGGTCTAAATTGACTAATACAAGAAATACACAATAGAAGGGAAAAGAGCGCTACACACAAAATACTACTGGTAACTGGTGCAACTTAAAAACACCGGTGTACAGTCACTTATTACACCAAATGAAAGATAAAGTGAACAGAAAAAAAACAGAAAAAAAAAGTGAAAGCGCACAAACAGTGGAATATTTTACCTTTAAAATCTTGTATAGGTCCTATTTTCAGCAACAGACAGTAACTGTAGACCCTATATTCCACTGTTTGTGCGCTTTCACCTTTTTTTTCTGTTCACTAAATTGACTAATGTCACTCTGCTGTGATGCTTATGCTTTGAATGTGTATTACCCTGCTTGAGGACATTACACATAGTTAATGAAGTTGTTGCTATCCACATTACGTGAGGTGAGACTTGTCCATCAAAGCGACGTGATTGGTTGGCTTCTAAGGCAGAATCTTTGATGGATTCACTTAGATTCCCTTTGAAAATGAGTATGTTCCAGTACGCTCAGTATTTTTAGAAAAATATCTTGCCATTTATTTTTATTTTGAGCACCTGCCTTAAAGAAGAGAACCAGTAGTTTGATGCGTGTTAGCACCATCCTACTTTTCATTAGGTACTATGTCAAACGGTGTGGTTTTCAAACAAATCTCAGAATTAAGGCTGAAACATTCTTCTTTCACCTAGTTAGAAGTTATTTCCTACATGGATTTGGAAGCATTAATGTTGCAAATTTTACATCCCCTATACTCCACATGTCATACTTGTGGACAATACACAAAATGATATTTGTAACTGCAAGTTCAGCCAGTTACTCCTATAAATACAGTAAATTTAAACATGCCATTTGTCTTAATTCTGCCAGAGGAGCTTTTACCTGAGAGGACATTCTTGCACAGACATAGAAACCAAATGCAAGTATTAAATCTATTTTACACTCTGTAAATTAGATCATGCACGGAAAAACTGTCTTCAAGTCCTGTTTTTAGATTAAGAACTCATTTGGTTTCATCTGTCGATGTTCTGGATAAACTGATCTATAGTTATATCAATTGCCAGTAACACTCTCTCCTGCCAAATCCTACTCCCTTAAGCATGGAATGACTGCATCCAATTATGGTACACTGTGGGAAACGATGTTTGACCCTCAGTACATTGCTTTTTGCTGCTTTGTATAAAACCAACTAAAATAATTAACTATATTCTACTTTTTGCTATTTTAATCCTGCCAAAAGTTGCTAAACCACATTTGGATCTTTACTAAATGTTAGTATTGTGTAGAGAGTGTTTTTGTTAATAATAAAGGAAACCCCTAATCTCAACACTTTCTTTGTTACCTAATATGGAACACACACATAGCACACAAGAGACAGACTGTACAACATAATAACATGTATCAGCTACAAATGTCAATGCGCACACTCACAGCTTCAGATGTTACAGAGCGGAACTGTTACTTCCCAGGATTTAAAATGTACTGTTCACCTATCGCCTATATTAAGCAAATAAGTGTTGAGAGGTCAGTTAAAAAAAATACATGCAGTAATCCTGGAATTAGGCACAACCATCTTGGCCTACGTGCGGCGTGTGCCGGTTGTGCCTAGGCATCCCTAATGCAGCCGGAGTGTCAACTGCTAAACAAGCCGGAAGCAAGGTCAAAAGGTCTCCCTGACCGGCCCTTCATTCCATGGACATAGGGATGGCTCTACATGGTTCCCTACAGTGACTTCCCATTTCAGTTTCTAGCCCTCCACTACAGTCCCTGTACACCGCTACAGGCCCTAATGCCCAACACAGTGCATAATAGAATAAACTGTGCACAAAGTGAATAATTACTAACCCCCTTGTGTCAATTGTAAGAGAAAATTTGTCACAGGCAATACAATTAAAGGCACCAAAGAAGGCAAAAAAAAAAGAAGAAAATCTTGGGGGGGAAGGAACAAAAAACGAACAAGAAATCCAGCAGCTGGAACACATATATATCTCCCACTACAGCCCATAAGCCACAATACAATCCCTAACACCCCACTACAGTACCTAACAGTGAACAGTCCCATGTATGCTGGTGCCTACTAGGGTATGACAAATGGGGATTTTCACATGCAAACATATGTATATTTGTGTTCTGAAGCAACCTTACTTGTTTGGATGCTTCCAAAGTTGGTGAGGAATGTCCTGTGTCACATCTCGCCCATTTGTTTTGGAGGTATTGATTGAACACCTACAGCCACATAAGTGACTCCATTTCCTGCACCTACTATGGGACCAGTGTTGTGTTTCTAGACTGGCCTATTGAGAGTTTTTACTGCAATAATGGAGTAACCCATGACATAACTGAGTTGCTCCATGGTTTACCTGAGCCCCGTGCCTTGAGAATTCATTGTTGGTAACCACATGGTGCAAGACGAGGAGACTCCAATCACTCCTTCTCTTATGTTGTGCTACATGTATAGGAATGTGCTATCCATCCCAGGCCAGTACCACAAAAGGACTATGCAAATCTTCCTTGTTCCTCGGGGCACTAAACCACCAGGAGCTTTAAATGCTTAAGCTAACCAATATGTGTATTTGCCAATGACTTTGTGCAACGTTGAACTAAGGAAAGAGGGAAAGGGGGAAAGAAGGAAAGAAAGAATGTGGGTGTGTGTGACATATTGAAAATAAATAACAATACTCTCGTCTTAAACAAAGTGTTTTTAAGGTTGCCCTTTCCCTTTAAGTGGAAAAGGCCGGCTGTGACTTACTCTCTTGGTTTTGTGCTCATGAGAATCCTTAGGGACTTTCTGCTGTTCAAGCAAGTCTTCAGAAAACAATCCACTTCATGAAAAGGTCTCAGGAAAACCAGGTCACCGTTTACTGCATAGATTTTTTTTCCAACTTCCAGTCCTGACAACTGGGCGAAATAACCAAGAGCAACGAGGGTTTGTTATTAAAGTACTTAATTATAGACAATGCACTACACAACAGAGTGAAAACAATATAAGGTCACTCGAGGTTCAAGACAATAACAAATAACGCTGACGGTGATTTAACTAATGAAGCAGACATCATGAAGTACATTTATGATTTTCTTTTGATAAGGAAAACAATTAGACCATAATTACCATAACAAAACTGGTGGAAAGCTTTACAGTTATCGGAGGATAAAAATCCAGCAATCATCAGTAACAGTTATACTCGCTATGTTACATTTGACTTAAAATACAGGAATCTGGAAACCTGACAAATATCCCTGAGTTAATTGGTCCTTGCCCATATTTAATGCTAGGTTAGAGTGACGTTCTAAGTACTTACAAACTTAGATGTCTTTTCACTACATAAAAAGTTGTGAGGTGGTTTGGCAAGTCTTTTGTAAATTTGAATGGACACTCCAGACATCTACTAGGTGCAAAATGTAGTTTAGTTTAAAGTTAAATATGCTGGCTTGGGCTCTTTTTATGGAATCCTTTATTATTTTTTATAAAAAAATAATAACGCTAAAGTTTGCTCCATAGAACCCAATTTCCTCCCACCTGCAGTGTTTCTTTTTTTGCTCAAGTGATAAAGCTGAGCTATATGAGTTGTTATCATGAGTATTCTGGGTGATGTCATTTTCAATCTAGGCTATCTGCAGTAAAACACTAACAGCTCAACTACAATTCTCAGAAGCTCCTCCTAAGCCCACAATACCTTATTGTGCAGGGAATTGCTGGGATCCATTAAAAATGCTATAGAAAGTAAAATGTGCATTGCATAAGTCACTTACAAGGTTGGCCAAATATTTATTTTATAACTTGGAAAGTGTGGGGGTTTCCAGCAAATGGTGGTACTGAAAAGTGGATATAAATATTTTCTTAATGTATTGTCTTGGCATATTTGTTTGTCATGTCTGGTGTGTACTTTTGAAGGTTAGAGTAGTAAAAAGATCTCCACTTAGATTAGGTTCCACTTTTTTTTTTCTGTCTATGCTACTTTAATCTATATTTTCAAACCAGTTGAAATAATTTTTGACATTCTACATTGCTTACCTCAGCATTTGAACCTCGTTCAAGGAATTTAACGATTGGCACCTTATTTTTATCCTCTAGGGCAAAGCCATAGCCCCCTTCACTGGGTTTTATCTGAAAATTAACAAAAGGTACATTTAAAGATGCCATTCTAGGAAAAATGGTTTCACAGCAGTAGCGTTTAAAGAAAACAGAATGAATTTCGGTGAAAAAATACACATGCAGGTTGTTTATTGGAAATGACAAATTAAACAGCTTTTAATTACACACAAGTAATAATACAATTATACTCTCACAACTCTATTAAAATTGTTATGTAACTGGTCAAATCTAATATTCTATGAATGCCTCATAGTATTTTATAAAACACTGATTAATAGAATGACCCTCAACATGAAGCTATATGCACATTCATTGTTAAAGTTTAATCTAGCAATGTATGTGGTCTGGGTCGGTGATACTGTGTTTGTGGCATTATTTTAGTTTTATTGCTATGGTACATTAGGAAAACAATTCAGTGGAGATTTTAACCCAAACCTTACTTCTGAAATTAACCATTAATCTGTAGAATGTCCTGGTTCCCAGTCTATTGGGCAACATATTTAGTTCTCTCTGGTTAGAAAACTCCAATAAACATATATAAAGCTTTATTGTAACATTGTTCAACTTTCCCTTTTGTTTTTCTTGGTCTTGTTACTGTGCAGCCACTCATCCCATTCGAATGTCCTATTTCAGGTTTAGTTTATTGGTATTTATGAGGATACCCTCTTTTGTTTTGTTAAAAATTTACAAAAACCATCAGCAAGGGTCAGCTGTGCACTAAAGTCCCTCACAAGGGCTGAACCCTTTCTGTCCACTGTGAAAACATAAAAGATCCCCTCTAACAGGGTACAATATGGCACATGCCGTTGACTAAAACAAAGCAAAATAAAATGTCTTTATTAAATACAAGTCTAATAATACAACGGAATAACTGCCCTAAAAAACGTAATTATGTGATTGTGACAATGAAGTGTACAGAATGAAAGATGTACAGTTCTCTTAAAGGAATACAAGCATTTATTCCTTATTTTATATTGTTTTCCTGTCTAGTACACATGTGAAATTCGTTTCGTATGTACATTCTGACGAATTTCATGCAATTCAGACATTCGGATGCTTACGAATGTCTGAAGTGCCGAAGTTCGGTAGTTCTGAAGTGCCGAACCAAAGTTCCGAAGTGCTTAAGTTCCGAAGTGCTTTGGATTTTTGAAAAGTGGAAAAACAAGACAGAGGAAGTGAAAATTATGTGAATGATGACAGGAATCTTGACCAATAAGCCAATTCCTGGCACTGGGAGCCCTATAGATGTGTAAGTGGTTGTGGTGGCAGTCTGGGCACTGGGACACCCTAAAACCTGTACATGGGGAGCAAATGGTATGTCATCATGGGGGTTATTCTCATTCCTGGGCTACAATATGCTCTCAAAGGCAACATAACCAATCTGGCAAATTTCAATGTGAAAAAACAGAAAATCAAGCCTTATATGTGACCCAGAGATTTATGACAGATAGCAGTGTTACAATGTCACTATTGATAAATTTAAAAAATATAAATATTGTACTTATAGCACTATAACTTGCAAAAAAAAAAAAAAAATAAGAACATGTTAACATTGGGTATTTCTAAACTCAGGACAAAAATTAGAAACTTTTTGGCACAGGTTTTTTTGGTGGTTGTAGATGCATAACAGATTTTGGGGGTCAAAGGTCAAAGTAAGAAAAAGTGTGGTATTTATATTTTTTAATCATATTTTATGTATTTTTTTATAGTAAATTATATGATGAAAATAATGGTATCTTTAGAATGACAATTTAATGTTGAGAAAACTGTATATGTGTGGGTACAGTAAGAGAAAAATTACAACTAAACACAAACACCGCAGAAATGTAAAAACAGCCCTGGTCCTTAACGGTAAGAAAATTGAAAAATGGTCTGATCACTAAAGGGTTAATAAAATGGCAATGTTTTACATGGAAAGGTTAAAATGACCACTTCACCCAGATCACTTCATTGAGAAATAGTGGTCTGGAGAGAGAGAGAGAGAGAGAGATAGAGAGAGAGAGAGAGAGAGAGAGAGAGAGAGAGAGAAAGAGAGAGACATATTGATATATGGCTTTATAAATTATATATGTTTTGATATTATAATAGTTTGAAAAATAATTTTTAAAGTTTATCTAAAAAATATTATATAATTTAAAAAAACGGATTCAATAATATTAAATCAAGGTCTAATTTAAAACTGGAAAGGGCATGTCAGTTATGATATATACTATACTAATATAATTTATACTAATATCATATAAAGTGGTGTCTGTCTATTTCTGAGGTTGATATCTCTATATATATACTACAGAAGGTTTATATATATATATATATATATATATATATATATATATCACCTCTTTGTAATAGAGATCGTCACAGTACAGTCTATTTAACATACATACACGTTGTTATGTAATGGAGTGATGACGCTTCTCACACAAGTTCTCAGTGCTTGTGGATGATAAATATCTTTATCTGTATTCCCAAGTGTAGCAGTAGGACACTTAGAAGTGGGAAAATGGAACGTGACTTTGAAGTGAGAAGATAGAAGTAGGTTATGCAATAACCTTGTCCTACAAGTCACTGAGGCAAACTGTAACTATGGAGCTTTCTTATTCTTCTTATAGCAGCTTCATTGTAACAGACTTTTACTAATATATAATATACTAATAATATACTAATGCATTGAACTAATTATTTAGAAAACAAAAACATGGCGCAAATAAATAGAATACTGATAACAGAGAGACAATGAAGTGTAGATTTTACATATATTTTTACTAATACAATGTTTTACTAAAAAAAACAAAAACTAAAAAAAAACAGTAAATAGGGGATCCCAACTTCTACCTGTGAAGTTAGACCTGAAACAACACCAGAGATGTGTATTAATACATTTAATAATTATAATTATTTATAAAGCGCCAACACATTTTGCAGCACTGTACAGTAGGTTAACTAACAAACAAGTAGGTGCCACAGACAAGTTGGGCATACAGGAAGAGAAGGTGATGAGGGCCCAGTTCAGGTGAGCTTACATTCTAAGTAGACTTGGCCATTCGTTTTTGGATAAAAACATTTATTTTTTGGAATGCAAATTCCTACGAATGAAAATGAAGGCCAAACTGTTTGTTGGACGGAATTCCATCCACACAATTTGTTCTTTCATTCATTCAGTGTAGTTAGTTACAAGGAGAGAGCTACTGTATACTGTAATATTTAATACAACTTCCTAAATCCCCCATGTACCCCGACCTTTACGGTTAGGCCTATAGGAGTGAGTATATAGTTTTGTCCCTCTGTGCCCTCAACCGTGCCTCGCATATGGGGGCTATTAAACTAAAGGGGGGAAAGCATTTAACCTCTCCTATTTACTAATAATAAGTATATATTTTTCTAGTATTGGTAAATTTGATGAAAGACTAAAATTAAGAAAAGGAAGGGCTTTTTTTGCAATTTTGGTTTTTCAGCTTCTTAATCCTGATGTGGAATTGACACAAGAATACCAAAAGGGATTTATCTATATACTAAACAGCTCCCTACTTTGGTAACCTTTAATATGGAAATCCCACACGGCTGCTAGATATAGTCATATCACATTTCCGAATTTTATTCAAAACTAAAACATTGGCCGAATATCATTTGAAAAATAATTAATAAATGGACAAAATTTGAATCTGACTAAACAATTCCCCACCCCCCTCCCAAATGTATTCGGACAAAATGAAAATTTCAGTGGCACCCAATTTTTATTTTAAGTGCATTAAAATTGTTTTGTACAAGTGTCCTTCCTTATTACAGTAACTCACTTACTTTAAAAGCCTTTAAATTTGGATATTAGTGGCTACAGTAACATCTTGCAAACCTCCTTTCCTACTGTTATTTCAGCCATATATATATATAGCACTTTATAAATAATTAGTCTATAATAATTACTTACCACCAAAGATTTAGCAATGATATTTTCAACAATTTTAAGGTCATGTTTCATGAGCCTGTGTTTCATATTGGATCCTTCCATTTCCTCATCAGAAAAAAATCGAAATAAGAGGGGTTCATCCTTAAACTCACTTTTTTCCAGTACTATATAGAATCACATAAAGGAGAAAATCTAAATTAGAGTAAAATTAAAAAATCAAGAGTAAACTGCCAAATATAATAAGTTAATCATGCTCAGCTCAGAGGCAAATGCAATGTGCCATGGGCTCCACTAAGGTGAAGTGGATGGGGTGGAGTCTTTGCAGATGGTACATTGTTAAATCTATATATGGGTAAAGGGTTACTCCAACCAAAAAACAGTATTCATGTTTTGGTTTGAGAAACACTTGCTGTGCTGGTCTGCCACCCAGCTTAAGAAAATATAAAGAAAGCTCAAATTCACATTGATCCAGCACAGATACCAAGTTCTCCTTGCAGTCCAATGCTCCATAGATGATATCACCGACCAAGAGGATGACATTGCACAAGGAGGGGCCATGCCACCATTGGCTATCTGGTGCCAGCATGCAGTGTGTGCTGGCCTCAGATGCCAAATTTGCACAGGATTCATATTAGCCTTCCAGAACTCTTGTTCCAGGCTGGCTAGTGAGGTGGTAAGAAGTGAAGTTACTTCTCTGGCAGCAGAGAGTTTAAACGCTGTATGTGCAGCGTTTCATAGAGAAATGCTGCACTTGCAGACTCCAGAAATCATGACCCCTTCAAGTCAATGAAGTAGTCATTGTGCAAGGAGTAACTCTTTAATATTATATGACAGCCTAGTACCTAGTATGCTTAGTCGGTAATTGCCATGATTTAATGCCAGAGGCTCTCAAAAGCTTAAAAAGCAGGCTTAAAAGCAGGAATATTTGTTACATTATATGTTTTAACATTAAATCTATTGGACCAATCCTATCTAATAATTCTGAAGCCGTGGTCTCATATTGGGTCCCATGGGACTCCCAGCATTATACACCTGGCCACTGTTTACTAGCGTATCATGTTTTCATAGGAAGGAACAATTTAGTGATTCAGATTGTATCCTGGGGCCTGTTTTTTGAGCATATTAACAGAATGTATTTCAAGCTCTGAACACAAATATTCTAAAAATAAAACAATTGTATCACTCACCATGATGCATAAATCCATTGTCACATAGTGCTACACCAAAGATTATTGCCTCTTCTCTAGTCCGACAGTCTCCCTGTTATTTAGCAAACACAACTATGTCACATTAAGATAATTTTCCAGGGTGCACAGAAATCACAATAAAATGCCAGTGATACGTTGTTTTTCTGGACCATAAGCAGAATGTTTAATGTATGCGTCTTTATTTGTAATGGCAATTACGAAGGCAACAATCATGTATTAGCCTTACAGAGATGTGTGCAAAAGTATCACCATATATGGCTCCCCACTGCATAAAGCCATTTTATTTTAGTGCATTCCCAGGAGACATCTGGCTTCCAGCAAGTTGACTTGAGCCACTGACTAAGTCATCCGTTCTCGCAGAGAGTTAGGACAAAACATGGCCTTTGTCTGAGAGTGGAGGGGCCCAACTTGCTAAGCAGGTTTTGAAATATCATAACCAAGCTAAATTTGAATAGTTATATAATTACATATTTCAAAATAATTCTATGACTCCACCAATGCTGGTGTCACCATACTGAGTTCAAATCAGGTGGGCATATTTATTTTCGTTTCACTTTTTTATCTTTGCTAGTATTTTTTGTTACCTGAGCAATAAGCCAGTCTATCAGCTTGTTTGCCATGACTACTGATTTATAAGTTCGAAGATGGTAATCTTTGTCTCTGAAAGAAAAGAAAAAAAAATGCAAAACCATATGTAAGAATCTTATTTTAGAATTGTATTTTATTGTAGAAATCTAAAAAGACAACAATATTTTAAAGTTCTAGTACAATTAGAATAGGGGGAATCAATGAAAGTGTGACTGGCTACATTTGGTAATATGCCAAATTATAATATTACCAATGCACACCAACAAATACAAACCAATAATTTATAGATACAATATAGTCAACAAAATAATAAATCACTTATAGGGACCTGAAGGTTTATAAGTATTACTATAACAAGTCTAGTTTCAATCAAGTAAGTATGTGCGCGGAAAATATGTTTGGTGTTTTCGGTCATTCGGTCAAAGATAATTTTTTTTTTCCAGTTTGATCAACATTTGGTCACGTCAGTTCCTTTTTATTGATCATTGAATTTCGGTTGCTAGTAGTGATGTCCCGAACGGTTCGCCGAACGGTTCCCGAATGGTTTGCCATGAACAGTTCGCCACGGACTCATCATTGAGTAAACTTTGACCCTGTACCTCACAGTCAGCAGACACATTCCAGCCAATCAGCAGCAGACCCTCCCACCTCCTGGACAGCTCACTAAGAATGCAGCTTCACAATGAATGTAAAATGGATGCTGTCCAGGAGGTGGGAGGGTCTGGGAGGGAGGGTCTGCTGCTGATTGGCTGGAATGTGTCTGCTGACTGTGAGGTACAGGGTCAAAGTTTACTCAATGATGAGTCCGCGGCGAACCGTTCGTGGCGAACCGTTCGGGACATCACTAGTTGCTAATGCTAGTGGATTGGTGCATGGGGAGGTACAAATAGTTTTGTATGTGCCCCATGTCCCCGCTCTTCATGCTGCTGCAAGAAGGGGCATGTATTCTAAACAGCAAGTAACCAGTGACTGATTGTTGGAATGACCAAAAGACTGAATGTATTTAGTCTGTGAGCCAGTTGGCCAATGTATCATTCTGTCAGTGGTGGTTTTGTAATCTTTTTCTGACTAAGAGACTGAAAATCAAAATATTCAGTCAATTTGTCTTTCCTAAGAATACGACTGCACATTTCAACAAAAAAAATATATTTATAGTCATTCAAATTTAATAGTGTTGCTTGTGAAATGGTGAGCCTTTTTCAAAGCAACTTACATTGTAGATAGACCTATTTGCATTGGATAAACAAACAATATTTTCTGTAGGCTTTTCATGATGATATATAGATTTGCCCTTTCAGATGCACATATATGCCTATATTGTATGTTATACTTTGCAGTTTCAATATAGATAGCCAGTCGCACATTGCTGCTTCATTTACTAAGATTCTTAGCACGTTTGGTGGCCCATATAAAACTAAATAACTTCTCAAATTGAATCCATTGCTTCTCTTGGGTATCCTAAAATCTGTCCACATACACATTGTTTAGACACTAGTTTGCCTCGAGGTAGAGCATGCTAATGCTGTTAATATTTACTGCACGCTCTCTGTTTGCTACTATGTGTCTGGTTATTGCTAATATTTATGCTGTCAGTAAAATATAGAACATTTAAGATGGATTCGGTTTCGCCACAATTGCAAGTTGAGTCTTAAATGTGTAATGCATTCAAAATAAACACTAGGCTAAGGTCACGTTTTATTTAGATCAGAAAATTGTAAATAAAATTATTTGCCGGAAATAAAAAATGCATTTAAGAAGAAAGAACTCTAGATAAGGTCTCAGTTCAGATTATGGGATAATTGTAAGTAGGACTAGTACCTGAAACCTGAAATACTATTACACACTTTTCTATAATATATAATATTTACACTAAAGTCGCATTTCAAATTCTATCCTAGTAGATATGTCTATATTTTTAAAATTCACATATACAAATACTTACTGAAAAAACAAAACATTTTAAAACAATTTAAATAACATAGATATGTCTTTTTATCTAGCTTTATAAAATGTTGTAACACTTAGCAGAAAACCATACCTCCTGTATTGGGTCAAAGCCTAATAGGTGATGAATAAGTGAAGAATTGCTAGCAGATACTGCTGACAGTAAATTGCTTGCATAGACATTACATTGTCTGAAACTGTTCTAATTAATTATACGAAAGTCCTGGACAGAATAGCAGCATTTTTTATTTCCTTTCTTACCCTATTATTGTACGAATAGTTCATCATTATCAGTGATAACAGACCAGCCCTAACAATGCTTCACAAATTGCTTAAAATAATTCTGCAGTCTAAATAGCATTTTTAGTGTAAAGTTACAGAACATGTTAGATTATGGGTGTCCATGTTTGTTCCACTAATTTTCTGCCACCCAGATGCAGACAGGGAATTTGGAAAAGGGTATTTCAACTATAGCTGTAGTTGAAATACCCTTTCAAGGAGGGGACACTGTTGATCTTCAATCCCTCGGTCTCTGTGACACTGTCTTCTCATGGTTCTGCTCCTATCTCTCCCAACTTTGGTTCAGTGTCTCCTTTTGCAATGACCCCTTCTCCCCTCGTCCTGTCTCAGTTGGAGTCCCCCAAAGATCTGTTCTTGGTCCCCTTCTGTTCTCTCTTTATACTGCCTCTCTTTTGTATTTTACTACAATCTGTGTGCCGAAAACACCTAGATATCTCTCTCCTCCCCGATCTCTTCCCGGTGGTCCTACAACGGGCCACTGCTTGTCTTTCTTCAATCTCTGATTGGATGTCTTCCTGCTTTCTGAAAATTAATCTCCCCAAATACTAAGTTTGCACCCTTACTCCTAACTCACGCTTGCAGAACTTCTCATGGGCGGCTCCCTTCCTTTGGAACAGCCTGCCTACCCACATGAGACTCTAATCTTAAATTGTTTAAGAAGTCCCTCAAAACACATCTGTTCAGAAATGCTTATGGACTACCAGAGTAACTTATCTATACTTACCCAAGTCTGTCTCTTGCTCTCCTAAAGACTCATACTTCACTCTCACCTCCAGTTCTGCTACTTTTCCACCTTGTTTGGTGGCTGTCACCCTTACTGCCCTATTGTGTTTTTGTACCCCACCTCATCTAGACTGTAAGCTCGTTTGAGCAGGGCCCTCATCCACCTATTATTCCTGTGTCACTGTGTAATGGTCTCATGTATTGTAAATTTCCCCTCCTTTCATAATATTGAAAAGTGCTGCGGAATTAGTTGGCGCTATATAAATATCAATAATAATAATAATAATAATACAGCTGGAGAACTAAGGCTGGATCAATTCACCCTGCTACTGAACAGCAATAAAAATGTATAGATCAATATAAAATGGGGTTTAATTGTTATTTTGGAGATGGTCACACAGGGGGAGGGGCGAATGAATGCAAACAGCGATTAGAGGGGTTGCATCCACAGATCCACCCTCTCCACAGCCACACTTTGCTATTAAAACTGATGTATGTGCCATGGATGGTTAAAACATATAATTTAATACACGGAACAAAACTATTAACTTAACACATTTGTTTTTTCCCTAATTTTTCATGAGCTGAACTCAAAGATCAAAAAGGCCTATTTCACTCAAATATTGTTCACAAATTTGTCTAAATCTGTGTTAGTGAGCACTTCTCCTTTGCCGAGATAATCCATCCACCTCACAGGTGTGGCATATCAAGATGCTGATTAGACAGCATGATTATTGCACAGGTGTGCCTTAGGCTGGCCACAATAAAAGGCCACCTTAACTCCCTGTGAGCCATCATTGTAAGCAATGTCCTTTGCCCTTCAACAGAGAAAGCATATAGAGAAGTGGAGAAATGAAACAATGTTTCCATTGATCCTCCTTATTTGCAATCACTTCCCCACAGTGTCACTTCCCCTTTAAAAGGAAGCTGGCTAATGACCCTTTTAAAAGATCTTATCTTCTTAACCTTGTGCTGATATAGTGATACAGATCAAGGACCCCCACGAATTTAGCAGTTTACAACTCAATTCATAGCTGATTAAGCCATGTTGTGGGTTGATGTAAAGACTAATTATTGTACAGCAGATAGATTGTCCTCTGAATCTTAATGGGTTCTTCCTTTGTTTTGTTTCTGCTCTTAAACAATTGGAGACTAGGGGAGAGCTTGACGGGGGTAGGAAGGCGGTTCCAAAAGAAGGGAGCCGCTCGCAAGAAGTCCTGCAAGCATGAATTAGCAGTAAGGGTGTGAGCAGTGGACAGGAGGTGGTAATCGGAAGAGCAGAGAGACCGAGAAAGGGCATATCCATGAATCAGGGAAGAAATGTAAGAGGGGCTAGAGTTGGTTAGAGCTTTATGGGTAAGGGTTAGTATTTTGAATTGACACCTATAGGATCTAGGAAGCCAGTGTAGAGATCGACAGAGGGGTGAGGTAAGGGAGGCACAACGGGTGAGATAGATCAGTCTGGCAGCAACATTCATTACCAATTATAGCAGGGCAGTTCGGCTTTTGGGGAGACCAACTAAGAGAGAATTACAGTAATCCATGCAAAAGATTACCAGAGCATAAACAAGCTCCTTGGCAGCATCTTGCATGAGAAAGGGGCAGATGCAGGCGATATTTTTAAGGTGGAATTGACAGGTTTTAGCGACATACTGGATATGTGGCGCAAAGGTGAGGCCAGGATCAAAGATAACACCAAGACAACGAGCTTGCAAGGATGGACTGATGCAAGCACCATCAACTTTCAGGGAGAGTGAAGGAGGAGGATCAGCATTATGAGGGGGAAAAAGGGAAGCTCAGTTTTAGAGAGATTGAGTTTCAGAAAGTGGGAGGACATCCAATCAGATATTGAAGAAAGACAAGCAGTGACACGTTGCAGAACCGCAGGGTAGAGATTAGGGGAGGAGAGATATATCTGGGTGTCGTTGGCATACAGAAGGTAGTGGAATCCAAAGGAGTTAATGAGTATGCCAAGAGAGGCAGTATAAAGAGAGAAAAGAAGTGGACCAAGAACAGATCCTTGGGGGACTCCAGCTGAGACAGGACGAGAGGAGGAGGTGTTATTGCAAAGGGAGACACTGAACGAATGTTGGGAGAGAGAGGAGGAAAACCACTAGAGAACAGTGTCACAGAGACAGAGGGATTGAAAAGTTTGGAGAAGGAAGACATGATCAACAGTGTCGAAGACAGCAGAGAGGTCAAGAAGAATTAGTATGGAGTAGGGGCCTTTGGATTTAGCTTTAATTAGGTAAATTTGTAACTTTAGTAAGAGCAGTGTCATTAGAGTGGAGGGGGTGAAAGCCAGATTGAAGAGGATCGAGGAAACAGTTGGAATTTATGAAGTGAGTCATATGAGTAAAGACAAGTCTTTCTAGACGTTTTGAGGAAAAAGGAAGCAGGGATATGGGACGATAGTTGGAAGGGGAAGATGGGTCTAGGGGTGGCTTTTTTAGGATGGGAACGACTGTAGCATGCTTAAGGGGAGCAGCAAGATCACCAAATGAAAGCTGTTTAGGATCTGTGTTAAGGATGGTACAAGACAAGGGGTGAGAGATCTGATAAGGTGGGAAGGTACTGGATCAAGCGGACAGGTGTTGGGACGAGAGTTGCTGGAGGTCAAGAGAATTCAGGTCTCCTCTGAGTTGAGAGGGGTTAGGGTGAGGCTGTTGGGTGAGGGAGCTTTCAAGAACAAATGATAAGAAGTTATGATCTGAGAGAGGAAATGGAGTGTTGTGGAGCTTAGAGATAGTGCATGCATTAGAAAAAAAAAATCAAGGGTATTGTCAGCTACATGTGTGGGAGTATTAGCCCACTGTGTTAGGCCAAGGGAGGAGGTAATAGAAAGGAATTTGGAAGATACTGAGGTCAGGGGTGAGTTAATGTCTGGTATCAGCAGACATGTTTCTGCATCTGTAAATCCAAATTTCTTACTCACATAATCTGCATACTAAAACATTAATTATTGCCAGTTTCACTATCAAGCTATTGATAACCAGAGATATTGTATTTATTTTTCACAATTGAATTTCTGACGTAGAAAGAGAAAATTATTTGTATATTTTGCTTTTTCATGATAAAATTTGTCCATTTCTTAAAATATCAATATATTTTTTTAATTTCCTTTTTTGTAATTTAGAGTGTGAATAAGTTGCGACTAGCAAACAGTGAAATGGATATAGCAATCAAGACCCTGTTTTCAAAGCATATTGTATTTTCACAAAATGGAATGTCCATGTGAGCATCATGCATGAATGTTGTCTGCCATTTTAATCATGTTAACCATTTTTAGCTATTTTAGGCTTTCATATTACAATGACATCTGGTGGTTTTTGTCACACACGTCATTTAAATTAATTAATTAAATCAATTACATGTCTGGAGTCTGGCTCGGACAAAGTCTGAGTCACCCATTGTTAAGAATGAATTGCGGTTTATCTGCTGCACTCAGACCATGATCAAAATGTAGGCCAGCACCATTAAAGCAGCACTGTCGTTCTTTCTTTTCTTCAGCTTTACTTTCCGTATGCCCCTTGCATCTTAATGGCTATACCTCTCTGTGCTTCTTGCCATTATTTTTATTTGTTATGTTTTTCAATAACCTGGTGCCGCCATTTTGCTTTCCTCTGTCCATGATAGCTACATATTGCGCTCTGTCAGATTATTTTCACTGATGGATTGTGGGTAAATTAGCATGGTAACTGAAAGCAATGGGACTATGCTTAAGACCACACTCCGCATACGAAAAAGTAGTCCCTACTGTTTCTTATATTTATGAAAAAGATACATTTAAAAATAAAGGCAAAAGTGACAAAAAAAAAGGATTCATGTGACAGTGCCACTTTAAGAGCATATTTTTGGGCTGCAAGTTAATATTAACATATTCCAAATGGTGAAAGGCAGATGACAAGGAGAGAATAAATACCAATTCTCAAGATCAGTTTTACCATAGTAACCAAATGCTTACCTAATTACTGGCGTAAATAAGCTGTGAAGACGACAATATAGTCTCACACCCTGTAAAGATGGGAAAGTGATTAGAAATGACAAGAGAGACATATGGATGCATCCAGAAAAAATATATAAATGATTTTTATAGAGTGACCATGTTTCAGTTTGGATGATCAGAGATAAAGGGATCATATTAACCTCAAGGCTGCCTTAGAGGCTTTATCCATTAGAAGTGCTATAATCATTGAGAAGAATTGTTACCTGTCTATTGGAAAACTGTGAACGCAGTCTTATATTATGTAACCAAAGTAATAAATATAGGTCCACGTTAGGAGTAATGTTTATTACGTCATATCTTTTGTACAAAATAAATGCAGTGTACATAGCCAGTGAAGGCCATAGTCTACCCATGGTTACAAAAGCAATTAATATCTAAGACCAAATTGGTACTTTTATAAGATTTCTTCTGATAGAAACCTACTTTCTTTTTAATGATATTGAGTAATCTGCTAGATGCTGCTTTATATGTAGAATTATATAGAAATGTCTATAAAATGCTGAAGTAAAATGGTTCATCAGAAATGACCAGATATATAACAAGGATTCCAGAACATTATTAATTTGTTTTCTCAGTGTGAAGGAGATTTTCAACTTTTATTTGAGAAAAGTAACTGCAGTAACATAACAACAGTGTATTGCAAGAACACACATTTATATACATAATAACTTATAGAGTGCTTTCCCCTACCTGGCCTCAAAGCAGAGTTCAGTGATACAGTAGAAGTTAAGAAGGGCACCATTATTCAAAGGACTGAAAAAAAAAAGGGATGGATCGTGGGGCTCTGTTTAAAGAATTATTTCAAACACTGCGACCCCTTCAATGTTTGGTAACTCCACCTCTGGCAGCATCATTAGTGCCCGGAACATGAATCTGCTCAAATTAGTTCTGATTATAAAAGGCGCCCTTACGGCAGATGGGTGGAGTGACGTCATGGGAGGATGATTGGGCTGCAAGGAGAACTAAGCCTTCAAATGGGATGGCAAGTATGTTTTTGGGGTAACTTTCTTCCTCCCCTCCCTCTTTCCCAGCCAAGGTTACTCATTCTAAAAACAGTATTTTATTAAAGCACTGTTTTTGGTCTGAGTAACCCTTTAAATGTTCCTTTTGAAGGGGCTTTTCTGGCTGTTTAGGGGAAAAACTGAAAGAAATGGAGCAGCGTGGCATAAACCCACAGCACTAAATGTTATGAGATGGCCCTTAGATAACCTCAGTTTTAATTAAATTAGTAATTAAAGGGGGCAAGTTGTATTGTGTGGAAGCTTGTTTACTTAGCTGGGACCAAGGATGTATATCACTTTAAAGGTCAGCAAGCTACCTTTGTACAGTCACCATAGATTGGGTTAATGTGCATCATTCGCTTTAGTGCACCAGTGTTAAAAGGGCATAGAATAGAATAAATTGACATGAGTAGCCAGTGAAGGCCACAGTCTACCCATGATTACAAAGGAAATGAATAAATATGTAAGACCAAATTGGTAATTTGAAGGTCAGATGTATTACCTTGGATATCACGTCCTGCATTTCATTCCTTGGGTAGTATGTACCGTCATCGTATCGGAACCTGTACAACATCTGCTCCGATTTAAACTGATGCTTATCTGTAACTAAAATCACAAAATAATATCAACATATTTTTTCCTCTGGGATAATAGTAATCTAAAAACCCATGAGGACAGAGGAAATTCATTGTACAAATCTAAAGCATTACTAACTCATTCGAAATTACCCCGTAAGGCAATTACTTATGGAAAGTTGTTACTATACATAAGGACGGATATAAGCATGATAAGGAACAGCTGTTTGGCTCCATATTTCAGCTTAGCTCAGAACAGCATAAGAAGAATATCAAGGATATCGAAATCGAAACTAACAGGATTATTTGGTAAAGTGAGATTTCAAGGTGAATTTCACATTTAAAGGGACACTATAGGCATTAAAACAACAAGCTTAATGAAGCCGTTTTGGTGTATAAATCATGCTCTTGCAGTCTTACTGTTTAATTTTCTGCCATTTAGGAGTTAAATCACTTTGTTTATACAGCCCTGGTCACACCTCCCTGCAGGCGACTTACATAGCCTTCATAAACACGTCCTGTAAAGAGACATCTAATATTTAAACTTCCTTTATTGCACATTCTATTTAATTTAGAATGTCTTATCTCTTGCTCTGTTAATAGCCTGCTAGACCCCGCAGGAGTCTCCTGTGTGTGTAATTAAAGTTACATTTACAGAGTGCAAGATAAAAGCTTTTAAAGCAAAACATATATTTGAAAATGAAACCATTTTATTTCATGCAGTATGTGTGTGAGTCACAGCATCGGGAGGGGTGACTAGACATGGTAACAGAAACAGTTATTTAACTCCTAACTGCAGGGGTATGATCTATATACCCAAATTGCTTCATTAAGCTAAACTTGTTTTGATGCCTATAGTGTACCTTAAAGGTCAAACTACCCGAACTGGAAAAATTCTCAGTTATGCTTTCCATTCAGCTACTCTGACCATAAATTTGAATTCTCATTTTAGTAAATAACCCTGTAAGTCTTACCTAGTCTTACAGTTTGTAGATTCTCTTCTCATGAGTAGAGGTGGCACATTTAATAGCACAACCATCTTTTTGACAATGATTGATACTAATATGTCCACATGAGGATTGAGTACCTTTCTTTCAATGTCTTATGACTAAGAGACTGCAAAATGATAAATACACTCTTGAGAGGCATAAACATATTTTTAATAAACCTGTATGCAAAAAAAGGAAATACAGCACATTTTTAAGTTGCATCCTTTAAAAAAAAAAAAAAAGTTTGATTTTTATCACAGGTTTGTGCTTTACTGCAAAAATTAAACAGATGGTTCATTTCCATTTATTCTGAGTATTTAATTTTTAAGCAAAACAGCTGTGCGCAATTTTTCATGAACATAGTATGTTTTGCCTGCACATTCTCTAGAATTATGGCTTCCTTTACGACTTAATCACTTTGTAACATTCATCAGTATGGATTTGCCTAACAAACAAATAAAATGTACACTCATTCAATTAAAAAAAAAAAAAGAACAAATGATCTCCTAGCAAGTGATGTTTTAAGGGTATATAATTGGGCTACTAAATTATATAGAGCAGTGGCCTCAGGCTAGTCTTCAGTCCGAATGTTATCATATTACTAATGGAACAGAACTAGTAATGTCAGATACTCTGAACGTCTGTGGGGATCTTGAGATGCTCTAATGCAAGTAAAGGGCATTAAATGCATGGTCAACTCATTTTATTTATTTAATAGACTCACTAATCTAAATGTAATTTTGATTCACAACCGTTATTTACTAGGTTCTACTTACATAACAGATGCACTTTAAGAAAACACTAAACCAGGGGTAGGCAACCTTTGACACTCCAGATGCTGTGGACTACATTTCCAATAATGCTTTTAAAGCTATAATATTGACAGAGAATCACGGGAAGTGTAGTCCAAAACATCTGGAGTGCTGAAGGTAGCCCACCCCTGCACTAAACATATCAAATCCGGAAGAAAAAAAAAATCCATGCTATTTTTTAACTTTGTAGTCCAGAATAACTACAATTGATTTTTCACATAAAGAACAATCCATCACCATTCCAAATGAATATAGGATATAAAAAAAATGTATCAATCGAGGCAATTATGTTTTAGTATTGGTATTACGGTGTAATACGGATAATAGAGGGTACGTGAATTGACATGCAATGTAGAGAAAGTCTACCCACAAAAAGAAAATACTGGAGAAAGCCAGCTCCAAAGTTATCAGCGAGAGCTACTTTGTATTGGACCTAAAATGTGCTTGATATAAATTAGCCCTTTTTGTTCTTTCAGGACATTTTACAAAGCAAAATAAGTATTTCACTGCTCCAAAAGAGTTAGACAGTCAATCATATGCTCACTATAGTTCTGTAATTTTTATAGAAATGTGAATTGATATAAATAAAGATGCAAAAATTGACAAGACAAAACAGACATTTCCTGTTGTTGAGCTGAAAATGAGAATACATTGATTTTTTTATTAATTTTTTTTTTTTTAAAGGAAAAGATGAATTATATAAGTCTCTTCCGGGAATTAGATTATCCATGCAACATATAGAATGTCAAGGAAATGAATGACTCCATGGCATCCATTAATTACAGTTACATCTTTACTGTGTGTGTCATGTAGAAATGATTAGCCCAAAGCCAGGAAGAAAAATTAGATAGTCACTAACAAGAACTGGCATTGAATGAGCAAATAAACTCCCAGGATTTGGGAGACAGATCAGAGGTGCTATTAGTTACAGTTCAGGAGTGCATAAAAAGACTGCATGTTTTAGAAATAGGAAATATTGATATTAAATTTTACACTGCTGAAAAAATAAAGGGAACACTTAAACAACACAATGTAACTCCACGTCAATCACACTTCTGTGCAATCAAACTGTCCACTTAGGAAGCAACACTGAGTGACAATCAATTTCACATGCTGTTGTGCAAATGGGATAGACAACAGGTGGAAATTATAGGCAATTAGCAAAGCACCCCCAATAAAGGAGTGGTTCTGCAGGTGGTGACCACAGACCACTTCTCAGTTCCTATACTTCCTGGCTGATGTTTTGGTCACTTTTGAATGCTGTCGGTGCTTTCACTCTAGTGGTAGCATGAGACAGAGTCTACAACCCATACAAGTGGCTCAGGTAGTGCAGCTCATCCAGGATGGCACATCAATGCGAGCTGTGGCAAGAAGGTTTGCTGTGTCTGTCAGCGTAGTATTCAGAGCATGGAGGCGCTACCAGGAGACAGGTCAGTACATCAGGAGATGTGGAGGAGGCCGTAGGAGGGCAACAACCCAGCAGCAGGATCGCTACCTCCGCCTTTGTGCAAGGAGGAACAGGAGGAGCACTGCCAGAGCCCTGCAAAATGACCTCCAGCAGGCCACAAATGTGCATGTGTCTGCTCAAACGGTCAGAAACAGACTCCATGAGGGTGGTATGAGGGCCCAACGTCCACAGGTGGGGGTTGTGCTTACAGCCCAACACTGTGCAGGACATTTGGCATTTGCCAGAGAACACCAAGATTGGCAAATTCGCCACTGGCACCCTGTGCTCTTCACAGATGAAAGCAAGTTCACACTGAGCACATGTGACAGACGTGACAGAGTCTGGAGACGCCGTGGAGAATGTTCTGCTGCCTGCAACATCCTCCAGCATGACCGGTTTGGCAGTGGGTCAGTAATGGTGAGGGGTGGCATTTCTTTGGGGAGGGGGGCGCACAACCCTGCATGTGCTTGCCAGAGGTAGCCTGACTGCCATTAGGTACCGAGATGAGATCCTCAGACCCCTTGTGAGACCATATGCTGGTGCGGTTGGCCCTGGGTTCCTCCTAATGTAAGACAATGCTAGACCTCATGTGGCTGGAGTGTGTCAGTAGTTCCTGCAAGACGAAGGCATGGATGCTATGGACTGGCCCGCCCGTTCCCCAGACCTGAATCCAATTGAGCACATCATGTCTCCCTCCATCCACCAATGTCACGTTGCACCAGCATATGGTTTCAGGAGTTCGCAGATGCTTTAGTCCAGGTCTAGGAGAAGATCCATCAGGAGACCATCCGCCACCTCATCAGGAGCATGCACAGGCGTTGTAGGGAGGTCATACAGGCACATGGATGCCACACACACTACTGAGCCTACTTGTTTTAAGGACATTACATCAAAGTTGGATCAGCCTGTAGTGTGTTTTTCCACTTTAATTTTGAGTGTGACTCCAAATCCAGACCTTCATGGGTTGAAAAATTTGATTTCCATTTTTTTATTTTTGTGTGATTTTGTTGTCAGCACATTCAACTATGTAAATAAAGTATTTCAGAAGAATATTTAATTCATTCAGATCCAGAATGTGTTATTTTTGTGTTCCCTTTATTTTTTTGAGCAGTGTATAAAGTTATGAAAGCAGAAACACTATTTAAATTAGACTCAATGTTTTTAATTAGAAATACCTAAAGGGCTAATTTTATATCGAATTGATTTAATGTTCACACAAGGCAATCAGTGGGGAATATATATATATATATATATATCTCTATCTATCTCAACTGGTTAATATGGACTGGTTATTGACAATTATATCCCAGTCCACCTATAATATATGAGAGTAACACGGACCAAGAGAGTCATGCCAGATCGGACATCACCTGGATTAACAAGATACGCGTCCGATTCTAGGGTGAAGTGAAGGAACGAATCATTCCTGGATATGAAATGAGTACCTAGACCTGCTTGACTGCTTCTACAACAGCAGACCCAATGAGAGAGGCTACATAAAATGTATGTTGGAAATATAGATGAATAGGAAACCTTCATCTACACTAACACCAAAACAGCTAGTTACACAATGTTTGACCATTGTCAAGAGAAAATATTGTTAGAACTGGCATTAGATAGACTACACAAACATGAGCCACGAGGAAGAAGAAATTCCCATACTGACACCAATTTTTACAGAGGATTGCCAACCTGAATCTCTGCCCCAAGATATATAAAGTATAAGAAAGATGATCAGCTGAAACGCTAGCAGTCCTTAACCACCAGACAAGATTACCAAAGATCAGTGGAAAACTGCCACCAGACAATATGCTAGCAGCAGTTAATGAGGCACTGTCCACAATCCGAACCAACATTATCACTAAGATCAACAAGCTCAAATATGCCACAGCATTAGTGTCCCTCCAAAGGCTTGACTATAATATCAGGCTGAATGAGAAACAATTCCCATCATAGAGTCTACGAATAGAAGCCAAGATAAAGGCAACATGTAAGGAAGCTGTATTAACTTCACAGAGGTGGAAGATCAAAGATAGATCCTGACTACTGAGGAAATAGAAGTGTATGCCCATACCAGAGGCACTGGAAACAGCTAAACAAAGGTTGACAACACTGGCAACCACACTGAGCAGATGCTCCAGAGAAGAAGAGGCTAAGAGAACAAATGCACTGTTTACCAAAAAAAAAATCCAAGGTTTTGGTTAACTTGCACGGTCATGAATGAGCCACAAAAGGGAACAACACCATCTAACTGCCTCCCCACCACATGGAAGGTCCTGTTAGGCACCATAGAATCCAAAATTATCACACTTGAGTATTACTCCGAAAGGGATTGGAAACAAGACCAGAGGATCAAAACACCAACTGCTGGTAGATCAAGAAGTCACACGGGATTCAAAGACCAGACAGACCCATCTGTGTACAGTTTGGATTGACTGCAAGAAAGCCTATTACACAATGCCACACACATGGCTATTGGAATGCTTGGCTCTATAAAAGGTCACAAGACACCAAGAGGCTTCATCAAGAACTCGATGGACAAATGGAAAAAACTCTAGAAGCCAATTTCAGGACAATAACACAAGTGAACATCAAATGTGGCATATACCAAGGTGATGCGCTATTCCTGTAAACAGTAAATACTGTTCTGCATAGGCCTCAACCCCTTTAGCCAGCTCATAAAGAGTGGATACAGATAGAAGTTCAAGAGTGGAGCTACAATCAGCCACCTACTTTACATGGATGACATCAAGCTGTATGCCAAGAGTGACTAACTAGATAGATAAATGTGGGCGGATGATAGCAAAAAGATGGAAGATGATAAGGGTAGAAGGAGTTCAAGTACCAGAATGTTAAATCTGAAATGTAGAGAACAGCTACAAGTACCTGGAGGTACCACAAAAACATGGCAACAATGAGGAAGGGGCAAGGAGTATAGCAATATCCAAGTACCTCCGGAGAGTCAGACAGGTCCTGAAGTCCTAGCTCAATGGCAAGAGTAAGATCTGAGTCATCAACACATATACCCTACCAGTCATCAGGTACTCAGCTGAAATAATAACATGGCCAAGAAAAGAGCTTGTCACCATGGATGTCAAGACCTGAAAACTACTCACTACGAATGAGAATTCCACCCAAAACCCAACACCCAGAGACTGTACACCAGTCAGAAGGAAGGAGGTCGGGAAGAAAGTCCACTTGTAATATTTTAGTTATAAATTCACAAAAAAATTAAATATAACAGTATAACAATAATATACAGAAATATGCTCAGATTAAATGGTTTGTAAAAACATTCACCCATGTATAAATAAAGAACAAAAATATAGACAATTTCACTCTGAAGAGCATTTATATTTTTATTGAATATTTTATTTATTAGAGAAAGGTACAAGACAGAATTATTTAATAAACTTTGTATAAGTGAATTCAGTGAAATTAGCTATATATTCAGGTAACGTATTTGAATTTGAATATGAAATTCACACTGGGTATACTGCAAATCACAGTTTAGTGAATAACCAGGTGTATATTTTTTAATATTTCCCTGATTTATTTTTCTTGCATCACCCACATTTTCGATTACTATTATGACCACTAATTAAAAGGCTTGGGGGAAATTGTTAGAAGATGGTATTTTTTCTGAGCAACATTAAATTGTATTTATTATTTTTTATTATACACAGATAAAAAAATAACCTATTCAAATAGCATTCTGTTAAAATGACAACTTATGTAAAGCATTCATTAATTCTATTTTTTTTCAGTCTACCAACCTCCTAAATCCCTTCAGCATCCCTCCTTTGCTTAATAATTTTTTCATTCTTTTATCTTTTTTTTTCTGTACTTTATTATCTATTTCCTAGTGTCAAAAATTGTTTAATTTATATTTTTTTTCACTGATTGTTTCTCTGCTCCAAAATATTGTAGATTTTTCAATACGAATAGTTTAAAACCATACATGCAATATGTAAAAATTAACAGGAAAAACATGCAGTTAAAAGATTATCTAAAGAGGATTCTTATTTTCATGGAATATAAAGATGTCAACATGGTAGCAAGAGCATCCCTTAGCAGCATCGATCATAATGATTACAATTAAAAATTGACATGACCAGCGCTGGCAGAGGGTCATTAATCCTACAAAGCTGCCGATGGCTATAAAAAGAATAATATATTATTAAACAGTTAAAGAGGTCAGTAAAATAAGTCCACCATGTGATGAAAAATAAATATATGTAGCAGAAAAACCCTCTTGAGTAAAACTTGTGAATACATTAGGTCTTCGATTGGACCACTGTAGCTTGTCCTTCTCGTGTTCATGACACTAGCTGTTAGGCTGCTATATATAAAACTGGTAATTTCCCCTTATTATTTTCAATATTTTAATTTGTTTCTCCTATTTAAAATTGTGGTACTTTATTTTTAAACATCCCTCTCCATGTGTCACTGCTTAGTTTTACTTTGTATATGTTCCTAAATGAGAAGCGTTTGGTATTTATTTGTATTCAAAAAAATATAATGTATGGCAAGTGGTCCCCAACAAATTCTTCAAGCCACTTCCGTTATTTCAAGATATGGGAATTTTCCAATTCTGTTCCTTTTACTGACCAAACATGGAACTTTGATGTGCCCTGAGGATTGGCTAATAGACCAAAATCTCCACTAATGTATGTTATATGAATATTCTGAATTTAACCATTTGCGTACACGTGGATTCAGTGGTCATAATCTTGCTTTAAAATACGCATAATATAGCCCTTCCATTGCTGGAAAGCTACACAACACATTAATTTTTAACTCTTTACTTGACTTTGGATTAAAATGGTTGTATGCTCATCTTTCTCGTAGAAAACAATTTTCTATTGATCAATATTGAGCAGTGTTTTACCACTGTTCTGAACATTAATTACTCCTGAGCTTTTTGTTTGTACACAGAGAATAATTAGAATAAAAAGTGAATTCAAGTACCTTTCATCTACACATTCACTATGTTATATAGCATATACATGCTTAATAAAAAGCGGTTCAGGACTGTTATTCAAAACACATTTTTTATGTCGTGAAGTTTACACAAACTGGTGTGTAAACTTTTCAAGGTATAATATGTCATTTAATAAATGTCACATGCTGCAATGTTCAGATCTAATACTAAAAATGGGAAAATATGTGTCTTTTCTGTTTTGCAGTATGTACTCAATGTCAATCACACACTGTATTCATCTGCTACTTACATAAGGACAGCTTGACAGGCCAATACGTTTGTAGATTTTTAGAATGATTAACCCGTTAAGGATCAATTACACTTCATGCCATCATCACAATATGGTCTCATTTTGCCATTATGTCAGTATAGAAATGCTTTAGTTAGCATTTGCTGCTTTACACAGCCTTGCAATCACTGAATGACCTTTAAAGGCTGGTTTACTGATGTAATTATCCCATCATTTCTTCTTAAAGGTGAAATCCAAACACCATAACCACTACAGCCAACTGTAGTGGCTATTGTGCCAGGAGTGCCCAGATGCATTCCCACAATAAGAAGTCAAAGCACTTAAGAATGGGTTGGCAATTTACCTAGGTTCCACCATGCACCCATCACTGCCTCCCTTGCTGCCAGAATCTCTTACAAGGAGCTTCCAGCTAGCTCCACTGAGCTATGTCCAGCAATGCAGGGTCATGCTCCTAGACAGTGTCAGCTGTGAACATGCTGTCATTGTGCATGGCCCTGCATGGCTGTCTCAGCTCAGTGGCAGGAGTTTACGGCAGCAGTAGAGGCAGTGGCATGGTATATACTCTGAAATGGTGCTAGGGCTATAGTAATTCTAATGCTTGGAGTATTTCTTTAAGAGGTTGGACGTATTATTTAAACAGATACTCTGCGTCCATTTGACCCAGATGTAATATCTACAGAGTGGTTCCTGCTGTCAATTCAATGAAATAGCCGCCAAAGACTAACTCCCACTACTCTTACACTGTCCGGACACATATGTCCCAGTGCTGCCCTGACACTAATGTCACATTAGCAGCTACATTACTCTAACACACTACAATACATATTAACCTTTACATTGCCCTAACTTACTATACTGTGACTAAACATAAATTCCGACACTACACATTAACCCATTCACAAGACTAACCATTAACCTCTAGAATATCCTAAAACTAACCATTACCACAACTCTATCATTTACACTAACCCTAAACTAAAAATAACACGTAATGTAAAATGGAACTGTGAAGCATGTATTATGGGAAAATAATGCCATCTAGGGGTTCTGAAGACATTTAGAATCTATGAGACTGAAGTTTGAGTGTTTTTTTATGATGTCTCACAAACAGTCTATGGCTTTATTTTGCCATAATACACACAGAGAGTTATAAATGAGAATGTATTGTTAGAGGTGTAGTGTTTTACCATGATGAATGATTCCATTTTCAAGCAGAGCTTGACCAAGATTAACTCCTTCCTCAGGCTTATGAATTTCTCCAATTTCCAGTAACCAGTCTACGAATTCACTATAAAATAAATACAAAATGATTTCTGAAAGATTTTTTTTTTCACAATGTTTTTGGTAACCTGCTGCACTTATTATTTTTATTAAAAAGAAAAACAAAAGGAACGTTTCTGGATATCATGCTGTGAAGGAAAGAATGTAAAAGTAAAAACAAAAAAACAAAAAAACAACTGTATTTAAATATGGTATAGTTTACTATTTAGGGATACCAAATCAACTGCACTGTTTTGTATATGTGTGTGTATATATATATATATATATATATATATATATTTTTTTTTTTTATCTGTTAGATCTGTCAATCCCTTAATAAAAATATTAGATTGGTATAACTATTAGTCATTACATAGTAGCCTAAAATAATTTGCACATAATAAAACAAACAGTTATGTCTTTGAATGCAATGTAGCTGTGTTGTCATTTCAATGAAAATGCAGATATTCTCAAAGACCCATCTCACTGTTATTTGTCAGGAATGTTCAACTATTTTAGAGTATCTACATTCCTGAAAATACCAGAACAATACAAAACAATAAAAATATTTATTGAGGATATAACGCCACATTCAGTAAATGTAATCACTGGTTTGTCAATGGAAATTACTCAGATAGAGGGGTTGCAATATGTTTTCCTTTGGTATCTGTTTTAAATAATGATAAACAGTAATCAACAATTTATAATCAACATTTTAATGAATCACCTTTTTACTACTTCATTTTAATTGTATCTACTTACTTGAAATGTTTCCTTCTTCCAAGCTTCTATTGTTAACATGGACAATCAGATAAGAATTGTTCAAACCTATCTGATTACCCCAGACAATTTTACATTAAATGCTAGCAGAATGAGTACATCGTTGATTGAAACATTCATAGTGCCAGGATGCTTCAAGGAACACACTATAACTTTGCCTTATCTTTCCTAAAAGGCTTCCTTTTGGCATGAATATCCGAATAAAGATTGCTGGTCCTAATTGAGTTTTCTGCAAATGATGAGCACATTGAGGTAACTTAAGGTGATAGAAAATGGAAACAAGACAGACAGGCAAACAAAGGATATATGGGGGAATTATAAATGATACATTTCTCTGGTTTCCCCAGAAGCAAGACGCCAAGGAACACAATCAGCGTTTTACCTTCCAAAGAAACATTTTGGAAATGTAGTCAGTTTCTTTTTTCTGTCTTTAATGAGGTTTCCTTGCTTGCACATCATTTTATACAGCTTTTCTCCCTGTTCCGATATCATCATCCAGGTGTCTTGCTCCATACCCAGTGTCAAACCTGCAAATTCAACAAATATTGTCAGGTCACACTTTCTTGGTGCCTTGGGTAAAAACTACTTCCATTGATGTCAAATGGAAAATGTAAAAACACAAGGTTCACATTACATAATTTCCAATATAAGCAAGTTTTAATCAAACATACTATAATTAAATGTAACATAATGTAAACAATGTAGGTCATAATGTTTGAGGGTAAGGGGACAATCATGAAAGAGGCTTACAGTTTACCAGTTAACTTATATAAATTAGATAATGACTGCCACCCCCCACCAGCAATAAGATTCATAGGATGCCTATGCAAGTCCATCTTTGATACCTGACTGACCATGTGTCTTACCATGAATTTAATATGCTTTCCCACCATTTTTTTAAATTTTCTAGGTTACTGAACTGTTATTATTTGTCATGGTTATTTGTATGTTATACATGTTTGTCTTAAGTGCTGTACATAAATAGTACTTGTCATGGTATATAATACTAAATGTATTGATATATTTTATAATTAAAAAATAATATATAATATAATAGCTTTATCTATAAATATACAGTCTGTCCCCACAACTCAATGCTGACAATTCAGTGCCAGTGAGAATGGCTGTTTCTCCAATTCTGTTACAGCAACTACACTGCATGCCCTGTAGTAACTGTGATATTCCTCTACAGGAATGGAGTGGAAGATGCCACCTAGTTCTAACGCCAATGTTCTAGAAATAAGGTCAATGTGTCAGCATTATGGGAGAGAGGTGCACTCCTTGAAATCTTGTTCCCAATCTGAGCCAATAGTGCTTTAGAAGGGCTGGAGAAAGGGGGAGTTCTGAATAGGTGTTACATTAGGGTAAAACCTACTGACAATTGGGGCACTTTTGGCATCACTGGAAAGAGATGAGCACTAATTAACATCTCCTTAAGTAATTTAACATGTCATTTATCACTATGCCTAATCTTATATTCATTGAATTAAGAAATGTTAGAAATGTTAATAGGTGAATTTAAGTACTGAACTGCCTCTGAAGTGTTTAATTTAAAAAAAAAAAAAAAAAGCGATCATTACTGCATTTTTTCACTGTCATGCTTTGACCCGTTGCCCATATGTGAGGTAAAATCCACTGTGAACTACGTTCTACATAAGAACAGCGTTTTCCACTGAATTATTAGTTTCATATTTTTTCTAGAGAACTCAGAATTCCAGTAGTATAGACAAGCATAAACTGCTTGTAAACTCAAATATAAAAATGTAAATACAAACAAAATAGTTGATCCCTTTTTTATGAAGCACTTTTGAGGTTGAGAAAATGACATTGAAGAAATGTAGACATAATAGGTTTGTAGTTTTTTTTAAAAGAAGAGATAAGTACGAAAAATACTGAATACTATGAAAAATTGAGAATTAACATTCATACACATAAACAAAAACCCATCTGCTCTTTTATAAAATGTTATATTGAGCTGATTGCATTTTCTCTACTCATTTTGAAATATCTTGGCCAAAAGAAATGAATGGTTACAATAAACTGCCAGCAAAAGCAGTATCACAAAAATCATTCAATTTCACGTTCATCCTTATTTGCAGAGGCTATTCACTATACATCAAATTGTAGTGAACCAAATTTGTACTATGTAGGGACGAAAAGCTGATTTGTAGCAATTCTGCAACTACTGATTCAGTTGCAGCTTGCCTATATTTTGTAATCTAGTTTTCGGTTCTTTAAAATGTGTTATTTAGTGAATAAACCACTGTAAGTTTATGCAAACTCAAAACTGAAATCTTCAATGTTGGAACCTGCTGAATAAAAACAATGCTACACCTTGTAAATGTAGTTATTAATGGATTAAGACGTTAGAAGCTGCAGGCTAAAATCCAGTTATATTTTTGTCACTATAAAACATTTGGAAAATAAAACTGCAGACAGGTAAACAAATTGATCACAAGCACACCGCAATCACAATTATAGAGATACAGAACAATTGTTGGCATCAGACAGGGATACAACTGTGACCAGTCCATTAGGATGTGTTACATAAAGAATGTGCTTGAAATATTAGATTGAGGTGGTGAACATTGATCTGAAATGTGTATTAGAAGAAAAAAAAGTGCTAGAATGGCTTTCCCTAGCAAATATGCACATTGTTAAGAGAAGAAAAAAAATCATAGAAGGAAACGTTTCCTTAGTTCAATTAAAAATAGCACATTAATATTATCAGGGAATGGCATTTGATATTAAGAACACTCCAAGCATTATAAACGCTACAGACCTCTTCTGAACCGAAAGCCAGAAGCTACTAGCAGGAGCTTCCGTTAGCTCTCCTGGACAAAATCCGTCCATGCAGGGTTAGCATACAGACTGACAGCTCGTTAGCTGAGAGTTATCAGCTGATGCTAAGGCCTGCATTGCCAGAGTTAGCTCAGACAGAGAACTTCTGGCTCTCTGAAAGGTGAGGAGCAGCAATCAACAAACTCAAGCTAAGAAGTTAAACCACTCAAAAACGTTTTGACTATTTACATATTATTATTATTTATATAGCTCCAGCACAATTCCGTAGCGCTGTTACTCCTGGCACCATAACCACTGTAACAGGCAGTTGTGATTATGCTGGTTGGTGTGTCCTTTTAAACAAAGCTCTACAAATAAGATTGATGCAATGACTAACTGAATTATCTCTACATAATCACAAAGCATGGTTCTCACAGTTGTGTTAAGACCATTAGCAATCTTTGGAATTATCACCAGAATTGCATATCTTACTTTTAAACAGAGTGGTGTCTCAAAAAGAAGAGACTGAGGTTAGGAGTCTGGGAGGGTGCAGGATACGCCTGCTTGCCAGTCACAGCAAAGATTTGTTAGTGGAATTCAGAAGGCGTCCAGTGGCATGCTATGTCTGCATTATAAAATATCCCCAGCACAGTTTGGCTGGGCGAGTTTCTATTTGTGTCTCTAACTGTTTATCGTAAAGATGACTTTGTCTGTCTGAGGTTTACCAGCTTAGTGCATTCCTAATGGAATAATATAGGGCACGTAAAGTATATTAGATTTGTAGGCAATGTTTACAGCTGTTATGGTATTTATACAAGTGGTTTGTTTAGCTATGAGTCACCTTGCATCCTGTGCTCAATGAAATGCATTCCCCTAAAATAGCAGTTAGATAGAAATTACTGGAACAAAGTACAAGCACGTCAAATAAAGCTCATCTGGTTTGATGTCACTTCTAGAAAAACGTACACAACGGTGGCCAAAAGGTAGGTGTGGCGAAACCAAGCTCGCCACTGTGAACTGGAGAAGCCTGGTTGCTCGCCTGCTCCCTTTGGACTATGGCCCTGCAGGTTAAACCGTTTATTTCCCCTGCAGAAAGGCTTATTTGTGTGATCTGAGTGCCATTCATCTAATAATGTGCGCTCAGATCCCAGCTATCTGGGGATATGTGAAATGTCTGTGTCTTATGTGTAAAAGGTGACTTTATGTATTTTAAAGTGTTTTGTGTCTTTTTGCAACCATGTGCTTAATGGAGTCTTGTGTCTGTCCTGGGAGATAATTGAATTACTCTCCTCCAGGATAGAAGACTCTGAAACTGGTTTGGGCCAGAAAGCCATGCTTCATTTAGTCACAAAGGACTTTCCCTTAACTTTTGAACCCCTGGTCTGATTCGTGCCATTTTTTAATATGTTGTTCCCCTGAATGGATTGATTATGAAAATGTATGTTTTATGTTTGTGACATGCATATTTTAGAAGTTATAAATATTGTGTAAAAACTGTATTCCTCTGCCGGTGATAATGAGATTACCCATTGTGTTCAGTAATCATATCACATGCAGAGGGGAGGATTTTGTGTGGGAGTGTCTGGGTGTATTGTACGGATTGATTGGTTGTTTTGTAACGCCCTGTGGGCTGTACTATGTTTGTGGATTGGGAATAAAAGAGACTGTATGTGACAGTACAGGGAGTTCCTGTTTTAACCCTCAAAGTGAAGTGTCGTCTCATTATTGGGGGAAGGATTCATTGTATGCTGTTCCAGTTTGACTGCTAGGAGAGTAAACCTATTCATATGGTTCCTATTCAACTGTCTACAGCATTCATATGCTTGAGAGAAGGTATACGCTTCTCTGGTTCGGTGATTGTGGTGTCTGCTGCAGTGCTTGGAGTCCTCAGGAAGCGCTAGGAGCATCTTTCAACGGAGGTACCCAGTCGGGTGCCAGGTGATCCGTTACAGTAGGTCTTAAAGGAACACTTCAGACACATAAAACATTCCGGTGTGCTAAAGTGCTTTATGTGTCAAATTTGTGACAGTTTATAAAAGTGCTGATTTCAAGAGAAAGCTGCATTTTTATAATTGGGGGCAAAAACTCCTCCGAGAATTTCTTCTGCTTCTATTAGCTCCATAGAAATGACAGAAGCATGTGCTGTTGGCGTATTCCCTGGTGAAGACTGAAAGAGGGAGGGCTTGTACTAAGGCTGCAGACAGCAGGTTTGCAGCTTTTGCAAGCAGTTTTTTCATATACCCCCAAAGAAAATAGAAAATATAACTAAATAGTTATAAAAAAAATCAGTGGAGTGTTCCCTTAAAGTGGAACTGTCACTTCAATGAAAACAACAGCTTCTTGTTCCCTCTCTACTACTGAAGTGCTTATAGTGGTGGGTAGCGCAGTGGTGGAAAGTAAAACACACCTTTAGTTCGGTAAAATTTCTGGGTTCAGGGAGAAATCATCACCCCATGATATTCTGGGCATGCTCATTTACATTCAGGCATTTGCTTTGCCAAAGCAGAAAGGCATGCAATGTAAATGTTAAAAAATAAATTAAAAAAACACTCAACATTTTTAGAAAATAAAATAACACCACTAATTAGCTTTTAATTAGGTTAAATATGGCTATGCATAAGGCTGGCAAAGTATCAATGTAGTTCCAGTTACGCTCTATTTGGGGATCTGCATTTTGTCCATAACGCACATATGCATACACACAAGGGCGTGGGTCCCACTAGGGATAACATCTGAATGACATGCAACACATGGAGTTACAAGTGGCCAAACACAATGGGAAAGTCTGAGGCTTTCTGAGCACAATAGAATATGACCAGGCTACCTACAAGGTCTGCAAATAAAGACCAATTGAGATACTATAGAACAAATTAAGACCCACAAAACAAATGAAGATCATCTGAGATAACAAAGAACAAAAGGAGATCCACTCAGATATGTTTAACAAATACAGACCCACTGAAATATTATATTGTACTTTGTCAACGTCTTGTGTAGGTATAGAACATGTAGAATCAGATTGGTGAGGGGGAGATAGGACTGTAAAATGGAGACAAAAAGGGGGGTTATTGGATACCTTTCTTAAAAACCTACCCTTCCGATGAATTAGATGTAGATTTTAATATGGTGTGGGTTTTTTTTTTTTTCCTCTATCCCTTTGTCTCCCCTCCTCTTCCCTCCTTTTTTGGTACCACCTCCCCCATCTCTTTTTCTAATTTTCTGGTATGCTTAGGCCTTTTGTAATAGTTTATTAAGTACCTTTTTTTTTTAATATTACATAAGATTTTTTTATTCTTTTTTTATTTTATTTAATTATTGTTACTTTCAAATAATAATAATATTCTAAGAAGCTTCTAGTATGGACTTAACATGTGGCTCTATTTACTCTTGGCAAAGGTGACATTGTATACAGAGATTGGCCAGCCGTCACGTTGAAGGGGGCAGGTAAAGTTACGATGGACTGAAATAAAAACACGGCTTTTTACAGTTGGAAGAAAGATAGAGAGGTCCACACTCTATGACTCTAAATGCTTCCCATAAAGATACATTGATTCAATGCATTTCTATGAGGAAATGCTAACTAGCGCAGCACGGTGTCTTGTTCACTTAGCCTCCCGATGATTCTATGTACAGAAAAACATAGAAATGGAGAAAAAGAAAGTCACCTTTTCATGCACTGGGATGGGGGCCTGGCACCCAAACCCAAAAATGTTTGGCACCCAAACATTAGCATTAGGAATACAACACATGTTTGTATTCCTAATGCTAATGTTTTCATTTAAGGATTTGGAGGAGTCCTGGGAAATATTGTTTCAGGAAGAGCATAAATTATTCATGTATTTTTCCTTTTTTCACTGTTAGTGAGTTTATTTTTCACCTTTTTTTCACATTGTGAATATATTTTTTGACTACGTTTACTGTTTTTCTGTCCATGAATTCCAAGACCTTTGCTTGTTTCTGTTGATCATAGTTTGTTACCTAGATCAAGCTATCTGTTATCATCATTTACGAAGGTACCTGTGTTTCATCAAAGGAACGTTCAACACATCATAACCACTATAAGGGTTATGGTGCCAGGACTGCCCTGGCAACCCCATTTTAAATATTTAAACAATTTTAGAGCAAAGGCAGGGAGCAGTGCCTAACAAATCCAAGGTAAGAAGCATGTACGGATTTTGGCAGAACATTTTGGGGTCATGTCCACCAACGTGATCTAGTTCCCTCGTTTCCCACATCCAGAGACACCAGAGAACTGTCCTTGAGCAGCACAGCATGAGCACACATTTAGATACATGGGCACTAGGACACTGCAGAGAGCACTTCAACAGTGTTTTCTGCAAGGTCGTGGAGACTAGGGGCTTGCCATACAGTTCCTTTTAGTCCTTCATTGAGTGGTGCCATTTTGCTTCAATGGCAATGTCGACCCATCCTGATCTGCATACCTCCCAATGTTAAGGGGTCTGAAGAAGTCAAACCTTTTGAAAATGGTTTGACTACTTACAGTGAGTGAAGGACATTTATGGCACCATAACCCTTACAGTATACCGTGCGCTGTAGAGGTTATTGTACTTGGAGTGTTCCTTTCAGCGCAATCAACCTATGGTTCAACATGTATATCTATATTTTTTTTTATAGCTCTTTTTTTATTTCTGAATTTATCGATTTAACAAAGCCAGACCTGTATGATAGTACATAACCTTCTTTTTTGTTCTCATTATAAAGGTAATAAAAAGTGTTAAGGTATTAAATGGTATAAAAGTAATATGTGCATTTTCTTGTTAACACAAAATATTACAATTCTTACTTGGAAACTATCCAATCTCTTACTGGAAATACATAGAGTTATGCATTATAGTTATATTATGTTAAATGTAAATGCAATTTTTTTATCAAATAAGTAAGTTTAATGAGTTGTACAATACCGGTTAAAAGAATACTTCCAAGTAAATGCACTCTTTATTTTATTTTTATTGAGACATTGCGCCATATAGTACAGAAAAAATTTACAGCTATAAATAACACAGTAGTTTTATATACTCGGGGGTATACTGTCTCATTTTTTGTTATTTGTAAAGTAAACAGGCTAGACTAACATGGTAAAACAGTCCTGTATGGCACACTTAATATACTAAGCAAGAACATAAACTTACATACTTAAACAAGATACTACCATAGCGAGATACTAGTAGGCTAAGTTAGTGGATAATATGATCAATGCAAGTGAGAAATGAGAACATGAGTATTCACAAGAGGAGAATGAAAAACCACTGAGACCTCCTTTTACAATAAAAATAAGAGAACCGTCAGGGTATTGGTAGCCTAGGGTTAGCGCATAAACATGAAGTGGCTGTGGATGTTGGCTATATTCCCTAGATTTCGAGCTACAGTGTTACTAGGAGTGACCAAGGAGTAGAAACTAAATAAAACTAGTGTAACAGGCTCAGGGAAGTACGTTGGTGGTCGGCTGCTGTGCGTGTTAATCAGGGTAGCTGGCTAAGTATGAGTATTGTATGTGGGTGAGCTTACGAGTGGTGCCGCTAGGACACAGAGCAGGGCTATGAGATCTAAGTGTTGTGTGTTAGTTGCCTTGGCTCAGGCTGGACATGTTTGACTGCAAGGTAGACAGAGTAAAACTGTCTATCCATGTTTGCATGAAACTGATATCCTCTCAGTGTCGGGACCAGAGGCGGCTCTAGACTTTATAAACATGAGGCCCCACTAACAAAAAAGTGAAAACAAATAGTTGCAATTGTAGCCCGTGAAGTTACACAGGCTGCATTATCTGAAATGCCCAGTAGATGGCACATGGACTCAGTATGCTGTTAATAAAACATTGAGCTTTGATCACATGACTTGCTGAAATCAAGAGAGGAGTGTGGCATCATGCAGGGCCTGTCAGGACTTCCTGCACAGCTCTGAGGGAGGAGGATTCTAAGAGTGACCACATGCTGAGCCAGAGAGAGGACATGTGAGAGACTGTAGCACAGAGATAGGACCTGGCTGAGAGAACTTGTTTCACCCAAGATCACACCAGCTGAGAGAGGGACCTGCAGGAAAGGAAAGAAGACAAGCACTGAGTCCAGACGTCTGGCGAATCCAGTGAGAGGAGACTGCTGCTGACTGACTGGTTAATCGTGTTGTGAGGGTAAGCCAAGCCTCTCCCTGTATCGCCACAGGGCACCTGTCTCCTCACTCACAGTAAAGACTCTGAGGTCCCGTGACGGACATTACACATCTGAGGCTGCTTCAGTGACCCTGTGAAGCAGGACTTATAAGGGCCCCAACTCTCCTATGTGCACCAACGGCCGCTAGGGCGAAGATAAGGGGGTGGGGCGCAGGTGTGCTGGTGGGTGAGTGAGGAAAATCCCCATTTGCATTGTTATCTGTGTTACTCTATTGTATTTTCCTATGTATGTTGGTTCAATTGCTACTTACCATATAAAGTTAGTCCCAGTTAGACTGTGTCAGTCTCATTGCACCAAGTATGTTCCCAGTGGGACCCCACATCCCTACCCCGGATGCTCCACTGGGTGGAGGCACTGCCGCAGACATGTACCCCAGCTCCCAGATAGCGGAGGCTCAGGATCCGCCTGTCAGGCATAGTGAGTTAACTAGGTTTGGGGACCCCAAAGACACTAGGGGGCACCCCCAAAACCCCGTTACAGATGGAGGCACTGCTGAGATGTATTGGGGTACAACCAGTGAGAATAGGTTAAGTCCTCAGGCCACTCCCTCCTTTGTGAAACATTGGGCCCAGCAAAGAAATGTACCATTACAGCAAGCTGTGATGTTATGCAAAGTCCCATCCTGCTGTGAGATGAATCACGTCATCTTGTGTATAGAAATTCGACTGGGAATAGAAATGGCGACCATCAGAGATATCCTGCAGGATTCTGAAGGCCAAACTTACATGTTAATATATTGTCATACGGGCTTGGGAGACCATGAGATGCCTACCAACATTCATTTACATGGAGCCCCGGATGGAGGATGCTCCTTAGTGTACGCTCTCCTTGATAAGAAAGAAAGGGTCTCACTGCAACAACCCTTTAAATTAGAACGGAAAGATTATGTCACAGAAAATTATTCTAAGCTCCTGACCCCCATCTCCGGAAAGGCCGGAGCCATCCCTAAACAAGCTGCCCATCCTCCTAGAGGACAGGGGATGATTACTCCTAAAGCAGAATCTCATCCATCTACAGCATTACTGAAACCAGACAACCCTGAAGTACACACCCTGCCTACAGGAGGTAGTGATGTATCGGACATACTACAGAAACTCTCAGAAGCCATAGTGACGGCAAACCACACCCATAGTTACCGCAAACTAAAGGTGTTTTCTGGGAATCAGCCTGTTCCTGCAGGAGAAGAGCCTTTTGAGGTCTGGAAGGATAATGCTATGCAGTTGTTGGAGGAATGGTCTTGTACGGATACCATAAAGAAACAGCGGTTGGTGGAGAGTCTTCGTTTTCCCGCTACAGACATGATAAGACTGTACAAGGGAGTAAATGGGCAAGCTAGCGCACGACTATCTACAAGTTTTACAGGATGCTTATGGGAAATCAGAAGATTTGGATGATCTGTTGGTTAAGTTCCTAGCCACTAAGCAGAAGGAGCACGAAAAAGCCACTGACTATATCAACCGGTTACAGCTATCGCTTGGAAAGTTATTCCATAAAGGAGCAGTCACTGCCTCTGAGTTGGATGCTCGGCTATCTAAGCAAATTCAGAGAGGTGGTTTGACCAGTAATCCAGTTATGATTCTGCTGAGAGCCAAGTTGGATGATAAAGTTCTGCCTTATTCCACATTAATAAATACAGCCAGGAGATTGGAAGACCAGATGTGTCCACCCCTACAGAAGGAGAAAGAGAATACAGAACTGTCAGCTCTTAGGAAGAAGGTGGCTGAATTGGAGCTTTTATGCAAATCACCACCAGAGAGAGCAGATCTTCCCCCTGGAAGTGGGGGGCAACACAGGAAGACTCAGAAAAAGCTGTTTCCTGAGGATTCACCCCGCCGAGGGAACTGCTTTAAATGTGGAAAGTCAGGGCATTTTCAGCGGGAGTGCCCTGCGGATTCCATGGAGGTGGATGTGGGGGTGCTGGCAACCGAGCTCGGGGAGACTCAAATGACCAGGTCTTACAAGCGAAGGAAGACCCGGCCTACATATAGTCTATCTGTAGGGGCCAAGATTGGGCCTAAATCTTTGATACACGTGCAAGTGGAAGGAATTCATGCTTCAGCATTGCTAGATACAGGTTCTCAAGTCACCATTATCTACAGAGACTTCTATGAACGTCATTTGAAACACATTCCTATGGAACCTGCAGGAGAGTTTCAGCTATGGGGCGTTGGGTCTCAAGCTCAACCTGTGGAGGGATGCATAAAAGTGACCATAACTATTCCCCAGTTAAATACCGGGATGATATGCCCTATGGAGCTGGAAGCTTTGATATGCCCTGCAGCCAAGAAAGTGTGTGCCCCAATAATATTGGGTACTAATGCAAAGATGGTACAGGATGTATTCAGGGCCTATCTGACAGAAGTGGGAGATGTCTCCTTAGACCGACTGATGGAGGTCACCCCTGTCCTAGGAAAAGAGTGTCGACGACTAGCCCTTGCAACAAAACCAGGGTTGTGCCACTATTCAGGAACAGAACCTGCATTTTTGAAGCCTGGTGAGACCAAAACCTTACGAGCCATAGCCTCAATGCACCATGAAATGTTGGGGGGAACTGGACAATACCTTATTGAGTCTCTGCCTGAAGAGGATCAGAAGAAGGGGTGGACTCTCATACCTGAGATAAAAGATTGGCGAAAAAAGGTGGTGTCGGAGTTTTCCTGTGATGGTACAGAATTTAACCCCCACGGAAATCCGGATTGATCGTCATCAGAAGATTGGTGTAATACACCTTTTAGATCAAGTTTCGTCCATCATGTCTGTGAGTGCAGAACAGACGGATCATGTGAAAGCACATTTAGATTTTGATCTAGAAGATTCTCCCCTACCACAGCAGTGGAAAGACAGCCTTCGTTCAAAACTGGCCACCCGAGAGGGAGTGTTCTCCAGAGCAGAGATGGACGTGGGGTGTTCTAAGAGTGCCACCCATGCTATAAGACTTGCTGATCCTACTCCTTTCAGAGAAAGGTCAAGAAGAATACCCCCTCGAGATGTGGAAGATGTCCGGGACATACTCCAGCAGATGGAAGGAGCAGGCATCATCACAGAGTCCCGGAGCCCCTATGCCTCACCTATTGTGGTAGTGAGGAAAAAGAATGGTTCAGTTCGGCTATGTGTGGACTACCGTACTCTGAACAAGAGGACTGTGCCAGACCAGTACACCTTGCCCCGGATAGAAGATCTTCTGAACGCCCTATCTGGCAGCCAGTGGTTCAGTGTGCTTGACTTGAGGTCTGGATATTATCAGGTACCCATGAAGAAGGAAGATCAGGAAAAGACAGCTTTCATCTGCCCTTTGGGGTTCTTCCAGTTTACCAGAATGCCACAGGGAGTCACAGGAGCTCCTGCTACTTTTCAGAGGCTGATGGAGAAAACTGTGGGGGATATGAATCCCAAAGAGTGTCTAGTGTATCTAGATGACCTAATTGTTTTCGGGAAGACACCAGAGGAGCATGAACAAAGATTGCTAAAGGTGTTGGATCGACTTCAAGCTGAAGGCCTGAAGCTATCAGTGGACAAATGCCGATTTGCCCAGAACTCTGTCACTTATGTGGGGCACATAGTCTCCGCTGAAGGAGTAGCCACAGATCCTGCTAAAATTGAAGCAGTGCTGAATTGGCCAAGACCAAATAACATCGGTGAGTTGCGGTCCTTTCTCGGATTCTGTGGTTACTACCGAAGGTTCGTGAAAGACTACTCAAAGATTGCTCGAGAGTTACATGACCTGCTGAAGATTATCTCTGACGTAAAGGGTGTTAAGGCACCATATCCTAAAGACCCCTTTGGAGAGAAATGGACTTCAGGATGTGAAGATGCCTTTCTGACGCTGAAGAAGAGACTTACAGAAGCTCCTGTCTTAGCCTATGCAGACCCTGAGAAACCATATATCCTCCATGTGGATGCCAGTATGGAAGGCCTAGGGGGTGTACTGCACCAAAGTTATCCAGCAGGATTGAGGCCAGTGGCTTACATAAGTAGGAGTCTTACAGGTGCAGAGAAGAACTATCCAGTCCATAAATTGGAATTTCTGGCACTCAAGTGGGCCATCGTGGATAAGCTGCATGACTATTTGTATGGGGCAACATTCGAAGTAAGGACTGACAACAATCCACTTACCTACATCCAGACTACAGCTAAGCTGGATGCTACAGGACATAGGTGGTTGGCTGCCTTGTCAAACTACAGTTTCAGCCTGAAGTACAAGCCTGGGCCCAAGAATGTCAGCGCAGATGCCCTGTCCCGCAGACCTAGACTCCCCCCTCACCAAGAAGAAGAGGAGTGGGAAGAGATCCCTGGGCCGGGGGTAGGAGCCTTTTGTCAGATGTATGTGGTGGCCGAGAGTCAAGAAGAATTTGCCGAGCTAAGAGGGATAGACTCCATTAGCCACTCTCCCGAAGCTGTGCCTGAGGTGTTCCATGCTCCAGTCATGCTTCAACAGTAGTCCAGTATAACCACAGAAGACAAGAGGAAGGCTCAAGCACAGGACTGGTATATTGGGATAGTTATCAGAGCAATAAAGACTAAGAATCCTAAATTGCTGACTTCTCTACCTGTGAATCAAAGAGAATTATACCGAAGAGAATGGAGCCGACTACATCTCGAAGATGGAGTACTCTATAGGGTCGTGAAGTATCATGATCACCCTGACAGAAAACAATTGGTACTACCGCACCGATACCGTGGCATGGTCCTGAGAGCTCTCCACGATCAACATGGGCATCTCGGGGTGGACAAGACCTATGGCCTAGTACAAGATCGGTTCTATTGGCCTCGCATGAGGGAACATGTCGAGCAACATGTAAAGACATGCAGGAGGTGTATCCAGAGGAAGACCCTGCCTGTGAGAGCTGCCCCTATGGGTCATCTGAAAAGTACGGGACCCATGGATCTTGTGTGCATGGACTATCTCTGCATTGAGGACGATACAGCGGGAATTGGAAATGTGCTGGTGGTAACGGACCACTTCACCAGATATGCTCAAGCTTTCCCCACTAAAGACCAAAAGGCTGTGACTGTAGCCAAAGTCCTTTGGCAGAAGTATTTTATTCACTATGGACTACCCAATCGGCTACACTCTGATCAAGGTAGAGACTTTGAGAGTAAGTTGATAAAGGAGCTGTTAGGCATGTTGCAGGTGCAGAAGTCCAGAACCACACCTTATCATCCGGAGGGTGATGCACAGCCAGAACGTTTCAATAGGACCCTCCTAGATATGCTAGGGACTCTCAAGCAAATCAAGAAGCGGTCTTGGAGTAAACATGTGGAAACCATGGTCCACGCATACAACTGTACAAGGCATGAATCTACAGGGTTCTCACCCTATTTCTTAATGTTCGGAAGAGAAGCTCGATTGCCGATAGATGTCCGGTTGGGAGTGTCTCCTGATGGAACAGATTCAACTTCACACTTTCAATATGTGAGGAACCTCAAACAAAACCTTCGTCGGGCCTACGAGTTGGCCACCCAAGCTGCAGCAAAAATGGAAGAACGGAACAAAAGAAGATATGATGCTAAGGTGAGATATCGGGAGATTCAAGCAGGGGATAAAGTTCTTCTCCGGAATCTAGGTGTGCCTGGAAAACACAAACTGGCTGACAGATGGAAAGATACCCTGTTTGAGGTTGTGTCCAAACTGGAAGGACTGCCAGTGTACAACATTCGGGGCCCGGAGGGCCGAATAAAGGCTTGGCATAGAAACCATCTGCTTCCAGTTGTGTATACTGATGAAGAGGAAGAGAGTAGTGAAGAACTGGAGGAAACCCCAGCAGAGAGTCCTGGAAATGGGGCAGAGGAGACCCCGGGAACTCCCAGTGCAGAGGATCAGTGGTGGTCATCACCCGCTGAAGAAACACAACAATTGCTTCCTTTAACTCCTGTGGTTTCACAAAGTCCCGGAACCTCTCCTGGGTCACAAAGTTCTCCAAGGTTGAATCCAGAAAGTCCCTGTTTTGTGCCTGGAACTTCCCTTAAAAACTCTACTTCGAGGGCAGGAGTCGAAGTTCCACAGTTGATGTCCCAAGATCCTCTCCCCCAGCGAGAACTGAGACACAGCACCAGAGTGCGGCAACCCCCTAGGGCCCTAGTTTATGATAATATAGGAGAGCCCAGTTATGCCCCGCTGACACAAGCAGCATTTAAAATGGCCACTTTCCTACATGCACTAGCTGAAGTGGTAAATGTTAGTGACTGTTTACCCTAAATAACTAGCTAGCTAGGATGTTACTGTGCGAACTGTACTGTAGGTATGCTAAACCTTTTTCTGTTGAATTTTTGTTAAGCTCCCTGGCTAGGACTTGCCAGTGGAAGGCAAGTATTTTCAAGGGGGAGCATGTAGCCCGTGAAGTTACACAGGCTGCATGATCTGAAATGCCCAGTAGATGGCACATGGACTCAGTATGCTGTTAATAAAACATTGAGCTTTGATCACATGACTTGCTGAAATCAAGAGAGGAGTGTGGCATCATCGCAGGGCCTGTCAGGACTTCCTGCACAGCTCTGAGGGAGGAGGATTCTAAGAGTGACCACATGCTGAGCCAGAGAGAGGACATGTGAGAGACTGTAGCACAGAGATAGGACCTGGCTGAGAGAACTTGTTTCACCCAAGATCACACCAGCTGAGAGAGGGAACTGCAGGAAAGGAAAGAAGACAAGCACTGAGTCCAGACGTCTGGCGAATCCAGTGAGAGGAGACTGCTGCTGACTGACTGGTTAATCGTGTTGTGAGGGTAAGCCAAGCCTCTCCCTGTATCGCCACAGGGCACCTGTCTCCTCACTCACAGTAAAGACTCTGAGGTCCCGTGACGGACATTACACATCTGAGGCTGCTTCAGTGACCCTGTGAAGCAGGACTTATAAGGGCCCCAACTCTCCTATGTGCACCAACGGCCGCTAGGGCGAAGATAAGGGGGTGGGGCGCAGGTGTGCTGGTGGGTGAGTGAGGAAAATCCCCATTTGCATTGTTATCTGTGTTACTCTATTGTATTTTCCTATGTATGTTGGTTCAATTGCTACTTACCATATAAAGTTAGTCCCAGTTAGACTGTGTCAGTCTCATTGCACCAAGTATGTTCCCAGTGGGACCCCACATCCCTACCCCGGATGCTCCACTGGGTGGAGGCACTGCCGCAGACATGTACCCCAGCTCCCAGATAGCGGAGGCTCAGGATCCGCCTGTCAGGCATAGTGAGTTAACTAGGTTTGGGGACCCCAAAGACACTAGGGGGCACCCCCAAAACCCCGTTACACAATACATGCACACTGTCACATATACACATTGATGCACAGTTTACCTGTGTATTTGCCTGAGCACGCGCGTGTGTGTGTCTCTGTGAGCATGTTTGTTTGTTTTTGTCTGGGACCGTATGTGTTTGGGGTAGCTGCTTGAAGTGTGTTGTGTGTATGGGGGTCTGCCTGTAGACTTTGTGCTTTGTGTTTATGGTAAAGCTATGTTTCTTGACTGTGTGTGTATGATGAATGTCTTCAGATGGTGACTGTGACAAGGAGAATAAAGGGGTAAAGGGGAATAAAGGGGATACATAAAGAGGCTGACAGTGTAGGGAGGGGTGACAATGTGTGGGGAGGTGACAGTGAGGGGATGCTAACAGTGTGTGAGGGGGGTTGATAGTGAGGAATTTTCTCTATCAGGATTTTCCCCTTGCCATGGTCTTTTGTATCAATTTGCAACTCTCTATATTTCTCCTTGTCCCCAAACCAGCTGGCAAGGAGCCCCAATGAACGAGACAAGACAATGCAAGGTTCAGAGTGACTTCTAACATTTAATGGACTGTGTCTCAGGCTATATTCAAGAGGAAACAGGGGTGGTCTTACAAGCATTTATCCAATCCTAACAAAATCCTCTATCTTAGCTTAACCTATAGCAAGCTTGCAGGTGTATCTTCATGTTCGAGCCTTGCTCAAAGCTAAGTTTCACTATAACTACGCAGTTAAAATTAATATGCATACGCACTAAGAATTAAAGATATTTACTAAGCAGTTCTAAATTACACATTACAGTTATGATCAAAGGAAAAAAAAAATAAGGTCAACAACAAAAACATACAGGATATAACACCTGTTACTTGTTACACAATGTTCTACAGCTCTTGTCTAGGGGTATATTCACTAAGCATTGGATACAGATAAAGTATATTATTTCAAATAGCTGACATGCCCTTAGTTAGCCAATTTTAAACAGACTGGCCATCCGATCATCTGTAGCTTAAGCCTTGGGTAAATTTAGGCAAAGTGTATTATACCCAACAGGGGTGACACTGTGTGTGTGTGAGAGGGTGATGGTGTGTGTGTGTGAGATGGTGATGGTGTGAGGGTGATGGTGGGTGATGGTGTGTGTGTGAGGGAGGGTGATGGGGTGAGGGAGGGAGGGTGATGGTGTGAGGGAGGGAGGGTGATGGTGAGGGAGAGATGTTGGTGAGGACAGGGGGGTGATGGTGATGGTGTGAAGGGGGGGTCTGATGGAGAGGGGGGAGATTATATACCTTTATTTATTCCCTGGTGGGCTCCCTGGTGGTCCGATGGCCATAACATCCGGTTATGTAACCATGTAATCTCGTGAGACCCGTCAGACCATTGCTGTGGTAACCCGCGGCAATGCTCTGATTGGCCATGGTCTGTAGCTCAGCTTACTGCGGAACGCCAGACTGGTGTCTCTGATGGCTGGCCGCACAGACAGCAGGGGCCTCGCACCCAGCGGCATACTAAGCAAGCTACCGGGTCACCTCCCGGTGTTGTATCCTCAGTCACTGACATTGGACCCGACACAGTCTGCCCTCTGCCCAGCCAGTGTGAGGCCTTAGGCGGCTGCCTAAACCGCCTAATTAGAGATCCGCTTCTGGTCGGGACTGGTAAAGGCATGGTATATACTGCTTGCCCAATGGTATGTAGCTGAGATCTGTGAGACCTGTATATTGGTTCAGTGACATGTTGCTTAGAAAAAGCTTGCATTGGATGCCACTCGGCGCCTCTGTCTTAAAGGCATAAAAACAATATGTAAAACGATTTGCGTTAATGTTAAGAAAGCATTTTATAATGCATTAATACTTAATATGTGTTGCTCCTAGTCTCCGCTTAGGTGGTGACTACAACGTAGGAGTCTGGTGTTGAGCCTTGTGGGATAAACTGGGTAGGGGGTGCTAAGGGGTAGGGGCTTTAGTGGGTGCAAATGGTAGGGGATTTAGTGGTGCAGGGGGCAAGGGCTGTAGCGGGTGCAGAGGGTAGAGGAAGTTGCGAATGCAGGGGGTAGGGGCTGTAGTGGGTGGTATATGGTAGGGGCTGTAGTGGGTGCAGGGGCTGTAGTGGGTGCAGTGGGTAATATGAGTTGTATTAAGAGCAAGGGTATAGGGAGTGTAAGGGGTTATAGGAGCTCTGGTTGTTAAGGGGCTTGGAGAGATAGGAGCTGTGAGGGGGCAGTAGTGGGGTAGATTAGACACTAAATATTTTTATTTGAAAAATAAAAGGTTAAAAAAAAAGTATTTCCCACCTCCCTGAGTCTTACCTTTGGCCAGGGAGGGGGTATCCTTTTCCTTGGAGTGGATGCTTGAGATGCTGCTGCCCTGATCAGCGTTACAGGCTGCCTGCATGCTCCGTGTGGCTGTGTTGATCTGCTGGCAGAGGCTTTGCTCCTGGAGCCTCTGCACTCTATCTCAGCCACTCTGAGACAGGCACACTGAAGGGCAGCCTAGTGGGGTCTTTAGGAAGGTCCCTTAGCTGTCCCTCAGTGTGCCCTGTAAGGGGGGGGGGGGGCTATGCGGGCTCCATACGCAGTGCAAGCTGGCTGGGGAGCTTGTTTAACTCCCCAGCTCAGCCGTTACTGCACTGCAGCAGGGGCGGGCCCCCCAGACCCTCAGGCCCACGGTCCATGATCGATTTGCATGAGTGCTCAGTCCGCCCCTGGAGGCACCACTAGGGGTAGTATGTAGGATTCATTTTCATTATATGGTTTCCTTAAACCATGTGCTTCTGGCAGTGACTTCACAAGCCAGCCTACTCTAGGGAAGTTACCTCCCAGAATGCATCCCACTGGAAATAAAGCATATAGACGACCTTTCTCTTGACTGCCCAAGAATGTAGACTACCATCTGCTGACTTAGCCCTGGCCAATGGACATTTGTAAGTAATATGTTGTAATATTGCATTGTACTGTCATTCATTTAGACTGTTACTTGCATGTACTGTAATTCATTGTTACATCTAGCATTTGCTATAGCCTGTTACTTGCTATATAGCCTGGTAATTGCTATAATTATTATATTAAATATACATTTAATATTACACTGTTTTGTGTATTTTCTATCCACATATGACATATTTGACCATAATACCCAAGAATTATAAAAAATAGTAATATTGTTACCTTTTGCTTAATTATTATATATTAATTAAAAGGTTAAGTCACGGCCACAACAAATGGGAAATCTTTTATCCATCTCTGCTCTGTCTCTAAATGTTATTGTGAAAGTCTGACCACTGTACAGACCCAGAGAACGCAGTCTGGACCGCTCACAATCAGAGCCACAATGCTATATAAATAATATATTATAGTATGTCCCACATTGGCTCCTGCTGACAGTTTATAAGTAATGCATACTGCATGGTTCAATAATTCAAAAGTCACAGTGAGCTGGAGTATACTTACTTTTCCTTCTCTCTCTCTCCTTTAATATAGCTTCCAGCCACTGTTGCTTGTCCTCTGGTGTCTTTGCCATACAGACAAACCACTTGTTTTTGGCAGTGTTATGTATCTTCCAGCCGTTGAAGACAGTATTCCCACTGCTGTGGAAATCAGCTGAAAAGTAGCAGAAAAAGATGTTATGTCGCAGAGAAAAAATGATGTCACTATTAATTTCTCAAGAGGAGATCCTATAAGAGAAATAAAATCTCAGGAGAGTATTAAAGAATACAAGAAACATTTTTCTCTTGGAAATTAAAATCAGGCAGTGTTTATGCCACATGCTATAAACTGTGACTTAAAATTAGAGTTGGGGAAACATACCAGAATATAATTCTAACTCCCACCTGACAATCTCTAGGTGGCTGTTGATGATGTGACCAAGGGTTTAGCAACAACTTGAGAAACCACTGTTAAATCTTGGTTCAGACTGACACGGACTGAATTCTTTAGCAGGAGATACATGTAACTGCTACTTACAGGTACATGGTTTCATTTCCGAAAAGTGCAAATGCTTTTGTCAGAATCGATCAGGTAGCTGAAAGCCTATGGTCAAAGAGCTTCAAGGGATAGAGGCAGCCCCCCACCAGATTTCGAGTAATCAATCATTTGCAAGCAAAGAACAGGCACCTGAAACCAGTTGGTTTATAATAAAATAATGTAAGAACAGATTTACTCTACGTATAGAATCTTTGGGGCAGTATTTGTCAAGTAGCGTATAATGAACAAACCGAGATCATGATGTGCAAGAATAAAAAAAGTAAAACACAGGGTTCTATGTTATTAAAGAGTTCAAGCAAATTAAAAACAAATAAACACTGATACAATCTCTGCTGTATTTGTGTTTCATTTACAGGCAGGAATTTACAGACAGCAATCATCATAGATGTAAGTTCCTTATTTGTTTGATCTTTTGTATTACCCAGGAACAAAGTTTTCTCATATTCTATTCTATTTCCATATACTCTTCATTGCTGCTATATAAATTGGTTTTATAGACTTTATTGATACTGTTGCCATCTGATCTCTATACAAGTGCGAGGGACTTGCAATAGTGAAGTGATGGCGAACCTATGGCATGCGTGCCACAGGTGGCACGCCGGGCCCTCTCTGTGGGCACGCGGCCATAGGTTTGCCATCAATGCAGAGTAGGCACCTGCCCAAAACGTCAGGCGCCTACTCTACTTCCGTGTCGGGAGGCAGGGGGATGGCTCTAGGAAGCAGTTCTCCTGTCCTCCCGCGAGCAATCTGTGTGGAGCGTTGCCGCGCGTTACCATGGCAACCCTCCACAGAGCATCGCACGGGAGGGAGGACAGGAGAGCTGCTCACTACTGTACTTACCACCACCGGACCACCAGGGAGGTAAGAAGGAGGGAGGAAGGGGGGGGGGATACAGACTTAATATACTTTTTTTTTTTTTTCCCCCTCCCCCCACACAGTACCCCTACTCCCCACACACACAGCACCCCTACCCCTCCACACACACACAGTACCCCTACCCCACACACACAGCCCTCCTACCCCCCACACACAGCACCCTTACCCCCACACAGCACAGCCCCCCTACGCCCACACAGCAGAGCACCCTTACCCCCGCCCAGCACCCCCTACTCCACACATGCAGCACAGCACCCCTACCCCAACACACACAGCACCCCTACCCCCCACAGCACAGCACCCCTACCCCCACACAGCACAGCACCCTTACCCCCGCCCAGCACCCCTACCCCACATGCAGCACAGCACCCCTACCTCCCCACGCAGCACAGCACCCCTACCTCCCCACACACACAGCACCACTACCCCCACCACACACACAATACCCCTACCCAACACACAAACAGCACCCCTACCCCTCACAGCACAGCACCCCTACCCC
>OW240915.1:270078326-270093990 GCA_933207985.1 Pelobates cultripes | reverse complement strand
CCCACACACACAGTCCTGCCCCCCACACACAGCTACCCCCACACACAGCCCTACCCCCCACGCTTCACCCCACACACACAGCACTTCACCCCCACAGCACCCTTACCCCCGCCCAACACAGCACAGCACCCCACATACACACACACAGCACACCTCAAACACACACACAGCACCCCTCAGACACACAGTACCCTTCACACACAGCACACCACACACAAACACATGCACTGCACCCCTCAAGGCAGTATGTGTGTGTGTATTCAGCAGTCTGTGTGTGTGTGCGTGTATTCAGCAGTCTGTGTGTGTGTGTGCGTGTATTCAGCAGTCTGTGTGTGTGTGTGTGTGCGTGTATTCAGCAGTCTGTGTGTGTGTGTGTGTGTGTGTGTGTATTCAAGTGTCTGTGTGTGTGTGTGTGTGTATTCAGCAGTCTGTGTGTGTGTGTGTGTGCGTGTATTCAGCAGTCTGTGTGTGTGCATGTATTCAGCAGTCTGTGTGTGTGTGTGTGTGAGTGTATTTATTCAGCAGTGTGTGTATTCAGTGGACTGTGTGTGTATTCAGCGGACTGTGTGTCCTCAGCAGTCTGTGTGTGTGTGTGTCCTCAGCAGTCTGTGTATGTGTATTCAGCAGTCTGTGTGTGTGTGCGTGTATTCAGCAGTCTGTGTGTGTGTGTGTGTGTATGTATTCAGCGGACTGTGTGTGTATTCAGCGGACTGTGTGTGTATTCAGCAGACTGTGTGTCCTCAGCAGTCTGTGTGTGTGTGTGTGTCCTCAGCAGTCTGTGTGTGTGTATTCAGCAGACTGTGTGTATGTATTCATCTGTGTGTGTACTCAACAGTGTGTGTATTCCGTGGACTGTGTGTGTGTAAGTATTCAGCAGTCTGTGTGTGTGTACTCAGCAGTCTGTATGTGTATTCAGCAGAGTGTGTGTGTGTATTCAGCAGTCTATGTATTCAGCAGTCTGTGTGTGTATGTATTGCATTTGTTGGAGATACTAATAAATATAAGCTTAATTTTATCCATTATTTAAAATTTGTATCATTGAACTCTCTGTTGTTGTGTTCTTTTAAAACAAAAGTTGTTAATTAGTTTGGACAACTGTACAAGTTTTATTTTTTTCTAAACTTAAACCTCAGTATTCAGGTTTAATTGCCGTGTTGGCACTTTGAGGGGAAAAAAGTTGGCATGTATTGCGGTGTGAGCACTCAGGCTCAAAAAGGTTCGCCATCACTGCAATAGTGCAACAGTACTATACATTTCTAATGCAATCTATGTTAAAAAAAAGTATAATAGTTTTTGCATAATTTGTGTATAAAAAAAATACATAAGCCCATTCGTATCTTTCATATTGTCCCTTTACTGCTCAGTTTATAATGGACCACAGTAGACTGGTCCTTTAATGCCCTTTGATTAAGTTGTTTACATTTGGTCTCAGCATACACACAACATGATGATGCCAAAGGCAGCTAATGCTTCTCTAGAGAAACATTGGAATCAATACTTCTCTGTGAGAAACCTCAGATTGGTGGGGCGCCAAGATTGTGACCACAGTGCATATCTATAAGAAGTATTGGATTGGACAGAGTTCTGCAATTCTAATGATGTCGCAGAACGAGGAGTGTCTGTTTGTCCCAAAGCTTTAATAAAGGTTAAAGCTTTGTAGCATTTCCATAAATGTTTTTTTTGTTTTTGTTTTTTTAATAGGGCTCTGAATCTAAAGACAACAAGGAATAACAGTGTTAAATAATACATATATAAAACATATAAACTCAAATACAATGAAAAACTGCATGTAGGAAGTTAAAGGACCACTCTAGGCACCCAGACCACTTCAGCTTAATGAAGTGGTCTGGGTGCCAGGTCCAGCTAGGGTTAACCCATTTTTTCATAAACATAGCAGTTTCAGAGAAACTGCTATGCTTATGAATGGGTTAAGCCTTCCCCTATTTCCTCTAGTGGCTGTCTCATTGACAGCCACTAGAGGCGCTTGCGTGCTTCTCCCTGTGATTTTCACAGTGAGAGCACGCCAGCGTCCATAGGAAAGCATTATGAATGCTTTCCTATGTGACCGGCTGAATGCGCGCGCAGCTCTTGCCGCGCGTGCGCATTCAGCCGACGGGGAGGAGAAGAGGAGGATCGGAGGAGGAGAGCTCTCCGCCCAGCACTGGAAAAAGGTAAGTTTTAACCCCTTTCCCCCTTCCAGAGCCGGGCGGTAGGGGGACCCTGAGGGTGGGGGCACCCTCAGGGCACTATAGTGCCAGGAAAACAAGTATGTTTTCCTGGCACTATAGTGGTCCTTTAAGGACCGCAAAAGTCCTTTGTATTCAGATCCTTATAATAGCAAGCAGCTGTTATAAGGAACTGAATACTTAGGACTTTTGCAGTGATTTTTCATTTTAAGCCTCTGGATTGTTTTTACACTGCTTCTTCTTTTGTATTTTAGTCCTTTAGTTCCTACGTGCATTTTGTTTATTGTATTTGAATTTCTAAATATTTTTTTTGATTAATAAAGTGTTTTTTTCTTGACAACATCCCGAGATCCGGTGTTCCTGTTCTGGATACATATCATTAGCCTGTATAGGCACCCCTGGAGCTGTTTATATAGAGTAGGGATGCCCAAACGGTAGATCCCCATATGTTGTAGAACTACAACTCCCATGATACTTTGCAAGCCTTTAGAATGCTATAGAATGATAAACATCATGGAAGTTATAGTTTTGAAATATCTGGAGATCTAATATTTGGGGATCCCTGACAGAGAGCCTGATACTGCTCTAGCTTTGTGAGTTCCACTCTTGTTTTATATTTGGAGTATTTCCTTATTTTACAGAAATCACTATTTGTATTTATTTTTACACCTCCCTGATGTGATTATTATTCCTGTACTCCAGTACTTAAGTATATACTGTGTGTTCACTGTGGGTGTGATTATTTTGAGTCTATAATTTTTTATTTCATATTAACCTTTGTAATGTCAAGGCAGCAATTGTGCTAACACACCTTTCGGCACTGAAAAGGTTACATAAGTAAGGCCCTACAACTATTGTCTACACAAGCTGGGAGACGTCAGTGGCTCCAAGAATTTATTATTCCGTCCACCAGGAAGCGGATGACTAAATATTCCCTTTCAATGCGTTTTTGACTGTTCCCAGGCAGATGTGTTTGTAGATTTCCACGGAGAAAAATGTGTGTTTCAGTCTACCCTAAACTATGCAATACAAAGGAAGGGAACAATATATGTCACCATTACTGTATAAATGACAAAATGGGCAAAGAAACATAAGATACACAGACTGAATGGTAGACAGATATATATCCCAAATGTAAGGATTGTATCTAACATAGAACTATGTTCAAGCCTTTTATTTGACTTGGCACCCCTCTGTGCAAGCCTGGCTTTATTTGCCATTTATATTGCAACAAGCATGCATTCATAAAAAGTCAAACAATGAGAACATTTGATATTACTGTACATTGCCATCTTGGACCAAACTAAATTATTAGCTGTCTGAGGATTTATGATCTACATCATGGGTGTCCAACCTTTTGGCTTCCCTGGGCCGCATTGAGCAAAGAGGAATTGTCTTGGGCCATACACAAAATATATAATGTAATTAATTTATACAATAAAACTTCAAAAGCCCTTTTCTTAGCTTTGATATTTAATTTGTTTAGTAGATAAATGCCTTTTTTGTTATCCATATGAGGGATTGCCATATTTCAGGTTACCAAATTAGGGAGCTTTCTACTAAACACATACATATAGACATAACCACAGATCTTCACATACACACACAATCACTGATACACACATACACATAAAATCACAGACCTATATACACACACACACACACACACAATCACAGACCTACACATAACCACAAACATACACGAACAAAATCAGACACCTAAACATACAATCACAGATCTATATACACAATTGCATGCATACATACATGTGTCACAGATCACAGATATATGCAAACGGTCAAAGACCCACACACACATACAATCACATATCTATACACACAATCACCTATATACACACAAATGTACACACAATCACCTAGATACACGTAGACATATACACAATCACAGATATACACACACGGACATACACACAATCATGCACAAATACAATCACAGACCTTTGCAAATAATCACATATATACACATAATAACAGATATACACACAGATACAATCACAGATCTATACACACAATCACATGCATACATATATACACACGCAGGCATATATACATCATCACACAATCATAGACCCACACATACACAAACACAATCACAAACTCACACACATACAATCACAGACACACAATCATATACACACACAAAAATCACATTCATACATATGCATTTAGTAATTAAGAGGTCCACCCAGCCTCCCTACCTTGCTCTGGGAGGGCTGGAGTGGATCCTCTCTCTGGTGGCCAATTTCTACTGTGATGAGATCACTGTACTCTTCCTGCACAGGTTACTCACATGCCCAGTAGTGATGCCAATGCTGGGATGACATTATAGGCATGTGCCGGGTGTGCCTGCACACCCTAATCCCCGCGGCACGCCTATGTATATTGAGACCGGCAGGGGCGATCTCAGGATCTCCCCTGTCGGCTCATGCAGAGCCGGCGCTATCCGAGCGCCGGCTCTGCTCTAAGCCAGCATCCCTCCCCACCGACCCACATGCAGGGAGGGAGGCAGGAGAGGACCGGCAGAGCTATTGCCAGCAGCTCCGCCAGGTTCCTCTCGCAAGATTTGAGCGAGAGTTCACTCTCCACTGGACCACCAGGGATGGAATCAGCATCAACAAGGATCCCCCCTCCCTACAAAAGGTAAGAAGGGAGGAGGGATATCAAGTAATGTAATCCCACCTCCACCCCCCCACAATCACCCACACACATACAGCACACACACATACAGCACACATACACAGCACCCACACACATACAACACCCCCACACATACATCATTGCAGGGCACGCAAGGGAGCTGTGCAGAAAAAGCACAGAAAATAATGGGCTTCCTGCCTCCCACGCTGCCTGGCAGCTCGGATGGCAACTGGGCCGCATTACAAGTGGTTCAGGCAGCATGCAGCCCACAGGCCGTGGTTTGGACACCCCGATCTACATTTAAACATCTGCAGCCCCACCTTCGCCAAACAGATGGACACCTATTCATCCCACCTCTATGACCGCACACACCTAGTCATGAGCATTCATGAGTCATGAGCATTCGTACCTAGATAGGGACACCTGGTGACACATAGGTCTGAGGGGTCTACAAATCCGGCACCGCAACACACAGGTTATTAACGCTTGGTGCGAGGTTACCGAAGAGGCACTAGAAACATAGAACCATAGAATGTGACGGCAGATAAGAACCATAGAATGTGACGGCAGATAAGAACCATTCGGCCCATCTATTCTGCCCTCTAACAGCTGGGGCACGCAACCCCAATAGCAAAATGAGAACGAGAGCTGACAATAAATCGCAAGTCTCTCTGGTTATATGTGTGGTAACTTACTTGACACCCCACTCCCCCCTCCATTTAATGCATTCAGTACAGAATAATTGCAACCTGAAAGAACTTGTCTTTAGCACCATGGTACCGAAACATGTACACGCAGCTAAATAGTTACTTTGTTATTACACCCCTGTTACATAATCAAATTCCTAACTGCATATTGAGCCCGATAACCGAGCCTCCAGTTTCAATATGTTATTGACCTCATGTATCCCACAAGGTTTGAGTGTCACACAAATGTTGGAGGCATATATCTGCAGGTTCTTACCTTCCTCGTCTGCACAATCTCTATAATGCCAATAAAGTTTGTCACACCAGAATGGAATAGGAATAGGCGGCCACATCTTAAATATGATAAAGATATTACATGATTTTCTTAATCTAATTGCTGCCATAACCCCTTCCCTTAAAACGCAGCAAATAACAGCAACTTGTTATGCAGCAAACACTCAGCTTGGGTACTATAATGTTACAATAACTATGTGATTAATGATCAAACACTAAACTGTAACATGCTTTTTCCTATTGTTAGATTCTTACAAAAGCTTATCCCACATTCTTGTGGCCCCTGTTTAAAATTCAATGTGGGTTTATTTCTATATCTGATTTGTACAGATCACACTGTTACTGCTTGCAACTTCTACATCCTAAACTTGTTAATTTTTTCTTTGAACCTGTCATAACTACAACTAAATTGAGAAATAAATATTTTCCCAAAAAAAAAAAAAAAAATCTGCTACCCTTTCTTCTGGTATACATGCATATTTGCACAATTTGTTATGTTTTCAATCTCAACTACTTTTTTGTTCTATTTTATTTTTATTTTTTTTAAGAGGAATGATACTTTCTTAAATGAACACTGTAGTACCTTATATATTGTCATCATGTGGCAAATATAAAAAAAAAAAGAGAGAGGAACCAAACAAATAGATGTACTGTTTGCATTTTTTAGATATAGTAGTAATCCTCTGCAATCTTTCTCCCTTATTTGCATTTAGAAAATGTTCAAATCAAAGAAAAGGTAGCATTATCCTTGAGTGCCTTACAAATTCAGTTAAAAAGTCAACTCCTAGACTTGGAGTTAACTAACGAAGACTAAACTTATAAAGTTGAAGTGAATTCTACACATTAAGTCACAGCTGAGCTCAACACAACTGCCTGTTTCCCAGAGACTAACAAATTCAGCAATGTAGCCCTGTTATTCTGGAATAGACCCATTTGTTACATTAGGTTTGTGGTAGTATAAAAAGAGAGAAAATTTAAATTCATCCCAATAATGGTGCTGCATCTATCTCGAATAGGTAAATGTTTACTTAAACCACAATGACCACTTCAATTATTTGAAATGGTTATGGTGGCTGGAGTCTGCATGTGCAGCGTTTCTCTTTAAAACATTCCACACACAGAGATTCACCCCTCTGCTGCCAGAGGTGTAACTCCACTTCCGGCAGCGTCATTAAAGTTTCATCAGACAGAGCGAAACTAGAGTTCTGGGCTGTCTATTGTCAACTCTGCACAATTTGTGTTGCAAAGAGTTGCAGTTATTGGCTGAAAATGGTCAGCTGACACTCTCAACCAATGAATGTCGATGCTTGCAACTTCAAGCTTATACAGCTCTGCAGAAGCCAGAAGCACATCATTGATATACCAGGGAGCTTGGTGGGGACCTTTGCTAAACGGTTTTCTCCCTATTGCCATAGAACCAGTCCACAGTATTCCTAACACCATACCCACTACAGCGGGCTATAGTGGTTGGAGTTACCTTTTAAGGATTCTAAGTAGCCTTAATTCTGCAGTTTTATACTCACCAGTTCCATCATCAACATTTTCAACCTCCATCACCTCTGTGTTGATACGTCCACGGAATAGATAGCGGTGTCCATCTGTGGATGCTTTGCTGTTCTTCAGACGCCTTGCAAATAAAGAAAATTTTATTTAAAAAAAGGATAATGATTTAATAAGGTGCATGATACATAATCACTTCATTGTATATAAACATATGTTTTGTTTTTAAATTAGCCATGTCGGGGAAATGTATCCACATTGTAAAATGCGATGCTTATAGTTGAAAGGCTGACAAACAGAAATTATTATTTTCAATGATACACTCAAACATAAATGAAGATAAATGAAACACATTGCCCATCTTATTGAGCCTTCCTTTTACATTTCTTAGATTCATTGTGAATGCATATTTATTAACTTAAGGTCACGCACAAAATATAGTCCATTTTCCAAAACCTTGAATTAATGTCATATACACAGAACTCTAAAATGTATCTGCAATGTTTAGAAGAAAATCAACATGACATTTGTTCCTTGAGCAGTCTGTTACGTTTATCCGAGCCACCAGTCAAAGAAAAAATATGGGAAAGCAGACCGTAAACTTCAGTAAAACACGTCTAGAAAGTAAAATAACTTTGTTTTAAAACTGGATCTCTGTAGTTTTTCCTTTAGGGTCTGTTTAATATGTCTTTATATTCTTGGAGAACAGAGTTTATTTAATTCTTCCCACTAATGGCCTACGGGTAGGTCATTATGGGTGGCCGCTATTAGTACTAAGAGAGTTAAGTCATATTTTACTGGAAGTATTAACTGGTTTCTCTTCTGGCACTGGACATGCCATTCTTATTATTTGGGAACAATACTTCAATATTGAAACTATGAGACATGGTTTGTTGATGAAGATTCTACAAAATCAACAGTGAACATAACGAGGGTCTTAAAGGCTGTATTTTGAAATAATTCACTTTGGCTGTTGAGAAAATAACCACTTCAATTGATGACCAGTGTTGTTCTTAATTAAAGGAACTCTTCAAGTACCCAAGGTGTAAGAATACATCCAATGAGCAGCCTTGCAAAACAGCATTCCAATTAAAGCCAGGTGCACTGTCATCAAGTTATTGACACAAGTTAATAGAAGCCACCCTGAGGTTTTTGCTAATGCAATCAAGCCGCACTTTTCATATTTTTCAAGAATGAAGATACTTGCAGTTGTGCATTGTTCAGCTTTCAACTAAGAACAAAACCCGACAGTGCTGTACAATGGTTTATGGTTATGAACATCACTTACATTAAAAAGACTGAGAAGGCCCAGGATTGGCTGAAAGGCCTGAGCCATTTTATGGCTTCTGCATATTTCACTGCAGAACAAACAAATCCTGGGAATTTACAGAAAAAGAGGATGCTTACATACAGGGATATTAACTAAAGTGAGAACTTATAGTGATTTTAAAGTGAATTTCAAATTTAAGGCCAAAGTCAACGAACTGGATTCATAGCTGACTCATGTTTGTAGTTTGTCTATTGAAATTTATATTTACTTTGAATTATAATTTTAGTAAATAGCCCTGATAATTAATGCTGTTCTCCTTCAGGAAGATTTCGGATTTTTATTTATTTATTGCATTTAATTGTAACACATTATCTCCACAATTCAAAAAAAAGTGAATGAGTTCCAAACTAACAATGGAGATTTAAAACACACAATGTCATTAAAATGAGTTTTATTTAAAAAAAAAAGTGAAAATGATATGCATTGCCCTGCTGTCAGTTTCTCTGACTCTTTTGATGTTTGTGTCCCAAGAGGCTTTGTAAACGATTTTTTTCAGACTGCTTTATTACAGTTGTGCCCCATTTTTAATCACTGTCATAGTACATTACTTCTTTTTTGTTTTGTCCTGTCGTGTTGGTTGTTTCTGAGTTTGCTTTACACTAACAGCTTGTTGAAATGTCTTCATTGCGTTAAAGGAAACTCTGGCTTCCCTACCAAGTTTGTGACCTTTAATCAAGTCAGTGTCAGCTTTGACTCTGGCTGTTTCCCGGATCACTTCTATCCTGTCTGCATCAGATTCCCTGCTTGTGTGAAGGATATTAAACATGATAGGATATCTCTTCTGTCTGTGACAACTTGCATAAAGTTTTTTTTACAAAAACATACAGCCTTCTTGGCCACATATGGATTACAATAAATTAACCGTCAGAACTCACAGCTCACTGCTTGAGAGCGAACATTCTACCTTGATATTGTTTGAACAAAGCTGTCCGCAAGTTCCCTTGTTATCAATATCCCTTATTTCTCTAAGGAAATACAGGAATGCATGAAATTATTTATCTAAAGAGAAGCAGGGGGCCAAAGGCACAAATGCAAACAATTTATATAACTTTTAAGAGACCTCCATCCTATTTCCTTAGCTCTATAGATGGAAAGATACCAGATACTTGAAATGGCTTTGTTTTGTAAATCAAATCATATTTTGGTTACACGAACAAATATACAATTTAGGCCATCACAAGTGTTTTTATAAACCATATTTGAAATGATAGGTAGCTAGGTGGTGAGGGAGGATGTATTTTGTTGCGCACTTGGTAAACCGATACCAAACAGGAAGTGGGTGAAAGATAGAACAGGAAGTGCAAAAGTAAATTGCTGTGAGGGACCTAAACAATAATCGCAATGTTATTTCAAATAACTTCTGTCAATCTAAGGAAATGTTCACCAAATAAGCACATAATACAAAGAGTTCTTACACATAAAGTTTGCAAAAACAAGAGGAACAAAATTACCAGATCTCCTCTAACATAATTGAGTGTTTATTTTGAATCTATGAATATTGCACAGCTACAATACAGGTTTACTTTAGGAAAGCTGTGAGACAGCTGATACACATTAACTTGAATTTGTATGGCCAGTCCAGTGTGCAATCATGCACTGACATTTTTAACAGCTAAAAAGGAGGGGAGTTTTTTTTTCTTTGTTGCCAAGAGTAAAATGTTTTAAAGCTATAGAGGCTTTTAAATTGTTCCATGGAACATTACAGATAGGCTATTCCCCCAGAATGTAAGATTGTTTGAGCAAGGCCCTCAACACCCTCTATTCCTGTGTGTCCGACTTGTCTTGTTGCAAATACTTGTTTGTTAGTCCAACTAACAGGCAGTGTTGCTGAATTTGTTGGCACTGTATAAATAATAATATGTCAAAGAGTCTCAAATAATTGAATGAATTTGACTAGCATTTCACCCACTACAATAAAATAAATAATTTTGTTATTGTGTTTATTATTTCTTTGCTATAAAAAATGTGTCCAATCTTTTTACTTAGCTAGAAAGAGGAAGGAAAAAGAGGAAATGGACCCTGATTCTGTGCTCAGATTTGAAAGATGTCGTAAAAGGTGGCTTTGGTCTAATGGAACAGGCTCAGTGGCCTTGTAAGGAATAGGAAAGGAGATAGATTAAGACTGCATTTGCCAGCAAGTACAGGATGTGTGGTGACCACAAAGGACATTCGCAAGGGCATAACTGACACAAAACAGCAGGGAAAGAAAAGCGAACAAATGTTAGCATGCATGAAAAATCAAATCACTGACTTATATCTCAAAATGAAAATAGCAGCTGTATAGAACATACAAGGTTCTAGGGACACTAGCAATAAAATGTATCTTGCTAAATACCAGAATAACAGAGTGAGGTACTACACATTCACTCTCAAACCTCCCAAGCCGATAACCATGATATTGGGGTCAGAGTTAAAATAAGGGGTGCCTATTCTGTGCACTTTTCATTTTTAAACCAGTTCCTTTTTTAAAAAATTGCAACAAAATTGCATTATTTTCTAAGTTGCAGATGGAAGGAGACTTATAATTCCCAACTCCTTTGTGCATCCTCAAAATCTTGGAGGTAGCAATGGAGATCTGATTTTTGGGGGGAGGACATAAGGGCACCTGAGAATTATGTGCCTGCAGGCACCTGAGATGTAAATCTGGTCCTTAAAGGACCACTCTAGGCACCCAGACCACTTCAGCTTAATGAAGTGGTCTGGGTGCCAGGTCCCTCTAGGATTAACCCTTTTTTTTTATAAACATAGCAGTTTTAGAGAAACTGCTATGTTTATAAATGGGTTAATCCAGCCTCTAAAGCCTCAAGTGGCTGTCTCGTTGACAGCCACTAGAGGCATTTGCGTGCTTCTCACTGTGAAAATCACAGTGAGAAGACACCAGCGTCCATAGGAAAGCATTATGAATGCTTTCCTATGAGAGAGGCTGAATGCGCGCGCAGCTCCTGCCGCGCATGCGCATTCAGCCGAAGAGGAGGATCGGAGGCGGAGAGGAGGAGGAGGAGAGCTCCCCGCCCGGCGCTGGAAAAAACGTAAGTTTAACCCCTTTCCTAGACATCCAGCCTGGCGGGAGTGGGACCCTGAGGGTGGGGGCACCCTCAGGGCACAATAGTGGTCCTTTAAGAGTTGACTGAAAGGGTGATGTTTTTTTGAAGACTGAGCCTGTGAGGGATGAGCAGGATCCCATTTGCATTACAGATAATCATGGCACCATCCACTTATTCAAAATATCTACCACTGGACTATTATGAAGGTCTTCGTATAGAATAGATTATAACCACAGAAATAGTGAATTAAAATTCCAATAGGTAATATAATTCACAAACCTCCTAACAGTGTTAGAACAATCCCACTTTCTGACCTTATGTCACTATCCTTGGGTCTTAAATCCAGTATATAATACAGTATCCAAATCACAGCATGTATCGTTAGCTTGGGTCATAGTCATGAGATGCAAGAGTTCTAACCAAAAATTACAAGTAAGTCCAATAATAATAGGTAGAAATAATAATAATTAAACTTACCGGTGTTTTCTTTTGCAGTACACCAAAAGATTATCAAACAGGAAAAATATTCTCTCCTGGATATTCCCTGATGAGATTTTTAACAGGACCCCATGCATTAGCATTTCAGTGCACGTATCAGTTATGCTTGAACCCTAGCAAAGAAAAGGGTAAATATATCCATTAGAGGTAAACCATGCCTTCTAACATTTCAAATTGAGAGGGTGGAACACTTTAATTTTAGGGGTGTGAGTGGGGATGCAGGCTGTCCTGAGACATTTTAGGTGACTTACTATTCATTTATACAAGAAAAATGTTGTATGTATTGTAGTTTAACCCCTTAAGGACCAAACTTCTGGAATAAAAGGGAATCATGACATGTCACACAGGTCATGTGTCCTTAACCCCTTAATTTCTACCTATTATTATTGAGCTTACTTGTAACCCTTAAGGGGTTAAGGACACATGACCTGTGTGGCATGTCATGATTCCCTTTTATTCCAGAAGTTTGGTCCTTAAGGAGTTAAAGACACATTACTCTGAGCATTCTTGTTGTGGAGCTCTGTTATACAATCAGACACTCATAGAAAACTGTAATAGAGGGATTTTTATTTATCCTCGTGGCCATGCTAGAACTAAATAAAATCTAACATTAAGACCTCAATTAAGTCTATATCGTATGACGTCAATAACATTACAATTTAATTTGAAAAATATTTGCTCATATTGGCTCAAAATCTATAAATGGGATACACTTCCTACAAATGGGGGGGCATTAGTATGAAAAGACTCAGCATGGAGTTCTGTATTTGTGGATACCCTTAAACAACTACTACTATTTTAGAATATCTTACATAAATATTGAACATAATTGGAGAGCTTCGCCATGTGAAATGATAGCTTCAGTTGGTTTTTCTTTTGTCCTAAAATCTCTAGCTATCATTATTTCGTTTTGATTTTTTTTTTAAATAAATTTTTGAAGGCTGTTATTTGGTGAATAGACCCAATGAGCCATACTGGTATGGCAGCAATCAGGGCAAACCATCCCTGGAAGTAATGGCAAGGATATAGCGGTCATTGCACAACAATGTTATTTTTTTGGAAAGCAATACGTTTTGCCTATAACTTTCTGTTTACAAATAGAAACTGCCAACACTTTGCTTGGTATGGGAATTTAAGCCATGCTTTGATCCTTGCTGAATCTAAAAATAGCTTCTTCTTTTATTATTTTTATTATGTGGAAAGCCAAGACTCTGCTAAATGTTTCCTTCTGGTAGGAAATCACTATGCTTTGTATCTTTATTCCTATCCCTGAGGCTCAGCTGAAATCCAGATGTGCATTTAATGAAGCCAGAGGTGGTATTTTTAACTGTTCTTTATGGGGAACCACTGAGCAAAGTTTGACTTTTTTTTTTTTTTTTAAATAAAAGATTGATTCTACTTTTTGGTATTGTTTCCTAAGATATAGATTACCTCGTGTATGAAAAACAGTACAGTATTTTTTTTAACGTTTTATCTACTAGGACTATATCATTACAATGTAGAACCATTCCATCAACAACGGATGTGGAAAATGTGGGTATTAAATAGATTAGATTATTATTTTCAATTTAGTCTTAAATATATTTAGAAAGGTGGCTTAAATGGATTGATGCCAAAAAAAGTTTGTTTGTAACCTTTCGATTGAAATCCTCTTTGTAGAGTGAGATTTCTTCTGTTAACTCAGCTCTCTAGACACCTAACGTTAATCTGATTAATTTAGCTGCCTTGCCCAATCGGCAATTCGCATTTGGAAGTCCGAGTAGATCATTTAAGTTAATTTGTGCAAATTTTCAGCTTAGGACTGCACTAGAACCACTCACTGCTTATTAAAGATGTATCTATACTGCTTAACCTGAGTTAAACTCTATACTGGACCCTTATCTCATTACACTTCATTTTATATGAACTCCCAAACCCAGACTTCTACTGAAAAGCTTTAAAGATAAAAAGTAATTTGTTGAAAGCTGCTTAAGTACAAGATTTAGCCCGGAGGCACTCTGCAGACACATCTGTTGGTTGCATATGGGTGTGTTTAAAATGTCATGATGGCAGCAGAGTACGTAAGGACAATATTTTCTAAGGCTGATTGAATACTAATGCAGTAAAGTGCAACAACAATATTTACCAGTAGAGGGAGACATAACGTTGCCCAGGGCTCCAGGCAGGGTTTCAGATTGGGACCCCCCTCCTTGTGCCCTGGCTCTGTGAGTGATGCATGTGTGAGAGTGTTGACTGAGTGTTGTGTGTGTGTGGTCTTCACCTGTTGTGTTGTCTGTGAGCTTCATCCCTGTGCCCACTTGGTGTAGTTTGTACCAATATCAGATACAGATCACTTGTGGTCCCCCACCGCTTCTCGATGACTCATAGCGAGGGCACTCTTAAACTGGTCTGTAACTAATACTGGTCCAAACTACACCACTCCCTCATCAAAGTGAGGGGGCAAAGGGATGAGGAGGGAGATGCTTTGATCTCACTGCCGGCTGGAGAAGGTCTCCCTCACACACAGAGCTGGAGTTCCAGGCTCAAACAGGGCCCTGGTTGCTGCATTAGTCCACTAATGGATAATTCAATTCTGGAGTGAGATTAGAGGCTTAGGCTGTAGGACGTTAAAAAGTTGTGTTAACAATACAGATTTGTCTTTGTAAATGGAGGTTGAGCAGTAGAGCAGTAGAGTGGCAAAATTATATGCTGAAAAAGATCCATGGAAGATTGGAATGGTAACATTTCACTGACTGGTTTAAAAGAGAACCTTCCCATACTTCAAAGATAACCATGGAGTGGTTAATTACTTAATCCCAATGTAAAACAATGTAATTACAAAATAAATTAGACACTAATAATGTCACTCTGTGAATACACACTGACTTTATCATGGAGACATGCTCGTTCACACAAATTTCTACTCAACTCACTGCATAAAAGCATGCAGTGGTTCAGGGGTTGTTCAAATCAAACATCATGGGAAGCAATGTGATCTAAATGACTGGAGGATGTTTGCTGGTGCCAGACCTCATTATTTAAATAATAAACTCCTGATCTCATGGGATTTTCAAGCACAATATCTCTTGAGTTCACAGGGAACTGGTGGCTTTACCTCCCATCCCTCTATGTGGCTCTGCCATTCCTCCAAGATTTCCAGTTTTTCCATCTGTCGCTTGGCTTCATTAATGTTAGAGCACACAGCTTTCATTGCTTGAAGAGCTTCCACAATGAATCCATGCTCCGTGTGCCGCTTTGGAGTCCTTTTCAGTAACTCCTGTTAGGGCAGAAAGGTTAGACATCATGGAAAACACATAGAATGTTAAGAAGCAGGTAATGCTTATTGTGCTATGGGGATGGCATATAGGAGATTAGCAGCACTTTAGAGGGCGCTGATTGGGTGTCTTCACAAAGGGTATTTGCGCAGTGGTATTATTATGTTCTAACCTCCGAGGAGTCATTTGCCGACAGATGTGCCAAAGAGGTAAC
>OW240915.1:269923325-270078226 GCA_933207985.1 Pelobates cultripes | reverse complement strand
CCCCCCACACACAGCACCCCTACACCCCCCACACACAGCACCCCTACCTCCCACAGCACCCTTACCCCCGCCCAACACAGCACAGCACCCCACACAGCACACCTCAAACACACACACAGCACCCCTCAGACACACAGTACCTTTCACACACAGCACAGCACCCCACACACAAACACATGCACTGCACCCCTCAAGGCAGTATGTGTGTGTGTATTCAGCCGTCTGTGTGTGCGTGTATTCAGCAGTCTGTGTGTGCATGTATTCAGCAGTCTGTGTGTGTGTGCGTGTATTCAGCAGTCTGTGTGTGTGTGCATGTATTCAGCAGTCTGTGTGTGTGTGCATGTATTCAGCAGTCTGTGTGTGTGTGCGTGTATTCAGCAGTCTGTGTGCGTGTATTCAGCAGTCTGTGTGTGTGTGCGTGTATTCAGCAGTCTGTGTGTGTGTGCGTGTATTCAGCAGTGTGTGTATTCAGTGGACTGTGTGTGTGTGTATTCAGCGGACTGTGTGTCCTCAGCAGTCTGTGTGTGTGTGTGTCCTCAGCAGTCTGTGTATGTGTATTCAGCAGACTGTGTGTATGTATTCAGCTGTGTGTGTACTCAACAGTGTGTGTATTCCGTGGACTGTGTGTGTGTGTGTGTAAGTATTCAGCAGTCTGTGTGTGTGTACTCAGCAGTCTGTATGTGTATTCAGCAGAGTGTGTGTGTGTGTATTCAGCAGTCTATGTATTCAGCAGTCTGTGTGTGTATGTATTGCATTTGTTGGAGATACTAATAAATATAAGCTTAATTTTATCCATTATTTAAAATTTGTATCATTGAACTCTCTGTTGTTGTGTTCTTTTAAAGCAAAAGTTGTCAATTAGTTTGGACAACTGTACGAGTTATTTTTTTCTAAACTTAAACCTCAGTATTCAGGTTTAATTGCCGTGTTGGCACTTTGAGGAAAAAAAAGTTGGCATGTATTGCGGTGTGGGCACTCAGGCTCAAAAAGGTTCGCCATCACTGCAATAGTGCAACAGTACTATACATTTCTAATGCAATCTATGTTAAAAAAAAGTATAATAGTTTTTGCATAGTTTGTGTATAAAAAAATACATAAGCCCATTCGTATCTTTCATATTGTCCCTTTACTGCTCAGTTTATAATGGACCACAGAAGACTGGTCCTTTAATGCCCTTTGATTAAGTTGTTTACATTTGGTCTCAGCATACACACAACATGATGATGCCAAAGGCAGCTAATGCTTCTCTAGAGAAACATTGGAATCAATACTTCTCTGTGAGAAACCTCAGATTGGTGGGGTGCCAAGATTGTGACCACAGTGCATATCTATAAGAAGTATTGGATTGGACAGAGTTCTGCAATTCTAATGATGTCGCAGAACGAGGAGTGTCTGTTTTTCCCAAAGCTGTAATAAAGGTTAAAGCTTTGTAGCATTTCCATAAATGTTTTTTTTTTGTTTGTTTTTTTTAATAGGGCTCTGAATCTAAAGACAACAAGGAATAACAGTGTTAAATAATACATATATAAAACATATAAACTCAAATACAATGAAAAACTGCATGTAGGAAGTTAAAGGACCACTCTAGGCACCCAGACCACTTCAGCTTAATGAAGTGGTCTGGGTGCCAGGTCCAGCTAGGGTTAACCCATTTTTTCATAAACATAGCAGTTTCAGAGAAACTGCTATGCTTATGAATGGGTTAAGCCTTCCCCTATTTCCTCTAGTGGCTGTCTCATTGACAGCCACTAGAGGCGCTTGCGTGCTTCTCCCTGTGATTTTCACAGTGAGAGCACGCCAGCGTCCATAGGAAAGCATTATGAATGCTTTCCTATGTGACCGGCTGAATGCGCGCGCAGCTCTTGCCGCGCGTGCGCATTCAGCCGACGGGGAGGAGAAGAGGAGGATCGGAGGAGGAGAGCTCTCCGCCCAGCACTGGAAAAAGGTAAGTTTTAACCCCTTTCCCCCTTCCAGAGCCGGGCGGTAGGGGGACCCTGAGGGTGGGGGCACCCTCAGGGCACTATAGTGCCAGGAAAACAAGTATGTTTTCCTGGCACTATAGTGGTCCTTTAAGGACCGCAAAAGTCCTTTGTATTCAGATCCTTATAATAGCAAGCAGCTGTTATAAGGAACTGAATACTTAGGACTTTTGCAGTGATTTTTCATTTTAAGCCTCTGGATTGTTTTTACACTGCTTCTTCTTTTGTATTTTAGTCCTTTAGTTCCTACGTGCATTTTGTTTATTGTATTTGAATTTCTAAATATTTTTTTTGATTAATAAAGTGTTTTTTTCTTGACAACATCCCGAGATCCGGTGTTCCTGTTCTGGATACATATCATTAGCCTGTATAGGCACCCCTGGAGCTGTTTATATAGAGTAGGGATGCCCAAACGGTAGATCCCCATATGTTGTAGAACTACAACTCCCATGATACTTTGCAAGCCTTTAGAATGCTATAGAATGATAAACATCATGGAAGTTATAGTTTTGAAATATCTGGAGATCTAATATTTGGGGATCCCTGACAGAGAGCCTGATACTGCTCTAGCTTTGTGAGTTCCACTCTTGTTTTATATTTGGAGTATTTCCTTATTTTACAGAAATCACTATTTGTATTTATTTTTACACCTCCCTGATGTGATTATTATTCCTGTACTCCAGTACTTAAGTATATACTGTGTGTTCACTGTGGGTGTGATTATTTTGAGTCTATAATTTTTTATTTCATATTAACCTTTGTAATGTCAAGGCAGCAATTGTGCTAACACACCTTTCGGCACTGAAAAGGTTACATAAGTAAGGCCCTACAACTATTGTCTACACAAGCTGGGAGACGTCAGTGGCTCCAAGAATTTATTATTCCGTCCACCAGGAAGCGGATGACTAAATATTCCCTTTCAATGCGTTTTTGACTGTTCCCAGGCAGATGTGTTTGTAGATTTCCACGGAGAAAAATGTGTGTTTCAGTCTACCCTAAACTATGCAATACAAAGGAAGGGAACAATATATGTCACCATTACTGTATAAATGACAAAATGGGCAAAGAAACATAAGATACACAGACTGAATGGTAGACAGATATATATCCCAAATGTAAGGATTGTATCTAACATAGAACTATGTTCAAGCCTTTTATTTGACTTGGCACCCCTCTGTGCAAGCCTGGCTTTATTTGCCATTTATATTGCAACAAGCATGCATTCATAAAAAGTCAAACAATGAGAACATTTGATATTACTGTACATTGCCATCTTGGACCAAACTAAATTATTAGCTGTCTGAGGATTTATGATCTACATCATGGGTGTCCAACCTTTTGGCTTCCCTGGGCCGCATTGAGCAAAGAGGAATTGTCTTGGGCCATACACAAAATATATAATGTAATTAATTTATACAATAAAACTTCAAAAGCCCTTTTCTTAGCTTTGATATTTAATTTGTTTAGTAGATAAATGCCTTTTTTGTTATCCATATGAGGGATTGCCATATTTCAGGTTACCAAATTAGGGAGCTTTCTACTAAACACATACATATAGACATAACCACAGATCTTCACATACACACACAATCACTGATACACACATACACATAAAATCACAGACCTATATACACACACACACACACACACAATCACAGACCTACACATAACCACAAACATACACGAACAAAATCAGACACCTAAACATACAATCACAGATCTATATACACAATTGCATGCATACATACATGTGTCACAGATCACAGATATATGCAAACGGTCAAAGACCCACACACACATACAATCACATATCTATACACACAATCACCTATATACACACAAATGTACACACAATCACCTAGATACACGTAGACATATACACAATCACAGATATACACACACGGACATACACACAATCATGCACAAATACAATCACAGACCTTTGCAAATAATCACATATATACACATAATAACAGATATACACACAGATACAATCACAGATCTATACACACAATCACATGCATACATATATACACACGCAGGCATATATACATCATCACACAATCATAGACCCACACATACACAAACACAATCACAAACTCACACACATACAATCACAGACACACAATCATATACACACACAAAAATCACATTCATACATATGCATTTAGTAATTAAGAGGTCCACCCAGCCTCCCTACCTTGCTCTGGGAGGGCTGGAGTGGATCCTCTCTCTGGTGGCCAATTTCTACTGTGATGAGATCACTGTACTCTTCCTGCACAGGTTACTCACATGCCCAGTAGTGATGCCAATGCTGGGATGACATTATAGGCATGTGCCGGGTGTGCCTGCACACCCTAATCCCCGCGGCACGCCTATGTATATTGAGACCGGCAGGGGCGATCTCAGGATCTCCCCTGTCGGCTCATGCAGAGCCGGCGCTATCCGAGCGCCGGCTCTGCTCTAAGCCAGCATCCCTCCCCACCGACCCACATGCAGGGAGGGAGGCAGGAGAGGACCGGCAGAGCTATTGCCAGCAGCTCCGCCAGGTTCCTCTCGCAAGATTTGAGCGAGAGTTCACTCTCCACTGGACCACCAGGGATGGAATCAGCATCAACAAGGATCCCCCCTCCCTACAAAAGGTAAGAAGGGAGGAGGGATATCAAGTAATGTAATCCCACCTCCACCCCCCCACAATCACCCACACACATACAGCACACACACATACAGCACACATACACAGCACCCACACACATACAACACCCCCACACATACATCATTGCAGGGCACGCAAGGGAGCTGTGCAGAAAAAGCACAGAAAATAATGGGCTTCCTGCCTCCCACGCTGCCTGGCAGCTCGGATGGCAACTGGGCCGCATTACAAGTGGTTCAGGCAGCATGCAGCCCACAGGCCGTGGTTTGGACACCCCGATCTACATTTAAACATCTGCAGCCCCACCTTCGCCAAACAGATGGACACCTATTCATCCCACCTCTATGACCGCACACACCTAGTCATGAGCATTCATGAGTCATGAGCATTCGTACCTAGATAGGGACACCTGGTGACACATAGGTCTGAGGGGTCTACAAATCCGGCACCGCAACACACAGGTTATTAACGCTTGGTGCGAGGTTACCGAAGAGGCACTAGAAACATAGAACCATAGAATGTGACGGCAGATAAGAACCATAGAATGTGACGGCAGATAAGAACCATTCGGCCCATCTATTCTGCCCTCTAACAGCTGGGGCACGCAACCCCAATAGCAAAATGAGAACGAGAGCTGACAATAAATCGCAAGTCTCTCTGGTTATATGTGTGGTAACTTACTTGACACCCCACTCCCCCCTCCATTTAATGCATTCAGTACAGAATAATTGCAACCTGAAAGAACTTGTCTTTAGCACCATGGTACCGAAACATGTACACGCAGCTAAATAGTTACTTTGTTATTACACCCCTGTTACATAATCAAATTCCTAACTGCATATTGAGCCCGATAACCGAGCCTCCAGTTTCAATATGTTATTGACCTCATGTATCCCACAAGGTTTGAGTGTCACACAAATGTTGGAGGCATATATCTGCAGGTTCTTACCTTCCTCGTCTGCACAATCTCTATAATGCCAATAAAGTTTGTCACACCAGAATGGAATAGGAATAGGCGGCCACATCTTAAATATGATAAAGATATTACATGATTTTCTTAATCTAATTGCTGCCATAACCCCTTCCCTTAAAACGCAGCAAATAACAGCAACTTGTTATGCAGCAAACACTCAGCTTGGGTACTATAATGTTACAATAACTATGTGATTAATGATCAAACACTAAACTGTAACATGCTTTTTCCTATTGTTAGATTCTTACAAAAGCTTATCCCACATTCTTGTGGCCCCTGTTTAAAATTCAATGTGGGTTTATTTCTATATCTGATTTGTACAGATCACACTGTTACTGCTTGCAACTTCTACATCCTAAACTTGTTAATTTTTTCTTTGAACCTGTCATAACTACAACTAAATTGAGAAATAAATATTTTCCCAAAAAAAAAAAAAAAAATCTGCTACCCTTTCTTCTGGTATACATGCATATTTGCACAATTTGTTATGTTTTCAATCTCAACTACTTTTTTGTTCTATTTTATTTTTATTTTTTTTAAGAGGAATGATACTTTCTTAAATGAACACTGTAGTACCTTATATATTGTCATCATGTGGCAAATATAAAAAAAAAAAGAGAGAGGAACCAAACAAATAGATGTACTGTTTGCATTTTTTAGATATAGTAGTAATCCTCTGCAATCTTTCTCCCTTATTTGCATTTAGAAAATGTTCAAATCAAAGAAAAGGTAGCATTATCCTTGAGTGCCTTACAAATTCAGTTAAAAAGTCAACTCCTAGACTTGGAGTTAACTAACGAAGACTAAACTTATAAAGTTGAAGTGAATTCTACACATTAAGTCACAGCTGAGCTCAACACAACTGCCTGTTTCCCAGAGACTAACAAATTCAGCAATGTAGCCCTGTTATTCTGGAATAGACCCATTTGTTACATTAGGTTTGTGGTAGTATAAAAAGAGAGAAAATTTAAATTCATCCCAATAATGGTGCTGCATCTATCTCGAATAGGTAAATGTTTACTTAAACCACAATGACCACTTCAATTATTTGAAATGGTTATGGTGGCTGGAGTCTGCATGTGCAGCGTTTCTCTTTAAAACATTCCACACACAGAGATTCACCCCTCTGCTGCCAGAGGTGTAACTCCACTTCCGGCAGCGTCATTAAAGTTTCATCAGACAGAGCGAAACTAGAGTTCTGGGCTGTCTATTGTCAACTCTGCACAATTTGTGTTGCAAAGAGTTGCAGTTATTGGCTGAAAATGGTCAGCTGACACTCTCAACCAATGAATGTCGATGCTTGCAACTTCAAGCTTATACAGCTCTGCAGAAGCCAGAAGCACATCATTGATATACCAGGGAGCTTGGTGGGGACCTTTGCTAAACGGTTTTCTCCCTATTGCCATAGAACCAGTCCACAGTATTCCTAACACCATACCCACTACAGCGGGCTATAGTGGTTGGAGTTACCTTTTAAGGATTCTAAGTAGCCTTAATTCTGCAGTTTTATACTCACCAGTTCCATCATCAACATTTTCAACCTCCATCACCTCTGTGTTGATACGTCCACGGAATAGATAGCGGTGTCCATCTGTGGATGCTTTGCTGTTCTTCAGACGCCTTGCAAATAAAGAAAATTTTATTTAAAAAAAGGATAATGATTTAATAAGGTGCATGATACATAATCACTTCATTGTATATAAACATATGTTTTGTTTTTAAATTAGCCATGTCGGGGAAATGTATCCACATTGTAAAATGCGATGCTTATAGTTGAAAGGCTGACAAACAGAAATTATTATTTTCAATGATACACTCAAACATAAATGAAGATAAATGAAACACATTGCCCATCTTATTGAGCCTTCCTTTTACATTTCTTAGATTCATTGTGAATGCATATTTATTAACTTAAGGTCACGCACAAAATATAGTCCATTTTCCAAAACCTTGAATTAATGTCATATACACAGAACTCTAAAATGTATCTGCAATGTTTAGAAGAAAATCAACATGACATTTGTTCCTTGAGCAGTCTGTTACGTTTATCCGAGCCACCAGTCAAAGAAAAAATATGGGAAAGCAGACCGTAAACTTCAGTAAAACACGTCTAGAAAGTAAAATAACTTTGTTTTAAAACTGGATCTCTGTAGTTTTTCCTTTAGGGTCTGTTTAATATGTCTTTATATTCTTGGAGAACAGAGTTTATTTAATTCTTCCCACTAATGGCCTACGGGTAGGTCATTATGGGTGGCCGCTATTAGTACTAAGAGAGTTAAGTCATATTTTACTGGAAGTATTAACTGGTTTCTCTTCTGGCACTGGACATGCCATTCTTATTATTTGGGAACAATACTTCAATATTGAAACTATGAGACATGGTTTGTTGATGAAGATTCTACAAAATCAACAGTGAACATAACGAGGGTCTTAAAGGCTGTATTTTGAAATAATTCACTTTGGCTGTTGAGAAAATAACCACTTCAATTGATGACCAGTGTTGTTCTTAATTAAAGGAACTCTTCAAGTACCCAAGGTGTAAGAATACATCCAATGAGCAGCCTTGCAAAACAGCATTCCAATTTAAGCCAGGTGCACTGTCATCAAGTTATTGACACAAGTTGATAGAAGCCACCCTGAGGTTTTTGCTAATGCAATCAAGCCGCATTTTTCATATTTTTCAAGAATGAAGATACTTGCAGTTGTGCATTGTTCAGCTTTCAACTAAGAACAAAACCCGACAGTGCTGTACAATGGTTTATGGTTATGAACATCACTTACATTAAAAAGACTGAGAAGGCCCAGGATTGGCTGAAAGGCCTGAGCCATTTTATGGCTTCTGCATATTTCACTGCAGAACAAACAAATCCTGGGAATTTACAGAAAAAGAGGATGCTTACATACAGGGATATTAACTAAAGTGAGAACTTATAGTGATTTTAAAGTGAATTTCAAATTTAAGGCCAAAGTCAACGAACTGGATTCATAGCTGACTCATGTTTGTAGTTTGTCTATTGAAATTTATATTTACTTTGAATTATAATTTTAGTAAATAGCCCTGATAATTAATGCTGTTCTCCTTCAGGAAGATTTCGGATTTTTATTTATTTATTGCATTTAATTGTAACACATTATCTCCACAATTCAAAAAAAAGTGAATGAGTTCCAAACTAACAATGGAGATTTAAAACACACAATGTCATTAAAATGAGTTTTATTTAAAAAAAAAAGTGAAAATGATATGCATTGCCCTGCTGTCAGTTTCTCTGACTCTTTTGATGTTTGTGTCCCAAGAGGCTTTGTAAACGATTTTTTTCAGACTGCTTTATTACAGTTGTGCCCCATTTTTAATCACTGTCATAGTACATTACTTCTTTTTTGTTTTGTCCTGTCGTGTTGGTTGTTTCTGAGTTTGCTTTACACTAACAGCTTGTTGAAATGTCTTCATTGCGTTAAAGGAAACTCTGGCTTCCCTACCAAGTTTGTGACCTTTAATCAAGTCAGTGTCAGCTTTGACTCTGGCTGTTTCCCGGATCACTTCTATCCTGTCTGCATCAGATTCCCTGCTTGTGTGAAGGATATTAAACATGATAGGATATCTCTTCTGTCTGTGACAACTTGCATAAAGTTTTTTTTACAAAAACATACAGCCTTCTTGGCCACATATGGATTACAATAAATTAACCGTCAGAACTCACAGCTCACTGCTTGAGAGCGAACATTCTACCTTGATATTGTTTGAACAAAGCTGTCCGCAAGTTCCCTTGTTATCAATATCCCTTATTTCTCTAAGGAAATACAGGAATGCATGAAATTATTTATCTAAAGAGAAGCAGGGGGCCAAAGGCACAAATGCAAACAATTTATATAACTTTTAAGAGACCTCCATCCTATTTCCTTAGCTCTATAGATGGAAAGATACCAGATACTTGAAATGGCTTTGTTTTGTAAATCAAATCATATTTTGGTTACACGAACAAATATACAATTTAGGCCATCACAAGTGTTTTTATAAACCATATTTGAAATGATAGGTAGCTAGGTGGTGAGGGAGGATGTATTTTGTTGCGCACTTGGTAAACCGATACCAAACAGGAAGTGGGTGAAAGATAGAACAGGAAGTGCAAAAGTAAATTGCTGTGAGGGACCTAAACAATAATCGCAATGTTATTTCAAATAACTTCTGTCAATCTAAGGAAATGTTCACCAAATAAGCACATAATACAAAGAGTTCTTACACATAAAGTTTGCAAAAACAAGAGGAACAAAATTACCAGATCTCCTCTAACATAATTGAGTGTTTATTTTGAATCTATGAATATTGCACAGCTACAATACAGGTTTACTTTAGGAAAGCTGTGAGACAGCTGATACACATTAACTTGAATTTGTATGGCCAGTCCAGTGTGCAATCATGCACTGACATTTTTAACAGCTAAAAAGGAGGGGAGTTTTTTTTTCTTTGTTGCCAAGAGTAAAATGTTTTAAAGCTATAGAGGCTTTTAAATTGTTCCATGGAACATTACAGATAGGCTATTCCCCCAGAATGTAAGATTGTTTGAGCAAGGCCCTCAACACCCTCTATTCCTGTGTGTCCGACTTGTCTTGTTGCAAATACTTGTTTGTTAGTCCAACTAACAGGCAGTGTTGCTGAATTTGTTGGCACTGTATAAATAATAATATGTCAAAGAGTCTCAAATAATTGAATGAATTTGACTAGCATTTCACCCACTACAATAAAATAAATAATTTTGTTATTGTGTTTATTATTTCTTTGCTATAAAAAATGTGTCCAATCTTTTTACTTAGCTAGAAAGAGGAAGGAAAAAGAGGAAATGGACCCTGATTCTGTGCTCAGATTTGAAAGATGTCGTAAAAGGTGGCTTTGGTCTAATGGAACAGGCTCAGTGGCCTTGTAAGGAATAGGAAAGGAGATAGATTAAGACTGCATTTGCCAGCAAGTACAGGATGTGTGGTGACCACAAAGGACATTCGCAAGGGCATAACTGACACAAAACAGCAGGGAAAGAAAAGCGAACAAATGTTAGCATGCATGAAAAATCAAATCACTGACTTATATCTCAAAATGAAAATAGCAGCTGTATAGAACATACAAGGTTCTAGGGACACTAGCAATAAAATGTATCTTGCTAAATACCAGAATAACAGAGTGAGGTACTACACATTCACTCTCAAACCTCCCAAGCCGATAACCATGATATTGGGGTCAGAGTTAAAATAAGGGGTGCCTATTCTGTGCACTTTTCATTTTTAAACCAGTTCCTTTTTTAAAAAATTGCAACAAAATTGCATTATTTTCTAAGTTGCAGATGGAAGGAGACTTATAATTCCCAACTCCTTTGTGCATCCTCAAAATCTTGGAGGTAGCAATGGAGATCTGATTTTTTGGGGGAGGACATAAGGGCACCTGAGAATTATGTGCCTGCAGGCACCTGAGATGTAAATCTGGTCCTTAAAGGACCACTCTAGGCACCCAGACCACTTCAGCTTAATGAAGTGGTCTGGGTGCCAGGTCCCTCTAGGATTAACCCTTTTTTTTATAAACATAGCAGTTTTAGAGAAACTGCTATGTTTATAAATGGGTTAATCCAGCCTCTAAAGCCTCAAGTGGCTGTCTCGTTGACAGCCACTAGAGGCATTTGCGTGCTTCTCACTGTGAAAATCACAGTGAGAAGACACCAGCGTCCATAGGAAAGCATTATGAATGCTTTCCTATGAGAGAGGCTGAATGCGCGCGCAGCTCCTGCCGCGCATGCGCATTCAGCCGAAGAGGAGGATCGGAGGCGGAGAGGAGGAGGAGGAGAGCTCCCCGCCCGGCGCTGGAAAAAACGTAAGTTTAACCCCTTTCCTAGACATCCAGCCTGGCGGGAGTGGGACCCTGAGGGTGGGGGCACCCTCAGGGCACAATAGTGGTCCTTTAAGAGTTGACTGAAAGGGTGATGTTTTTTTGAAGACTGAGCCTGTGAGGGATGAGCAGGATCCCATTTGCATTACAGATAATCATGGCACCATCCACTTATTCAAAATATCTACCACTGGACTATTATGAAGGTCTTCGTATAGAATAGATTATAACCACAGAAATAGTGAATTAAAATTCCAATAGGTAATATAATTCACAAACCTCCTAACAGTGTTAGAACAATCCCACTTTCTGACCTTATGTCACTATCCTTGGGTCTTAAATCCAGTATATAATACAGTATCCAAATCACAGCATGTATCGTTAGCTTGGGTCATAGTCATGAGATGCAAGAGTTCTAACCAAAAATTACAAGTAAGTCCAATAATAATAGGTAGAAATAATAATAATTAAACTTACCGGTGTTTTCTTTTGCAGTACACCAAAAGATTATCAAACAGGAAAAATATTCTCTCCTGGATATTCCCTGATGAGATTTTTAACAGGACCCCATGCATTAGCATTTCAGTGCACGTATCAGTTATGCTTGAACCCTAGCAAAGAAAAGGGTAAATATATCCATTAGAGGTAAACCATGCCTTCTAACATTTCAAATTGAGAGGGTGGAACACTTTAATTTTAGGGGTGTGAGTGGGGATGCAGGCTGTCCTGAGACATTTTAGGTGACTTACTATTCATTTATACAAGAAAAATGTTGTATGTATTGTAGTTTAACCCCTTAAGGACCAAACTTCTGGAATAAAAGGGAATCATGACATGTCACACAGGTCATGTGTCCTTAACCCCTTAATTTCTACCTATTATTATTGAGCTTACTTGTAACCCTTAAGGGGTTAAGGACACATGACCTGTGTGACATGTCATGATTCCCTTTTATTCCAGAAGTTTGGTCCTTAAGGAGTTAAAGACACATTACTCTGAGCATTCTTGTTGTGGAGCTCTGTTATACAATCAGACACTCATAGAAAACTGTAATAGAGGGATTTTTATTTATCCTCGTGGCCATGCTAGAACTAAATAAAATCTAACATTAAGACCTCAATTAAGTCTATATCGTATGACGTCAATAACATTACAATTTAATTTGAAAAATATTTGCTCATATTGGCTCAAAATCTATAAATGGGATACACTTCCTACAAATGGGGGGGCATTAGTATGAAAAGACTCAGCATGGAGTTCTGTATTTGTGGATACCCTTAAACAACTACTACTATTTTAGAATATCTTACATAAATATTGAACATAATTGGAGAGCTTCGCCATGTGAAATGATAGCTTCAGTTGGTTTTTCTTTTGTCCTAAAATCTCTAGCTATCATTATTTCGTTTTGATTTTTTTTTTAAATAAATTTTTGAAGGCTGTTATTTGGTGAATAGACCCAATGAGCCATACTGGTATGGCAGCAATCAGGGCAAACCATCCCTGGAAGTAATGGCAAGGATATAGCGGTCATTGCACAACAATGTTATTTTTTTGGAAAGCAATACGTTTTGCCTATAACTTTCTGTTTACAAATAGAAACTGCCAACACTTTGCTTGGTATGGGAATTTAAGCCATGCTTTGATCCTTGCTGAATCTAAAAATAGCTTCTTCTTTTATTATTTTTATTATGTGGAAAGCCAAGACTCTGCTAAATGTTTCCTTCTGGTAGGAAATCACTATGCTTTGTATCTTTATTCCTATCCCTGAGGCTCAGCTGAAATCCAGATGTGCATTTAATGAAGCCAGAGGTGGTATTTTTAACTGTTCTTTATGGGGAACCACTGAGCAAAGTTTGACTTTTTTTTTTTTTTTTAAATAAAAGATTGATTCTACTTTTTGGTATTGTTTCCTAAGATATAGATTACCTCGTGTATGAAAAACAGTACAGTATTTTTTTTAACGTTTTATCTACTAGGACTATATCATTACAATGTAGAACCATTCCATCAACAACGGATGTGGAAAATGTGGGTATTAAATAGATTAGATTATTATTTTCAATTTAGTCTTAAATATATTTAGAAAGGTGGCTTAAATGGATTGATGCCAAAAAAAGTTTGTTTGTAACCTTTCGATTGAAATCCTCTTTGTAGAGTGAGATTTCTTCTGTTAACTCAGCTCTCTAGACACCTAACGTTAATCTGATTAATTTAGCTGCCTTGCCCAATCGGCAATTCGCATTTGGAAGTCCGAGTAGATCATTTAAGTTAATTTGTGCAAATTTTCAGCTTAGGACTGCACTAGAACCACTCACTGCTTATTAAAGATGTATCTATACTGCTTAACCTGAGTTAAACTCTATACTGGACCCTTATCTCATTACACTTCATTTTATATGAACTCCCAAACCCAGACTTCTACTGAAAAGCTTTAAAGATAAAAAGTAATTTGTTGAAAGCTGCTTAAGTACAAGATTTAGCCCGGAGGCACTCTGCAGACACATCTGTTGGTTGCATATGGGTGTGTTTAAAATGTCATGATGGCAGCAGAGTACGTAAGGACAATATTTTCTAAGGCTGATTGAATACTAATGCAGTAAAGTGCAACAACAATATTTACCAGTAGAGGGAGACATAACGTTGCCCAGGGCTCCAGGCAGGGTTTCAGATTGGGACCCCCCTCCTTGTGCCCTGGCTCTGTGAGTGATGCATGTGTGAGAGTGTTGACTGAGTGTTGTGTGTGTGTGGTCTTCACCTGTTGTGTTGTCTGTGAGCTTCATCCCTGTGCCCACTTGGTGTAGTTTGTACCAATATCAGATACAGATCACTTGTGGTCCCCCACCGCTTCTCGATGACTCATAGCGAGGGCACTCTTAAACTGGTCTGTAACTAATACTGGTCCAAACTACACCACTCCCTCATCAAAGTGAGGGGGCAAAGGGATGAGGAGGGAGATGCTTTGATCTCACTGCCGGCTGGAGAAGGTCTCCCTCACACACAGAGCTGGAGTTCCAGGCTCAAACAGGGCCCTGGTTGCTGCATTAGTCCACTAATGGATAATTCAATTCTGGAGTGAGATTAGAGGCTTAGGCTGTAGGACGTTAAAAAGTTGTGTTAACAATACAGATTTGTCTTTGTAAATGGAGGTTGAGCAGTAGAGCAGTAGAGTGGCAAAATTATATGCTGAAAAAGATCCATGGAAGATTGGAATGGTAACATTTCACTGACTGGTTTAAAAGAGAACCTTCCCATACTTCAAAGATAACCATGGAGTGGTTAATTACTTAATCCCAATGTAAAACAATGTAATTACAAAATAAATTAGACACTAATAATGTCACTCTGTGAATACACACTGACTTTATCATGGAGACATGCTCGTTCACACAAATTTCTACTCAACTCACTGCATAAAAGCATGCAGTGGTTCAGGGGTTGTTCAAATCAAACATCATGGGAAGCAATGTGATCTAAATGACTGGAGGATGTTTGCTGGTGCCAGACCTCATTATTTAAATAATAAACTCCTGATCTCATGGGATTTTCAAGCACAATATCTCTTGAGTTCACAGGGAACTGGTGGCTTTACCTCCCATCCCTCTATGTGGCTCTGCCATTCCTCCAAGATTTCCAGTTTTTCCATCTGTCGCTTGGCTTCATTAATGTTAGAGCACACAGCTTTCATTGCTTGAAGAGCTTCCACAATGAATCCATGCTCCGTGTGCCGCTTTGGAGTCCTTTTCAGTAACTCCTGTTAGGGCAGAAAGGTTAGACATCATGGAAAACACATAGAATGTTAAGAAGCAGGTAATGCTTATTGTGCTATGGGGATGGCATATAGGAGATTAGCAGCACTTTAGAGGGCGCTGATTGGGTGTCTTCACAAAGGGTATTTGCGCAGTGGTATTATTATGTTCTAACCTCCGAGGAGTCATTTGCCGACAGATGTGCCAAAGAGGTAACTGTTGAGGATTTTCTGTAATAAGACTGAATTAATAATATTCTCACCCAATAACTTCCCCCTTTTGTCTTTAGAAAACATCTACGGGTCACCTTTTTTTATCTTTTTATTTCTCATTTCAATTTTATCCGTATAAATTATTGAAGACATGACAACCTTTGTTTTTCTTGAATATACATATCTTTTTTCCTTTTGTTTTCTTTTTTTATTGTTAATGGTTGTTGGGCTTCATTGTGAACGCAATATTGTCCCCCCCCCCAACCCCCTTATATATATTTTTTTATTTTATTTTATCCCTATTATTATTATTATTCTATCAGTATTATAAGTTTCCTATTGGTCACTATGACATAAAAACATTTAACTCAATAACTTCTAGTTCATTATTACAGTCATGTATTCTAGTTTATGTATATACATTTCTGTTTGTGACCATTACCTGTTATATTCATTACCATTTTCATTTATTGATTAACATAATATTTTTCAAAATAAAAAACATTTGAAAGAAAACATCTACAAGGTTATTCACTAAAGTATGAATTGTTGAAAATTCAAAGCAAATGCAAAAAAAGTAAGGGTAAAACATCAGCTGTGGTTCTAGTTTAGCTATCTTAGCCCAAAATGTGAAATTGACTTTGAGCTAATGTTGAATTTTCTCGGCAATTTACGATTTGATGAATAATTCTGCTCATGTTCTGAAATATGTCATAATTCATCCATGAGAAATGTTTTATAAGGAATTGCATTGCTTATGCAATGTTTGATCACATCACTGAAACTAAACCCCCATTATTTTTGCCAAAGTCAGATTTTTAGAAAAACCTATTCATTAATGTGAGCTTTGAAACTTGTGTTTAATGAGTGATTGTGCTAGGTTCTGCATGCTGTGTGTGTAAATATTATATTTTTGATTGCCCTGCATGGTAGGGCTTCAGTCAATAGAGCTAATGGAAGGAGCTTCAAGATCTTCGGCATTGTTAGTGGAGGAGGGGAGTGTCATGTGGAAGATCCCAGGTATGAATTCAAATCATTCAAAAAATAGTTAGAAGACTTCCCGTGGAGACACCCAAGTCACACATGGCACCAACAGTTCAGTGAGTTGTAGTGGTTATGGTGCTTAGAGTGTTTATTTAACACAGGGCTGGGCATAATATGAATCCCCCAGATTTTGTAGAACTACAACCACTACAATGTTCTACTAGCCTTTGAAATGGCAAAGCATTCTGGAACCTGTAGTACTACGACATCCAGAGATCTACCATTTGCTCATGCATGCTTTAACACATTGACGGAGTTATTCACTAACTTCAGAACTGACAGAAATTCTAAATGAATTTCAAGTTTAAGGCCAATATAGCCAAACTGGAAGCATAGCTGACTTGAAAAATGTATCTACTTCAGCAATCTTGGCATTGGATTTGAAATGCACTTACTATTATTCTAGACAATATACTCTATATTGAATAACACTATTGAAATTAAATGATCACAGTGATTTTTTTTTAATTAAATGAATGTGGTGATTCCTTTTTCCTTAGATATTTTTAGTAGAATTCATTTTTATTTAAGACTGATATCTTGCAAGGTTTTGAACATATTTTACCTTAATTTAAGCTATTCCTGGCCCATGTAACCATATTTATTAATTTACAATTTTCTTATGTAGGTGACTTTATACTCATTTTAAGATTGGGATTATCTAATGTAACTCTAATCTTCCCTACCCATCATAGGAACTTTAAATATTTACATGTTCCTTTCCAAATATGGTTTATTTTAAGGGTTTATTGTCCCTTTGAGCAATGAGTGGCTTCGCCTTTTCTTTTCTGCTTGTTAATCACACTAAATATTTTTTACAGTCATGGTCTTGCCAATTTTAAAACTGATGAGATAATAAAATGAATTATGCATAACACAACTTCCAATAGAAATTGTGATTTGTCTTTACCTTTTTTTATTCGGATGCTGATTTAATCCACAGGTTATGAAAGGGAAGTCTATGAAATCCTATGAAATTTTATAAATGATTATTCTTATTAATCCAAGAGAACCCTTTACAAAACAACCAGCAACGTGACAAATTCTAAGATGTAACTTCAGGATTCCCTTCCGTTTAGCATGGAGTCGCACTGATCCGCTGGTAAAGGGACACTCCAGGCACGCAGACCACTTCTGCCCACCACCCTTAATCCTGCAAGTGTAATTATTGCAGTTTCCATAAACTGCAATAATTACCTTGCAGGGTTAAGTCCTCCTCTAGTGGCTGTCTATCAGACAGCCACTAGAGGGACTTCCATGTTCTTAGAACACGAAAAGTCTTTTAAGCGACGCTGGTCGTCCTCACACTATGTGAGGACCTCCAGCGTCGCCGAAATCCCCATAGGAAAGCCTTGAATAATGCTTTCCTATGGGGAGGTCTAATGCGCGTATGCGCCCATTGCCCTGCATGCCCATTAGATCTCCCCCGTTGGCTGACGTCGGCGGGGGAGGAGAGTAGGCTGAGCCTGACCCAGAGCCAAGGGACATCGGCGCTGGACTCCGGTAAGTCACTGAAGGGGTTTTAACCCCTTCAGCAACTTGGGATGGAAAACTAATATGTTTTCCTGGCACTGGAGAGTCCCTTTAAAGAGGAACTGTCAAGTCTCTAGAATTTAACACCAGGGGGACTGTCTGGGTTGTCCCGCATATCCCCCAACATATAACTAATAACATCACGTAGTTATGAAAAAATAATGCATAAATATACACTTAGAATGAAATTATATTAGCCCCCACTGTCAGATAACGTAGAAAGATGCAGAGTACTGAGCTACCGCCGAGGGACATTTTCACTGTAATCAGGTAAGTGAATAAAGGTTTTTTTAACACTTTATTTGCCACTAGGTTGTGGGCGTGAGAGGGGGGTGGAATGTAATGTTTGGAATACCTATATTTGACTTGTAACTTTCCACAGCCCCATAAAAGCTGTACATAGGGGTATTGTTGTCCTCATGAGACATTGCTGAATACAAATATGAGTGTTGTAGAGCAGTAAAATGTATGATGACAATAATATCATCAGTGAAAGAGTAGTGTTTGTGTGAAAAATTAGAAAAACTAATATGAATACCAACTTTGCCCAGGCCTTATTGGCTACTATAGACTGGCCATACAAAAAGTTGTCAACTTCTGCAAATTACATGCCATGAGGAGGATAATTATCTTTCCTGGGCTTCAATAGGGTCTCGAAGGCATCATAGGCCAGTCAAACCAATCTGTAAAAACCTATATTAAACCCTGTAACATACCAAAAACACATAAAACCTGTACATAGGGGGTACTGTTGTACCTGTGAGACATTGATGAATACAAATATGTGTATTTTATTTCAGTAAAAGCTAACAGTATTATGACATTCACAGTTAACATGCCACACAAATAACACAATTTCTTTATTTCTAACACTCTTTTAGATTTTATTCATTCTAAATTATGTTTCATATATAAATATTTAATGTGAAATGAAAGCCTTGTTTCTCTTGAACAAATTTTATATTAAAAATGTGTGGGTGCACCTAGTATGAAAGAGGTAAATTATGGTTGTACAGGCATATTGCTCAAATTCCAGGTTTTGTTTTGGTTCAGAACTTGGGCAATTTCCTTCATCCCTAAGGGGTAATATAATGAATACATATTGTTTTGTTGTTAAATCATTTGTAATAATTTAGAATTTTGTTGTACACTGAGATAGAAGGAAGAAACCAAGTGGAAAGAGAAGCCTAAAAGAGAGCTGGCTTTTTGGGACAAACTCAAAGTCAACGGAGCTGAAAAGTGGGTAACTCCGATACTGGTGTCAATTAAAGAACATGTTTTGTTTCTTTATTCATGAATTGCAGTTTTCATTTATTTTGCTTTTGACTGTGTTCCACTTCCAGCTTGCGTGGCAGGGCCCCTAACATAATGTTCTGATTTCCACGTTATCCCACACACTAATAAAAGCTGCATCCTGCACAATGATCAAAATCAAAATAAATGCATCAAAATAAATGCATCAAAATAAATGCATTAGAGACGTATTTTTTTTTTATAACTTTGTAATTCCAATCTCAATTCTCACCAATTCCTAGGTTAATAAACAAGCCACAGCAACATTTTATTTCTTACCTGTGATAATCGGAGTGCATTTATTTGTTGGGGAACTGTATGTAGCCCCCATTAATTTCACTGGTGATTTTAGTACGTAGTTAAGCCCATGTTCAGCTCACAAAACACTTCTCACTAAGATTCGCAGAACACCCCAAGCTATATTCTTTAAAAACTGCATTCAAACAGCCTTGGTTTACAGCATCTCATAAATCATTCATATATCCTAAATAAGTTTAAATCTTGTAACCATCCTATTAATATTAAGAAATGTGTCATCAAGGATCACGGTATTTTAATGTCCCATTTGCCTATGGAATAGGAAGTTAAATAAAAGGTGCAAACTGTGCCAGCAAAGATCTTACACAATGTTTACTGCAAGATACTGTTCCCTTTGTGCCAAATTTGGTTTGCATAATAGCAGCCCTGTTGAAGGAAGAGCAGGCAAAGGGAAGTGATTCTATGAAAGAGATTTAAATAAATCTTGTAGACTGCTTCAGACCTCTAATAAAATCTCCTAGCAACTGCTGCATACTTACGCGTAGAAGAAGGGGGTACTTGCAGATCCTCTGGATTGGCGCTACTAAATAGCTTTCCAGTGGAACATCTGTGTTCTTCCTCCCTCCTAGTAACATGCAATTCTATAGAAAGAAAATACAAAAAAAAGCTTTTAAAGCTATGTGATATGGTATTAAAATATGTATGTGTACAGAACACGCACAAGCTGTAGGATAATGTTCACAAGTTACATTGGCAACAGATTATGTTTCTGTAACTTGTTAACAAACCATAAAATATTGTAGTGTGTTTTGTTCTACAAGCAAATGAAAGAAACAGCGTGTGACATATGATCTAATGGAATTGGTCATAATATCAGAAAGTATTACTGTACTGAGAGGGTAGTGGATGCATGGAATAGCCTTCCAGCTGAAGTGGTAGAGGTTAACCCAGTAAAGGAGTTTAAGCATGCGCGGGATAGGCATAAGGCTATCATAGCTATGAGATAAGGCCGGGGACTAATGAGAGTATTCAGAAAATTGGGCAGATTAAATGGGCTGAATGGCTCTTATCTACTATCACGTTCTATGTTTCTATAAGAATGCTGTTACTACTGCAAGGGGCATTCTGAAGAATCAGAAACTGTAGCAATCATCATATTCATCATCATATGAAAATATTTCATCAAGAAAAATAAGCACATACTAAATCATTATCAGAGTTATTCACTAAAGTGAGAAATCAAAATGGATGTTAAATGTAAGATCAAAAAAGTCTAAACTGGAAAAATCCTCAAAGTCAACTAAGCTTTCAGGTCGGCTACGGCCGCCTTAAATTTCCTATTCACTTTGAATTCACTTTGAATTCCCACTTAGTAAATAACCCTGTGTGTGTATTGTGTGCCTCCTTTAACCATAATGGATGATATTCAAGAAAAAATTGATCCTACATCCTATATAGAAATTATATTTTTATATCAACAGCATCGCAGCAAATCACAGAATCCTGGCTCTTAAAATGTTACTTGTGTCATCTAAATACTTTGTGGATTTTGTATGAAAATGTTTAGATGTACATATTTTGAGCTCTAACTCATGTTTTCTCATAATGTCTATAAACATTTGACACTCCCCATGCTAACCTAGAGTGAGACATTTACAGGGTCATTCACAATACACCACAGTTTGAAATTTAGTCGGCTCAACCAGATTTGATGCAATCGCCTTTAATGCATTCGTCATCCAGATTACACATTCACAAATTATCATTCACTTGCTTTTTCTAGGCCTGAGGGTTAATTATTTGGCGGCTGGCAAAAGCTTGCAACTAGCTGCCTCATTAAACAGTTAAATAAATAAAAATCATACGGGTTCAATATATAAATATACATTTATTTTCCTGTTCTTTTTCCTTCTATTGGTTCTCGTTTTTCATAACGGAAAATGCATCTATCAGTATACTGCAAAACATTTACATAATATTAGTGATGTCGCGAAGGCAGCTTCAACATGGATGCTGTCCAGGAGGTGGGAGGGTCTGGGAGGGAGGGTCTGCTGGAGATTGGCTGGGATGTGTCAGCTGACCGGAGCTCGCCACGAGCAGTTCGTGGCGAGCCGTTCGCGGGAAGTTCGCGAACGGTTCGCGACATCACTACGTAATATATATTATATTTTGCAGTACACTGATTGACACATTTGCTGGCCATTTTAGTTCATCTGATTCGTTTTCTTGCATCCTTTTCTTGTTAATGAAATTCAGACAAGCTGAATTGCCATATGCCCGAAGTTAGGCCTTCCCAAAATATGTTTATTTTTCGGACAAAGTGGTTCAGCCAAATCTACAAATTTTCCTTATTTTCATCTTAATTGCCAAAAACAAAGTGAATATAACTTCAAAATGAAAAAGGGCAAAAATTATGAATGAAAAGGTACATGGTAAAGTTCACTTGCACAAAACAGAGTGTTAAAAGAACACTTTACTCACATTCTTAATGTGTGGCCTTTCAATTCATTGAACTAGATCTAATTTGTGAATACATTTGCACAATTATGAAAGAACCTGCTATTTGAGTAATATATTATTACTATTAATTACAACTAGTTAAAAAAGCAATTTCAGCAGGTGACAGAAATCGTTGTTCAGAAAACCTCTTTGACACTGCAGCTATCAAAATAACAGACAAGCCCAGAAAACATATCTAAGTCTACGTTTTAGTATTACTATGTTAAAAGTGAATTTATTTTAAGTGTATCATCATTTCTACATACTAAAAATATGTGAATGCAAATAGGTAGAAAAACTAAATTATGATATCATGATAGCACACAAACACCATATTTAAACCAGCACTATAAAAAGTAATGTAATTATCCTGCAGCAGAACCAATCCATAATTCAGAAAACTACATTACAGAGTCATAACTCTTGAATTCTTACCAATAAAAATGTCCTCACTGTTCTGATTTTGTTAAGTTCAAGCAGTAACTTCTGTGCTTTTTCGTGGTTTCGGCAGTATTCATCATAAATTGCAAAGCGGTCTTTCTACAGTTGTAAATATAATACAGAATAAAGTTAGAAACTGCTGCTCTTGGAAGGAGAGGTTTAAGTAATACAGAAGCTGTAAATATTGTGTATGGATCATAGAAATTATCAACATTTCTTATTTATTTTTCGGTTTCTACATTTAACGGATTCATACGCACATAGAAATGTCTATAATGGTATTTACTGTCCTGACAGGAATAGTTGTGTTCATCTGCAACCACGCGCCCGGATACCTGATAAACCCAGCATGTCTAGGGACGCCGGCCGCTGTGGATCTATGCCACTTTATAACCCCATGGCCGCCCACATTAATGATGACGTCGGTCTGCGTGTGACGTCACGCGCACGCACTTTTTGGGGTCAAAGGCCGGTTACAAAAAATTGTAATAACAGGAGGGTTATTTAAACAATTTTTTCCATTCTCTCACTGACCTGTCGTGGATTCTGCCTGATAGTAATCCAAGAGTGCGTTCCTGATCTTGATTTTTTGGTATTTGACTTTGGCTTCGTTCTGAATTCCCTGCATTCTGGTATCCTTGACTTTTGTCTTTTTGTCATTGCTGTGTCTGATTCTCTATCCCTGACCTCGGCTAGTATTCTGACTATTCTTGGATACGTTAAGTCCGGCCATTCTAAGGTCCGGTTAGACGTTATCCTTAGTCCTAGGTGTGATACAATTCTGCGTGCGGGATCAATTAGTAATCCTGACACTACATATAACGCCGTTTTAAATGTCAGTTTAAACCTCATGGAAAATGTAACGAAAGTTCATCCATTACTACCCATGAACCTTTAGTTTAATGAAAGACCAATGATTGTGCATGTGTGTGAATGCCAATAATTTAACCATTATTATTATAGTAACCATATTATATTCTTTAATATATTTTTATTCTTCACGCATTTGGGATGAATACGCCCCTCACCCCATTTCCTCCCCTTTTAAGTCTTATTTTTCCTGTTATTTATGCTGCAGTCTTTCGTTTTAAACAAATAGATTGTGAAAGAGATACAGGCCCTTCTTTTTTCTTTTAGTTGTTATACAGTTACACATAGTACACTATTTCCCTTTTGATTAGACTTGTTATACAGTACACATATTACACTATGTGCCTATTGATTAGACTTGCTATACAGTACACATATTACGCTATGTGTCTATTCATTTGACTTGTTATACAGTACACATATTACACTGTACCTATTGATTTGAACTACTTTTTCAAATTAATGTGTGTATTTTATATAATGTGTTATTTCTGAATTCATTGAATTATATTGTTTTGTATAACATTTAAAAATTGTTTAAAATAAAATTTTAAAAGAAACAATAATATGAGACACATTTTTCACAAGTAAATGCATGAGCAAGGATCTAGAACATTGGTAGTCAACCTTTTTCTACCTACCGCCCACTACTGCATCTTTCTTGATGGAAAAATTTCCTTACCGCCCACCAGTTTTTGCGCAAGTGCAGAATATTTTTTAGAAAGTTTAAAAAAAATAAATGTACGTACATTTATTTTATTATTTCTACTTAATGCATGTTTATAATGTTTTTAACTTTATAAAGTTTAATGAGAAAACAATAAAGTAAATTGAAATTACCTTTACTAGTGATTAATGAGATCCTTGAGGTTGATGCTGCAAGACTAAATATTTGATATCTGGTTCGATTTTCGTACGGAACAAACTAATGTCTCCTCTTTCGGTGATATTCAGACGACTTCTCTGTTTGCGCATAATATGATTTCTCATCTGTGCGTCAGCTCCCCTCCTCTCCCTCCTCAATTCCCCTCCCCACTTTTTTTTCCCCCTTTTTTCTATTTTTTAACCTTCCTTATAGCAATGCCCAGTAGGAAGGCTGAGCTAGGTAGCCCACTTACTATTACTTACTATAGTCCACTATAACAGACAGGCACACACACAAGACACATACATACAAACAGACAGGCACACATACATACAGACACACACACACAGACATGCAACACATACATACAGACACACACATAAGACATACATACAAAAACACATACATACACACATACAGACACAAGACACACATATATACAAAGACACATACACATACATACAAAGACAAGACACACATACATATATACAGACAGACACACAAGACATACATACAAATACATACATACAAAGATACATACATACATACAAGGACACATACACATACATACAGACACACATACATACAAAGACACATACACAAGACATACATTCAAAGACACATACACACAAACAAACACAATATTTTAGTCACCCTCCTGTTTCCTACCTTTTAGGTGCAGGAGGGTGACAATCCCTGGGGTCCAGTGGTGGCTCAGGTGGATGGGAGTCAGAGCTCCTATTCTGACTCCCTCTGCTTCCTCCCGCGCGGTCTGTGTGTTAGCTGGGAGGAGTGACGTGCAGTCACTTCCTCCCAGCTCTGTGATGTAATCACAGGGGGCCCGGTCATGCTGTTAAAGGTTCCATCCCCATATCAGAGTTTATCCATCAGAGTACATATCCATGACACTGCAATGCAGATTACAAATTTTCTACTTTCTGAGCAGCAAGGGGCTGACCAGTTCATATACTTGCCACATTATTCATCCCCATTCTCCACGTTTAAAGGGTTATTCCAACCAAAAATCTATGTTTTAAGAAAACACTACTATGCCGCTTAAGGATAAGTGTTAACAAGATTGCCAGCAAAAGTGTAGTTGAGATGCTATTTTTATAAGGTGGGTTGTTTATTTTATCTAAACGGAGTCGTACATGTTCAGTTCTGAAGGGTCCGCAGTGGCATGTGCAAAGACTGTCATATGCTAATCATATGCAAAATTAAAATGTTTATCTATGAGGGATGTAAAAATATTCAAGAACAAAAAGACAAAATAATGGCAAATACTGATACTTTTTCCTCCAGTAAGAATTCATATGAAATCACCTATAATTCACAAAAACGCTGCTTTTTTTTTCCAAATTTTAATGTATTGAGACATATTGAAATCGGTATGTGTTTCCAACAAAGAGATTCCTGCAAGATTACAGACGTGAAAGTAATTTCTTGGAAGCAAAAAATATATATGTACGTTTGTAACTGTCAATAAGATTAATACATTTTCATTTGAAAAAGACAAGCTACAGTGTAGATTTGGTAATTCCCTTGAATTCTGCTAATGATTCAATATTCAATATGTGATTTTCTTTTAGCCTGTTAGCTAGGCTGCTGAACCACATATAAGCATGTGTCACCTCTGTGCACCTGCACACAATGCTGAGAGTATGTATTGCAGTCCTAACTTGGCAAGACACCTAAGGCAACTCTGGAGACCTTTGCCAGACCCCACTAAACATGTTGCGATTTTCCTGTAAGAGGAAATGTGCCGATTGTCTTCACGAAACATGGACATCTATCCAGAACAAATCATTAGTGAATGCAAACTGCAAATCAACTATTTCAGTGTTTGCCAGAACAAAGATACAGTAATTATTCATTCTATGGGTACAGCGTGTTTGTCCTTTGCTGAAAGAAACTATACAGAGCCCTATCATGATCAGCTTAAGAGGCCGTCAGCAGCACACTGGCAGAGAAAATGGCAAATAAATTGTAAGTTAAAGAGATGTAAATTCTGCTCTGAGTACAGAGAGAGGGGTACAGTCCCACAGAGTTAATCATATGAAAGATTTAGCTTCAGTGATGTTCCTAAAATTACAATCTGCTGCTTATCCAGTTCAGTCCAGGCACAGCCACGGCACGCAATGCAAATGAGGAGGAACTTTAGAAACATTGTTTCATATCTCATTTTCTCTATATTGACTGACAGGTGTAAAGGATAGAGCATATAACAATGACAGACAGGAAGCTAAGATGGAGGTGCCCACTTGCAATATAAAGAAGTGGCGGTTTCTACATTTAATTAAATTTTTCAGACATTGCAAATATATATATATATATATATATATATATAGTACACAAGATCCAGTGCACCCACCTATCCACTAAACAGCAACTTCAATGTTGAAAGATTTTATTTGTTTGTTTTTTTAAAACACCTAATCTAGGCAAAAATAATGGGGGTTTAGTTACATTATATGATCATACATTGCATAAGCCTGCCACAACGTCAATGCACCCCATCTTTGGCAGGTCCTACACTAACAGCCTAATGTCTGCTCTTATGAGATTAACCTACTTGGGGAAAAAAATTCCATCTGGGGCTCTCTGCAGTACAAGGCTAAATAGGGCCCTGAGATGAGGCACCTGTGACAGGGAGGGGTGCAAAACCAAGGAGTTGGCTAGACTCCCAAATATATATATATGTATGTATGTGTGTGTGTGCCTATTGATTTGACTTGTTATACAGTACACATATTACACATATTAACTTTCGTTAATTTTACTGCAAAGCAAAAGTAATTATTGAAAACAAGAACTAAAGAAGGTAACTTTGAAAAGATCCACCTATATACATATATAACTTATAACTATAACGTAATGTTCTAACATAACTTACCATACATAACCTAACCATGTGTGGATGCCTGGAGTACCACTTTTAGTGGACCAGTACATCTCCAAATAGGCTAGAATTCCTTTCTTTGGTTAAGCATAGCTGTGACAATGTATTAATCTAATCCCAAATGCCTGAAAATGTTCCTGCTGTCTATACATGCCTGAACAAAATATCAATGGCTTAATTGGGAGGTGTGCTAGAACCCCTAATTGTTTCATGTACATTTTGCAAATGTATTGTGAATGTGGCACACCTGAGATCATTTGCATCACAATTTCTAATTTTGCCGTATTGGGAGAGCTCATTTGTACAGATCTGTTTATGCAAAAAGTAGTATAATCTTCAACCATTAAAAAAAAAATATTATATATATATATATATATATATATATAATATAAGAAATCCTGGTAAGTTATAGTTCCCCCCCCCCAGAGGCGCACAAGGCCATGAGGCACTCAAGGGTAATTATTTTCCTCATTCTTTTCCTCCACAAACTTTAGATTTGCATGGTATCATTGTGCATTGCATAGTACGACTGGGGATAGATATAGAGTGTCAGTTTGAAAAGTTATTACAAGGTGGGTGGGGTCTGTAACCCTTGGAGGATATCGATTGCCAAATCCTGTTATTTCCATCTCAAAAACATTGCGCACATCCGCCACTACTTAACGCCTGATGCAACTAAGGTGCTGGTCCATTCCACTGTCCTTTCTCGCCTTGACTACTGTAATCCGCTTCTCAGTGATCTTACATGCTCCCAACTAGCGCCATTACAGTCCATAATGAATGCGGGGGCGAGGCTCATCTTCCTGCCCGCACTTCCCACGCCTCACCCTTCCGTCTTTCTCTACATTGGCTTCCTATAAAATATAGAGCTCAATTTAAAATTCTGGTTCTTGCTTTCAAATCTCTACATAATGCTGCTCCCACCTATCTATCCTTCCTTATACACAAGTATGTTCCGTCTAGGCCCTTACGATCTGCTGAAGACTTCCGTCTATCTTCTGTCCATACTCCCACCTCTGATGCTCGCCTTCAAGATTTCTCGAGGGCTGCACCGTTCCTGTGGAACTCGCTTCCCTCCTCCGTTAGATGCTCACCCAGTCTCCACTCCTTCAAAAAATCGTTAAAAACTCACTTCTTCATAAAAGCGTATCAATTAAACTGTTAATAGCTCCTGACTGATTCATCTTCTGCAACTGTCACTAGTCTAATACTATCCTTACCTTTTTGTGTCATTTTACCCCACTCCCTCTAGCATGTAAGTTCATTGAGCAGGGCCCTCAACCCCTCTGTTCCTGTGTGTCCAACTTGTCTGGTTACAACTACATGTCTGTTCGTCCACCCATTGTAAAGCGCTGCAGAATTTGACGGCGCTCTATAAAATCATAATAATAATAATTTTAACAATTGAGTTTGGTGTTGGTTAATTATTTTGTTGGATTAAGCATACAGAAACCTAATAATGGTGGTGTATGGTGATAAATTTAGGTTCATATTACTACAAATTACACAATGAGCTTTATGTATGAATCATTTTCCAATTTAAAAAAGCATAATCCATTTAGTTAGATTTTTGCACACATGCCTGAATGGCATGAATGCAAATGCTTGATGGGCTTTATACATGAAAATAAAACTGCACAAGTTGCAGCTATTAATACTCAAAACTACAAGAGAGAACGGATAACACCAGTTGCAGAAAAGAAAATTTGTCAATGTCACAGGAATGCCTTTTAAAGTTTTGACTTATTTAATCAGTCAAATATTTAGCCTGTAAAAGTAGAAAAACTTTTCCCTTAAACTTGTCTAGTTCAATGGTTGCCCACACTGTCACTATCACCAAAGTCATGGCAGGAAAAACAAATAGTTTTTTGGAAACAAAACAAAATACAATGCCAAACATACAAATTTTAGGAAGCATTTTCCAACTTCCTGATGTGCGTTGGGTTCTGGCTGCAAGGACTCCTCAATCAAGGTCAGAAAGTCCTTATGTACGGCAAGTATGTCCTCAATATTGGAGAATAATGTCTGTAAAGAAAGAAACATTGTAATATTTAATGTGCACAACAGAGTCGATTAAGAAATAAAAACAAACAGGGCCAGGTTTTTCTAGGATAAGTAATTCAATTGGCAGTAAAGAACGCCGAACTACAACATGTTTGCAACAAAGAGGGAAACTCTTCAGGGTTACGGGGTAAACAGTTTTGTGTATGAGATACCTCAGTGGATAGAGCTCCATCTGCATCAGATTAAAGTCACAGATTGCAGGAATACCTTAGCCTTTCATCCTTCTGATGTCAATAAAATGAGTATCATTAACTTGGGTAATTATTGTATCTAGTATACCTTCTCTGATTACAAACATTTTCGTTAATTTTACTGCAAAGAAATATACAAAATAATATACAAAATATCAATGGCTTAATTTGGAGGTGTGCTAGAACGCCTAATTGTTTAATGTACATTTTGCAAATGTATTGTGAATGTGGCACACCTGAGATCATTTGCATCATCATTTCTAATTTTGTCGTATTGGGAGAGCTCATTTGTACAGATCTGTTTATGCAAAAAGTAGTATAATCTTCAACCATTTAAAACTGACCTTTACTGTGTCCTCTGTGACATTTTTATCATCTTTTGAAGCAGCGTATTGCATCATTCGGTGAAGAAATGCCTGAAAGGAAAGGGAACATGTATTATATGAGATCGCATATATTATACAGCATATATTTGGACACTATTAGAAGAGATACACTGTCTTTGGATTCTGTTGTTCTACCAGAACGTAAAGCTAACCATCTTTTCACTGTTTGCAGCTAATCCCTACTGTCCAATATTTAGTGAAGATAAGTGAATAAAGTGGAGGTAAATAGTTAGTATAATTTGACAGGTTGCAGAGAGGGAAAACAATTTGTCAGGGGTGGTATCCAATGACTCATAGCCCCATAACCTGCAATGACCTTTGGTAGTTATGGTTCATAAAGTGCCCCATAAGAGCTGTATGTGAATGTCAATGGTGTAATTTGGAACATTGAGCAGAAAATGATACATACGTTCTCCTGATGGCTATTGTTTAACTTCTGTTAATATTATGTATGTATTGTGAGCGTAAAAGTGGAATTGTGCTTGATGGAAGATACATCAGGCCTGATTTGTTAAACAGCAACCTGAGAATTTTCAGTTAAATGCCCCAGGGAGAGATGTTTGAGTTTGCAATCTACATTGCTAAGGTTCTGCAAAACATGTTATGGGTCCCTGTCGCGGAGTATTTGGAGAGCAGGGTGGGCCAATGCTCCAACAGCATTAGTTGCTGTGTAACAGACCACTATTTGGATCTGACTTACGAGTTAGTTAATTGGCACTCACCTGTAGCCAGTCAATTAGTAGACAGGCCTTTAAAAGAAGAGGGCAGCCTGCTGCAGAGTGAGGGAGAAAAAGACAGCTAGGAGAGATTGTGTTTATTGCAAAGACATTTCTTTTGTTTGTAAAATTGGTAAGTGGGAAAGCCACCCAATTGCAGATAGCAATTACTGTCTAGTAAGAGCAAGGGATTTTGTTTGTTTTTGTTATTATTTAAAGAAGATTATTTATTTAAAAGTTTTCTTACTGAATAAAAAGGAAAACTGAGCTGAAGGTGTCCTGGACTTTGTATACCCTAGAAGGCTGTGGTTACTGCAAGATCGGTGACATTCCTACCTGTAAAAGAGGTGGTTTGTTACAGTATACATAACTGTACCACTTTCAGCAGACAGAGGGCCATACAAAAAGTTAATTTAATCACGTGTCCAAAGCCTATGAATCCTTAGATGAAGTAACTTGGTTATAATCACTTTTTTAAGCTAATGAATCAAAATTATACAAACATTTAAAGGGTTATTCACTAAAATGAAAATTGAAAGTGAATTCAAATGTAATACCTTAAAGGGACACTATAGTCACCTGAACAACTTTAGCTTAATGAAGCAGTTTTGGTGTATAGAACATGCCCCTGCAGCCTCACTGCTCAATCCTCTGCCATTTAGGTGTTAAATCCCTTTGTTTATGAACCCTAGTCATACCTCCCTGCATGTGACATGCACAGCCTTCCATAAACACTTCCTGTAAAGAGAGCCCTATTTAGGCTTTCTTTATTGCAAGTTATGTTTAATTAAGATTTTCTTATCCCCTGCTATATTAATAGCTTGCTAGACCCTGCAAGAGCCTCCTGTATGTGATTAAAGTTCAATTTAGAGATTGAGATACAATTATTTAAGGTAAATTACATCTGTTTGAAAGTGAAACCAGTTTTTTTTTCCATGCAGGCTCTGTCAATCATAACCAGGGGAGGTGTGGCTAGGGCTGCATAAACAGAAACAAAGTGATTTAACTCCTAAATGACAGTGAATTGAGCAGTGAAATTGCAGGGGAATGATCTATACACTAAAACTGCTTTATTTAGCTAAAGTAAATTAGGTGACTATAGTGTTCCTTTAATGCCCAAGATTGTTTTGAGATGCAATGCGTTTGTGACCAAGGCCTTTTTGGCACTTTTTCCATGCATTCATTCTGCCACAATCTCCCCCTTTCTGTATAAGTGCACCCATACATACTATACATATCTAGATCTTTCCTTTGATACCTAGGTCAAATTAGTACATTTCCCTCTCCTAACATCAGCACAGGGATTTACTAGCTCACACAGTACAGATGGCTCTGTGAACTCTGTGCTGTATGAGTGCAGTATGAGGGGGAGAGCTCTCTTTCATGCTGCAGCTGCATCACACAGAGGTCGGTGCTGGGAAGCTTGCAAAGCCTAGCACCCGTCACTGGGCTAAGGAGCATGCAGAGAGACCTACCCAGCCAGGTCTTCCTCATAGTAAGGGGGGCAGTGAAAGGCTAGGGGGACACTCAATCTTTATAGACACATTTGAAATGACTGGTATGTAAATTGATCTAAAGAGCTATGTGCTGATCTCACATTGAGTGTTACTTATTGCTCTTCTGTCAGTCTGTGGCCTAATGCTGGCCTCAGCTGTCAGAAGGGACCCCCAGGTATGGAACAATACCTAGGGGTCACTAATATTTGAAGGCAGCAGGCTGGAGGCACACTCAGAAAAGGCTCAGCGAGATTGCTCACCTGCGGTATTTAAAGGACTATGTGCATTCTCACTTTAATAGCTGTACACAGTTTATCTGTTAGTTTGGGGCCCACAAACAGTGGCTCCAGCCGACAGAGGGAACCCTCAGGTATTGAAAGATACCTGGAGTTCCTTGGTACCAGCAGTGATTTAACCAGGAGTTCATTGGTACCAGCCTTGTGTGTCTCTCTAACTGGCAAACTTGATAATCTTACTGCCTTCTACCGCTGTGAAAACGTCATTTTTAAATTACTCCCATGTTCGATTTGATATGTTATGCTATATCAAACTTTATCTGCTGAAACTTCTCAGTTTGTCATTTTGTTCTGTTGCAGAGAGGAAACACATGATGACGTTCATCGGGTCAAGTTTAGATCCCTTGCTCCTAAGTTATTAAATGCTTTTGAGAATGGAACCAAGTACAGAACCTAGGGCTAATGTTTTTTTTTTTTTTTTATTAAAATAAACAGTATTTTCTCAAGTACAAAAATTTATTTTTATTATTTAATTTCTCCCCCATTATTTAATGTATAGAGCAACTACTAGTGTTACAATGTATCAAATGCGTTTACAGTATTTTTTTTCCCCAATGTATAGAATATTATCAAAACCTGTGATGCAAAGAAAGTGCATATCACAGATTGTTGTAATGAGAAAAAAAAATCACCCATAACAAGAACTCTGTAAGTGAATAATGTAATGTATTACAGTAGGTTAAGTTGCAGTACAAAGAAATAAACAAAACAAAAAAGAAATGATAATGGGACAGTCTGTCAAAGGCGACCACACGCGAAGCAGTAATCACAATCACAGTGTCCTTGCTGCTGTAATTTGGTCTATCTTACACCTTCCTTTATACAAGAAACCATCCCCAAAGTGAACACTGATGCTAAGAGGGTTTATTCACTAAACACTGAATTTGCCTTAAACGAAAAATAGAATCATACAATTTAGGCAAACATGGCTGAATTGGAAAAATTCCCCAACTCAACGATTGTCTTAGTGACTTCTTCCTAAAGTTTGTAATTTGGTTACAATAAGTGTGAATTGATCGTCATCCAAAATGAATTCACAGTAAATTTCAAATTTAGGCTGAAAAGAGAACATTCTCCAAGTCAGTAATGTTTTCATTTCAGCTGCTTTGGCCTACAACTTCAAATTTGCTTTCAATTACCCTTGGAATTCCTTAGCATTTAGAATAACCCTGTGATGGTGTTGGTTGTTCACTAAAATCTAAAATTGTATAAATAACATGTATGACATAAAAACAATCAGTACAAACTGGCATTTAATCAAGCAATTACCTGTTCAGCCACATAACCAGTCTTTATCTGCTACTCATAACATTGTGCAAAGTAAATTTATGAAAATGTTCCCTCACAAACCTGGTAACTAGTATAACTGTTAAACAATGTAGTGGTTATGGTGTCAGCCCTCCACCCACTCCTGCCTCCACAATCAGCAGGAATGTGGTAGCTCGTTGTGTGAGGTAAGCCCAGTGCTGCAGGGCTTTTCTCATTGGTGGAAAAATATCAGCTGATGATCTCAGCCAATAAGTTGACGTTGGACTTGGAGTTAATAGAAGCTCGTAGCAGGAGCTTCCAGCTCTGACTTCCAGCTTTAAGGAGGAAGTCAGTTAACTCCAGGCAGGAAGTTCAACCATTACAAAATGGTTTGACTACTTACCAAAAGAGCTCCAGGCACCATAACTACTGTTACATGCACTACTTGCATAGGTTTCTGGGGGATGTATCTTCTAAATTGTTTGGTTTGTTTTGGTTTTTAGTTGAGTGCTCTTTTTATATATATATATATATATATATATATATATATAATATGGAAAATGGTATTATAATCCTGTTTAGAGAAGCCAAAACTAAGGCAAACACTGGAGATGAGGAGGAGAAACATTTTGACATGTTGACTGCCAGCTGCAATCGAGTACATAACTATTATAATGTAACTATAGTGACATCCAGTGCAGGATCAAGAGGTGTGGATTTCTACATTATACTTTTTACATCTCACAAATACATATTTGTTGAATATGGAGATACGTAAACATAATATAAAAAAATCTGGGAAGTGTCAGGTTTTCTTTTAGAACACCAAATAAGCATTCTGTGCACATTATGTGGAAATCTATATTAAATTATATTAATTTTGAACATAACACTACTTTGTTCCTGTTGGAAACTGTTCTTTTTCGATCACCGTAAGATCAATATGACTGACATTTGCTCTTTCCTGACTTTAAATTGTACTTGTTGAAAAATTTCAACTCATGTTCTCGTGTCAGTTACACTAAATTAACAATATTTATTGTTCTCCCACGGAAAAGTCTGTGTTTACATTTACTAATTGCATTTCATTTATATTTATGGTACAAATAAGATTCCTTCAACGAATAAGTGAAACATGAGGAAAAGAACACTTTAGAATTATGTAACGGATCGCCTGGCACCCAGACCGGATACCTCCATCTATCACGGCTTCCTTATACTTGCGAGTACCATAATCACTGCACTGGAACACCATAACCACCGTAGACCCCCACAAACCGCCGTGCCGTCCTCCACCACCCTGGACCCAAGACCAGGATCCAGCTTCCAGTGGGTAGACCTCTCCTAGTCTAAAGAGCGTAGCAGGAACCGGGGACAAACAGCAGCACTTCTGCCCACACTCACCGTGGCTTGACTGGGGCCCTGGAACTGCTCCTTCCTGGAGCTGAATGGGGAATTAGCTCTAGTCCTTACAAGGAGTAAATCTTCTTTCCCTCCAATAACAGGATGACACACAGTTTTGGAGTGTAAGCTGGAACAGAATTTTAATGGAGGCACACTGGCCTTTTATACAAGTTTCCCAACAAGGGTGACACCCAGGTGGACCTTGTTGGGCACAGGGGCACAAAGTGAACAAACCAATAACAACACATTTACAATGTAAGGCAAACAATCCCTCCCCTCTGCTTGGGTGATAATTGAGTTAATTACTGTATCAACTCAATTATCTCCAAGCAGGAAAAACACACATTTCTAAAAGTCCCAAAAGTACCCCAAAACACAACATATCCCCATAGGTCACATCCTCTGATAGCCCTGATCTGGGTGAACAACATATCCAAAATTACCCAGATCGGTTCAGGAATTTCCTGGAAGTCATAGTTTTGACCGACCGTGCACATGGTCCTATACTCCAAACCGTTCCAGGGAAATCAGTGCTAACAGTCGGTCAAGTTTGGTAGTCTTTTACAGGTTTCCCTGCAGGGCCCATAGTCTGTGGGCAAGAGGCTGGCAAGCAGGCTCCTCCAGGAGCTTGTGGCAAACTCACTTGGAGAGGGGAGTTTGTCACACATTGTATTTTATATTTTGTATTAACACATCATTAAAATCTAATATGCTGGTGGCGGGGCCTGACTGCCAAGCTGAACGGCAGTAAGCTCATGTGTAAACTCCAAAAATCATAATATATTCTACTCTAAGCTTAGAAAATCACTAAAATGAGTGCAGGGCATACTCCACTCATCCTGGTGATACGTTTTGCAGCATTGCCCGGCTGGATTGACTCTCTAAACTTAAGCCTCTCTGCTGCCTAAGCCCGCTCTTTCTGTCCAACGTATAGCACCATTTATAATACTGACCCATTTTCTGTTTCTGTTTTTCCTTTTTACTGATCTGCTGATTAAATGTGGAATTGTTGGTCAGAGCACCTACAGTATAAAAGTAAGCTCATGTGGCTGAATGACACAACGTAATTTAAATTTATGAGCTGGTGCTATAGATCTCACGGGCAGCGGACCATAATCGTTTGTTCTCTACTTTATCTCATACCGCAAGATTGCTAGTACCTCACTGTTGAGTAAGCCTTGATGTTTTTAACTACTGTCAATTTCAGTCCTTAAACCTATTTCATTTATTAAAAATATAAAATGTGCAACTACATGCTCAATATTTCATGCAACCATTCTACTTTATTGTTGTTATACCTAATCTTGTTAAATGTCGACTAAACCATGTTTGTCAAACACTGCACTGCAAAATAAAAAAAACTTAATATGCGAAGCTATACACATTATTTATAATAAATTCGTAATATTTGGTCATTTTATATCTCACAACATTGGAAGAGACAGGGTCTGCGCTGGGGTGTTGTCAAGACCTGCAACACACAACCCCATAGCAAAGAGGATCGTATACTATAAAGGAAAATTTATTACAGGTCCTTAGGGTTGATGGACTTTAAAGGACCACTATAGTGCCAGGAAAACATACTCGTTTTCCTGGCACTATAGTGCCCTAAGGGTGCCCCTACCCTCAGGGCCCCCCTCCCGCCAGGCTGTAGGGGGTTGAAGGGGTTAAATTGGCCTCTTTATCCAGTGCCGGGCGGGGAACTCTCCTCCTCAGCTGAATGCATATGCGCGGCATGAGCCGCACGCGCATTCAGCCAGTCCATAGGAAAGCATTCACAATGCTTTTCTATGGACGCTGGCGTCTTCTCACTGTGAAAATCAATGAGACAGCCACTAGAGGCTGGATTAACCCTATTATAAAACATAGCCGTTTCTCTGAAATGGCTATGTTTATAGAAAAAAGAGTTAAACCTAGCTGGACCTGGCACCCAGACCACTTCATTAAGCTGAAGTGGTCTGGGTGCCTATAGTGGTCCTTTAAGTATGAAAGTATACAGTCTGTAAAATAACAGGCAGAGAGTAAACAGGGCCAAGGCAATGGTCAAGGAATACAGAATAATGGGAAAACGATTAAGAAGTGCCAAATTCAGGTAGTCAAATAGGAATCCAATTAAAAAAACAGAAAACATACACCACAAGTTTAAATGCACTCTCTGGTATCATAAACTGCAACAGGGCAAAGAGGAGTAGTTAGAGTGGCTTCAAATAACTCCATCATCATTCATCTAGATGAAGGGAACAAGCTCCAGGGTAAGACTATTGACTCTGTTCGGTAGTTTGTTCGTTTGCAAACTACCGAACTAGACCGGCCGCAAGCCCTGATTCTCTGGACTGTCTTGGGCATGAGTGCGGTCAGTCAAAAAGGGACTTTCAGGAATTTTCGGAACCCCTGCTCTGATCCGGGTGATTTGTGGATATGTTGTTCACCCAGATCAGGGCTATCAGGGGATGTGACTTATGGGGATATGTTGTGTTTTGCGGTACTTATTGGACTTTATAAAAATGTGTGTTTTTTCTGTTTGGGGATAATTGTTAATGTATTATCTACCTTAATTGTATCACAGGCAGAGACAAGGGATTGTGTACTGTATGTGAGAGTGTCATTCATTGCTACATTGTTTTTATTGGCTTGTACACTTTGTGTCCCTGTGCCCAACAAGGTCCACCTCAGCATCACCCTTGCTGGGAAACCTGCATAAAAGGCCAGTGTGCCTCCATTAAAATTGAGTTGCTGTTTAACTCTCAACAAGTAGCCTCGTCTCGTGATTGGAGGGGAACTGCTATATTCACACTGGGGATTGCTATACTCTTTATGCTCCCCTGAGCTCTAATCACTAGCTCTTCTAAAAGCTGTTCCTGCTATGCTCTCCTGGAGGAGAGGTCTTTCCCACACGGTCTGGATGCCAGAGGTTCTTACAGGGTGGAAGGAAGACGGGGAGATTCCAGTTACGCTACAGCGGTTGTGGAGTCTGCGGTGCTTGTGGTGTTCGGTGCTTATAGTCCTCAGCGTCAGCTAGGAAACATCCGATGTGACTGGTGTTGTAGAGAAGTAGGGCTATTCTGAGACAAGTTATGAGATTTCTTGACCTACTGAAATCAATTAATGCAACTGAAAATGTTATTTAGAAAAACAAAGTATTATTTTTTTATCTTTTTTTCATAGACTCATTTTTAGACATACAGGTAGTTCCCGACTTTATGAACTAATTGGTTCCGAAGCCTCGTTCGTAAAGCGGGAGTTGAGTTCATAAAGTGAGGAATGCCTTTATTTGAATGTAGTTTTACCCATTAATATGATGTTTATAATGGTGTGAAACTATATAATACATTCATGACGATAACGTGGAGATTCTAGAAAATATAGATATTAGGATGGAAAAGAGGGACAAATGAGATTGGTCTCAAAGTCAGTGCTATATATTCTAAATAGAAACCTTGGGAGATAGGCATATTTGTTGAAGTTTCAAAACTGTATCAAGCAAATATGAAAGGAATCTGCATTTGAATTATGGCAATCAAAGATCTCAACACTGTGTATTCACACTAAAATAAGTTATCTCTGGAGGTACAAATTATATACAGTAGGGATCACCAAGGATCACCGCTACTGGACCACAAGAGATGACTGCCACCTACCTTCACAAAGGTCATACCGAGGGAGGCTAAAATATTTATATTAATTAACAACAAAATGTGTGAAGGATTGGGATCAGACAGCCCTTTCATGCGGTACACACACAGGCTCCCCACACCCTACACACCGAGCCCCCCTACCAGTGACAGCTAGTGGAGTTAAAGAGTGCAGGGTGGTAGATTCAACCACCAGAATGTAACTCTGCCTCCTGACTTGTTGGACTCTGACTATTTTACCACTTGTGCTTACCTCCTGATCCAATGAGATATCATCCTCTGTACAACACAATAAATCCACAGATGCACATGCAGTATTTGGGAAACAACTAGCACATGCTATTACTAAAATTGGAAATCCTGTTAGAACCAACTAAGGATGTCTATATCCAGAAAATACCAAAATACTAAACTGCACAACACACAAATTATTTTATTTTTTTATTGATTCACACTTGTCAGTAGTTTTAGCTAAAACAAAATATAGACCAAAATATACCCCTTTAGAACAGTCTACACTGCCTCCCACACTATATATACAGTCCCCCTACACTACACACTTAGCCTCTCAACATACAGACATAGTTTCTCCATATACAACCCGCAAAGCTTCTCTCCACAAAACACATAGACACAAACACACAAACTCCCTACACTCTACACACATAAAGGTTAAATGAATAAATAAACATAAATAGTGGAGCTGCCGCTGAATTCAGTAATGCTCTAAAGTTAGTTTAAATGACCATTATATATTTACTATAACTTATTGCAGGCTGGCTTTCGGAGCTTAACTGAGGTTAGCCAACTGATCTATATCATTAGTATTAGTGCTAACACAGCATAATGCGAGAGAAAGAGCAGATCTAGGCCTATCAATTAAAGATGCAAAGGGTGACAATTCATCTTTCTTTGCAGATATAACAAGAAAAAAAAATTAATAAAAAAAGCTACGTTTTGTGAGCCCTAAAGGATTAAATATTCAACAAAGCACTAGGAATACAAACCTGTATTCCTATCACTATAGTGTCCTAGTTATGGAGTCGTCGTAGCCCCCCCCCCCATGGGCTGATGAATGGGTTCAGGGCCGGCGCGTCCATAAGGCGGCACAGGCGGCCGCCTTAGGGCGCACCGGCCCGGGGGCGCAAATGTCCGGGTGGCCAGCAGGAGAGAAGCGCACAGCTCCCCTCTCCTGCCGGTCACTTCTTGTAGCGTGGCCGAGCGCCAACCTGCATTGCCGCGGACTGTGTGGAGGGGGCGGGGATATGAACGTCATATCCCTGCTCCCTCTGTAGCACACAGCGCGACTGGTGCCCAGCAGGGGCGGAGCTACGGGCCCCCTTCTATTCAGCATGGGAGGAAGTCCTCCCAAGAAGACTAGAGCAGGAGAAGGCAGAGAGGAGGGGGGCTGGGCAGGACCAGCTCCTCCAACTCCCAACTACCTTAGGCAGCACTTTGGATCCCAGGTAAGCCCCCCTTCTTAACCTGTTGGTCAGTGTGTCTGTGTGTATCTATGTCTGTCAGTGTGTGTGTGTGTATATGTCTGTCAGTGTGTGTGTGTATCTATGTCTGTCAGTGTGTGTGTGTGTGTATGTCTGTCAGTGTGTGTGTGTGTATGTCTGTCAGTGTGTCTGTGTGTATCTATGTCTGTCAGTGTGTGTGTGTGTATATGTCTGTCAGTGTGTGTGTGTGTATATGTCTGTGTCTGTGTGTGTATATGTCTGTCAGTGTGTGTGTGTGTATGTCTGTCAGTGTGTCTGTGTGTGTGTATGTCTGTCAGTGTGTCTGTGTGTGTGTATGTCTGTCAGTGTGTCTGTGTGTGTATATGTCTGTCAGTGTGTGTGTATATGTCTGTCAGTGTGTCTGTGTGTGTATATGTCTGTCAGTGTGTGTTTATATGTCTGTCAGTGTGTGTGTGTGTGTGTATGTCTGTCAGTGTGTCTGTGTATCTATGTCTGTCAGTGTGTGTGTGTGTATGTCTGTCAGTGTGTCTGTCAGTGTGTATCTATGTCTGTCAGTGTGTATCTGTCAGTGTGTGTGTGTATGTCTGTCAGTGTGTGTGTGTATCTATCTCTGTCAGTGTGTGTGTGTGTATGTCTCTCAGTGTGTGTGTGTGCATCCATGTCTGTCAGTGTGTGTATGTATATGTCTCTGTCCATGTGTCTGTGTGTATCTAAATGTCTGTTAGTGTGTGTGTCTGTCTGTTAGTGTGTCTTTGTGTGTCTTCTTCCCTATCATTGTGTATGTGTGTCTGTATGTCACTGTGTGTTTATCTGTATGTCTGTCAGTGTTTGTGTGTACCTGTGTGTCTATCTGAATGTGTATCAGTTTGTGTATATGTATATCTGCATGTGTCAGTGTGTGTATCTTTGTGTATGTGTATCACAGTGTGTGCGTGTGTGGCAGTGTATGTGTATATGTGCATATATCTCAGCATTCAAACACAACACTACACACAAATAAACACCTACATGCAAACGTCAACACTACATACAAACACACCCCTGCATTCAAATGTCAACACTACATACAAACACACCTCTGTATCAGACACCAAAATTATATATAAACACACACCTGCGTTCAAAAACCAACACTACACATAAATGCATGCTTGCATTCAAATGCAAACACTACATACAAACACACCGCTACAATCATACAAACATACTCCATACAAACACATGCTTACAGTCAAACACACAAATACTGCTCCATGCTAAATACAATCCTGCAAGAATGGGGAATCGGTAGAGCCCCAGCTTTCAAAGCATTGTTGAAGTTGCACGACAGATGGGGATCTATCTTTTAGCCATCCTGTGTACATACACAGACCGTCATACAGAGACATACAGTATGTATGTCTCTGTATGACTGTGTAAATGTATTCAAAAGGAATAAACGCAGGCAACACTCCAATAGTAAGGATGGTATATTTATTGATAGGTGAACCACCCCAAAGAAAGTGCGTTTCGGCTCAGCAGAGCCTTATTGCATGAGCTGAAACATCACACTTTCTATGGGGTGGTTCACCTACCAATAAATATACCATCCTTACTATTGGAGTGTTGCCTGTGTTTATTCCTTTTGAAGACTTTACTGGTGGATCCAGCAATGTCTGCCTGACATGGAGCATCCACCTCTGTTGATGGCCGGAGCATTTACACGGTGTCAGTGTGCAGGGTTCTTTGTTTGTCTGTGTATGTATGTCTCTGTATGCCTATCTCTGTTTCTTTATGTCTGTGTATGTATTTCTGTGAATGCCTGTGTCTGTATGAATGTATGTCTGTGTTTGTACGACAATGTACCTGTATGTGTAGATTGTATGACTGTGTTTGTTTGTGTGCCTTTTATGACTGTGTGTCTGTATATCTTTGTGACTGTGTGCCTGAAAAATTATGTCTGTGTGCTTGTATGGTTGTGTGTCTGTATGTTTGTGTATTTGTGCATGTATGTATTTTAGCCTGTATCTATGTCTATGAGGGAGAAAAAGAGAGATAGATAGGGGCTGGCGGGGAAGTAAGAAATACATAAGAGGGGTTGTAGGAGACACACTAAAGGGGGGTGTAAGGCACAAAGGGGCCAAAGGGGTAAGACATTCAAGAGAGTGGATATGCAACACTAATGGGGGTAAGAAATTCAAAAGGGGGCTACGAGACACAGAGGTGAAGATGCATTGTTTATTTATTTATTTTGGGGAGGGGCGTCAAAATGCATCTTCGCCTGTGTAGTCAAAAATCCTAGCACCGGCCCTGAATGGGTTAAAAATCCTTTGTTTACTTACTTCTCTCCAGAGCAGAGACTCCCTTTGCACTGGCTAGGTCAACTCCTCTCACGATATCACGGCGATAGGGTTCACCTATGCACATCCTTGACACAAATTAAAGCGTTCCCATTGGAAAGCATTAAATCAATTATTTCCTATGGGTAATTGGAAGACGTTTGATACTCTTATGCAAACATAAACCTTTGTTAGGGAGCAGGAAGCGCCTCTAGTAGCTGTCTAAAGGTGGACTTAACCCTCCAATACTTTCTATTGCAGAGGGGACTGTACCCAGACCATTCCAATGAGATGAAGTTGTCTGGTTGCCTATAGTGTCCCTTTAATATGAAAGAGGCACTGATCTCCACTGCAGTACTTAATGGGTTACTTGTACTTGCATAGTGCGTCGAGTGATTCCTTTTACCTAGACTCACTAGGTGTAGAATATACTCCACTAAAATGGGCTTTTTGTGAGCCTCTAAAAACCACACCATTTAGAAAAAAGTAGACAGCATTAGGGTTCTGATGTAGTTCTCCTATGGAGTGCTTGTGATCTGGCTCGGGCCCTTTACTAACTGGCATTGCAGCAAAGTTATGTCAGTTCGTAGATAGCATTTTTTTAACATAACTTTGACACTTCAAGACAACACAAATAACTTTCCCACAAACAGCCTCTTCACAACACACACAGCTCCCTCAGCAACGCACTGCCTACCCTGTAACACACAGCGTCCCACATGCAAGAACAGACACAGCCTTCCCGCACACTGTACACAACACTCAAAATATATGTTAGTGCTTCAATGTTGTGGGATAACTAAGGATCATGTTATCATATAGTCCACAGATGGAGCACTAATGGCTAGCATTTACTACGCTAATTCATCATCAAAAATCATACACCTGGTACATAGAGACTCCCGCACAGGCAGCCCCATCACCGATGCAATAGCTAACATGAAATCTAAACATTCAGCTTGAGCCACTTCAGTGAGTATACCTTGTTTTGTTAAGTGAAGCAAGTGTTTAAAGGCAATAATAAAGTAATTGCTTTGGCAGTACACAGCCACCAAGCTGCCTAACAGTTCATTATACTATTTAGTCTGGCACTAGAAGCAAGTTTTGATTAGAGAAAGGGGAAAAGTGAGCAGTACTTGGAAAGATTGTACCCAGCCTGTAAACTTTCCTGAAATGGATGTTTTACAAGCTTTGTGTTACTTTTCACCGCACAAAGGAACCAGTCGCTTGAATAATAAAATAAACATTTTCTTGTAATAAGCAACGTGTACTTAATGGAAGGGCTCTGCTGGAATGAAGTAAGCTGTTTCAGGACTACTTTTACCAGAGAATATAGCTTAGTCTTCATCTAACTAGCCTCCCTCCCCCACCAAGGGCTACCTAGAACTCTCGTCCTCCCAGCTCATGAATCGTAGAGACTGAACTGCTAATAAAACAATCTGCCTGCAAATGCATTCACTGAGTTCATCATAACTTGAGAGGGATCTGGTATCTACATCTCATCTGAAATTTACTTTAACCAATTGGGCACCAATGGAACATGAAACAAGCTGCAAAGTAAACATTGGGGTTTTGCTTAACTAAAGCAGTAATTTACAGAGTTGTTCACTAGAATGAGAATTGTTCTGCCAAAATGTAAGTGAGTATGCTCTATATAGCATCAGCGTGATGTGCATGACTTTCCTGGCTGGCCAGCCTCGCACCAGGTCCAGAATTCTTCATACATAATGTTCTTGTATACCTTTCCATTTTTTTCTTTCTTTTTTTGCATTGGGTGTGTGTTTCGATAGGCAGAAGATGAGGATATGTCAATTTCACCTGAGATAAATGGGTTTTCCTAAACTGCAGTTCTATGAATGGCATCCCACAAGCCAACATATGTAAGTAATACACCCCTACTCAACACCCCCTCCCATTAGTTTTGCTGCAGTATACTACTCGTGGTGACTTTTCTGTAGCTAGAACCACATTAAATCCTAATTCCACTGTTCAAAACAAAAAAAGCAATACTTAGTAGTAATATCCCATTGAATACGTGCATGCATTTAATTGTGTTTTTTTTTTTTTTTTTAAATGGAGGCATATCTAAAAACCGTTTGCAATAGTTGCAGATCTCTTGCTTGAAGCCTTTGCAACCCCTCCAATTCTAACTAGCCCAGACTTTCTGTGGCTCTCCAATCATAGACTTCACAATGCAGCTCAATGAGAAATATGCAGAGCAGATGCTGTGAGCAATTGCCTTTCATTTTCTCCACTTAGCTAAACAACCAGGAACAAATAAGACTGGTCTTCTGACTGACAGCCAGATTGGTGTAACAAGGTTTACTTACAAAAGTGCCCATTTCTATTGCTATCTTCAAAAAGAGGACACACCCTTCACACATAAAGCATTACAGCAAGCTGAAGTGATTTATGGGGTCTGGAGTGTCCCTTTAATAGTCCAGGGTATATATTGGTCTCAAATTTCTGAACTACTGTTCTTTGCTTCTATTGTACTATATTAAGAACCAAATGTGACAGGTTTATTATAAATAAAAGACAGCATCACACAAAACAAATTAAAGGGACACTGTGTCACCAGAACCATTACAACTTAATGTAGTGGTTCTGGTGTCTATAGCCTGTCCTTTCAGGCTTTTCAATGTAAACTATGCCTTTTCAGAGAAAGGCAGTGTTTACATTGCTGCCTAGTAACACCTCCTATGGCAGTCACTCAGACAGCCACTATAGGTCCTTCCTATCTCAGTGCTGCACACAGTGAAGAACCTATCTTCAGCGTCTCCACACTCTACACTGAGCTGCTGAACGCTCAACATAGAGATGTATTGATTCAATGCATCTACATGAGGAGATGCTGATAGGTGCTGCATTTTGCCACGCATGCACAATGGCCTCCCAATGCTTTCCTATGGGATCTCAGACATGGAGACGAGGCCAGCAGTGGCAAGATTGTTGTTGCGAGGGAGAAAAGGTAAGTTTAAATAAATTTTTACTGCAATCTGAGGGGGGCTGGACTTAAACAGCCACTCCAACATTATAGTGTTAGAAATACACTATAGTTTTCCTTTAACACACGTTATAGGTCATTTCCATTGTTTTCTTCAATTGTGTAAATTACAGGGAAATAACTTCTATTTAAAACAGATAACTCTAAAACTCAGCTCTATGTTTGTACTGACTTCAAGAATTATTTGGTCACCATAAATTATGAGCCATGGCGGAATCTTCATTACATGTTATTAAATGTTTGATTTTTATAATGGCCATAGGGCCAGTTGATTTAGTATGTTCCCAGGTACCTTGAACTTTACACAGTTGAATCAGAGAGGTCAGGGACGCCTCATCCTTGGAGATCCCGCATGCACAGAGAAAGCCTGAGTTGATTTCAAGTGGAGCATACAGCTGGGTTTGAGCCAATAAATGTCATGCTTAAATGAAAAATCAATACCTGTCTCAAATGAGTAGGTCACTTTCAGTACTGCCTACAACTCCTCAGTTAGCAAAGTCATTTGCAAATAAACTGCAATCGCAAAGCACCCTATACCTCCGATCCATGAAAAGACATTAGTGAAGAATTTACTGACAGTGCGAACTCTTAAGAGATATTAAAAAATGTAGATTTCAAAATATCTACCCTGTTTGATCTTTCTGATGTTCAGACACATTACAATATATGTTATGTTTCAAAGAAGCAGATAAAAACAAATACTCATCATTAAACAAAGTCTAAAATGTAGTTTCTATGTAAATATTGATGTCTATGTTTCATAGATTGTAAATGTATTTATTATTCTGCAAGACTGCTGATGTATATAGGGAACACAGCTATTTATATATGAGATGCTCATTGATCAATAAGGTAAAGTATACACTCATGGCCTTGCACTGTGCTCTCTGGGGACTTTTCTCTGATGTCCTAAGGAGTCAATAACAGAGGAACAGAAATTCAAGTTGGCACTGTCCTTGAATATGGGACAGTTGGGAGGTATGCATTGTGTCTTGTTCTTACGTGCCTAAATTTGGTTCAGTTATATGTATGTTTTATTTACTTTATGGTATAAAGCTGAACCAAAGCTCTTGGAAGCGGATTAAATATAATGAATGCAACAATTATTATTATCTCGGTGAAACTGGCAGCTTTGAGATATACCCCCGGCGACATATTAGAATGAGCTGCATTAATCCAAAACTGTCATGCAACTGTAATAAAAAAATAAATAAATAAGGGTCAAAGATTAATACTGGAAGTACTATTCCTATTTCTCTAAGTTAGTATGATTATTCCTGATCATTCCCATGACTAGTTAAGTTACTAGTAACAAACTTGTTCCCCAGCCAAAAATAATTATCCTCTAATCCTCAGTGTCTGCTTTGTAGAGTGCATACGCAGTGCTAAATGTTTGATTTTAGTAGCTTGCAAATGTAAAACCGATCCTTTTTATACTAATTGGGACTTAATCAATAGAAGCATTTGATGTTTGCAGCCTAGAATACACATAGGAAAAATTTCTAGTAGACTAAATTGTACAGTAATCACCTGTTTCCTTGGGATTATTATTATTCTTAAAAGATAGCTGTAGAGTAAATCAATTATGTATGTATTTATGCTCCATGCTTAAATTAATTATTTTCTATTTTCAATCATTTTTAATGGGTGCACCCATTGCAACGTAGACTTTTGCACTCTGGAATTGTTTGCTTTGTCCGAGTGAATTTGGATGAAAATTATTATTTATTTTTTTAGTCAGACTATTAGTTCATTAGTCGATTAGTTTCGGATGAAATTTGTCCAATATTTTCATGTCGGAATTTCCATTCAGATGAATGGAATGTCACAATCTTTTAGTGGTTTAGAAATAGATAATTTCCTAATTTGGTGCCCTCATGTGAAATTGACATATTTAAGCATACCAAATTAGGGTCGGAGCTGTGTTTAGTCGATAGCTCTCTATCTTTGTATCCTTATATGGCTATACAACATAAGGATACCAAATTAGAGAGCTATTTACTAAGCAGGTTTAAGGTCAAAAGTAAGACAATAGAGAGTTCCCTAATTAGATACCCTATTGCCCTATTTAAAGATACCAAATTGGGGAGCTGTTGACTAAACACAGATCCCTAATTTGGTAGCGATGCCCCTAAATATTGTAAACACACTTAAGGGCACACATTTTAGGAGTTATTTACAAGAATGAACTAATGAGAAAGAGCATTTAATTTTCAGCGATTCATTCATTAGTTCATTCTTCCATTGTGCCATTCAGAATTCGGATGAAGAAAAGTATGAGACAATTTTTGTCCGCATTGCAATTTTTCTGAAAATGAATGTCCAAGTCTGTTACATAGTATTGATAACTTACCCCAACAGGTTTTCTTGGAGAACATTGACCTCTGGGCCATGGGCCATATTAATCTTAAAAGGCATATAGCCTGTGTTTGAAATAATTTCAAAATGTCACAATGCCAATTTAATTTGAATTTCCCTATGACTTTACTGAATAATTTTCATTTTATTTTTTACAATCTTGTTCACTTCAAATAATGGTTTCTAAAAAGTTTAGGAGTGGTAATACATAAATGCTGATATGAAGAGTGTGTGAAAATAATATTTTCTACTCAAACATGTTTAGAATATTCTTATTTCAGTAAATCCGTGAAAGTCCTTGAAATAAAATACCCAAGAAATATAAAGCATGAAATAGGATGGCAACCATAATTCAGAGGGAGAGAACATATTGCAAATAATGTCCTCAGATGAATTTGTGATGAGGAAAACATTTACAATATTCTTCAATTTGTCAAATGCTTGGTTGAGTCATACCTGCAAGATATAGATAAGCTTCAGAAAATGTTATGTATTACAAAAAATAATATTCTTAATAATAACAACAGTGAGAATACACTACGCATGTACATCTGATTCAGTAACACAGTGCTGATTTACATTATAACTCTGTATTAATTGACAGACTGCCACTCATAATCCTAAATGAAAGGGACATTGTAGGCACTAAGACCACTTCAGCTAATTGAGGTGGTCTGGCCAGGGTGTCCCTTTTGCACTTAGTGATGTAATCTAAAGCATTGCAGTTCCATAGAAACTGCAATGTTAACATTGAAACTCTAAGTCTGCCCTCAGTGGCTGTCTACCAGAGAGCCACTAGAGGGCTTCCTGATTTGAAACAGACCTTTGGTCCGGTATCTGATGCTGCAGGTCCTCATGATCTGAAATGTACTGGCGCTTTATAAATGCCAGTAATAATAATAACAATAAAAACTCCCTAAGAAAATCCTAACACCTTTCCTTAAGAGGAATCTGTCATTTTTCTACAAACTATACCATTGAATAAAATGTTGAAAACTTCCTGTAACTTAACCACTTTTCTTGTGATACTTTATATTCTCCTTAATGTATATTAAAGGACCACTATAGTGCCAGGAAAACATACTCGTTTTCCTGGGACTATAGGGTCTCTAGGTCCCTGCCACCCTCAGGGTCCCCCTCCCGCTGGGCTCTAGGGGGTGGAAGGGGTTAAACTCCCACCTTTTTCCCCCGCCGGGCTCCCTTGGAGCGGGGAACTCTCCTCCTCCTTTCCCTGTCATCGGCTGAATACGCATGCGCGGCAAGAGCCGCATGCGCATTCAGCCAGTCCATAGGAAGCACCTCTAGCGGCTGTCAATGAGACAGCCACTAGAGGCTGGATTAACCCATGGGTAAACATAGCAGTTTCTCTGAAACTGCTATGTTTACAGCAAAAAGGGTTAGACCTAGATGGACCTGGCACCCAGACCACTTCATTAAGCTGAAGTGGTCTGGGTGCCGATAGTAGTCCTTTAAAGATTTAGAAAGTGACATCACAATCCAGTTTAGTCCAGGCACAGCGAAGGCACACAATGCAGATGAGGAGGAGAATAGAAACATTGTTTCTATTTTACCCCATTAACCATCTTCCGTGACAGAAAAGAGCAACGTAAATAAATTTGAATTTCAACATTTAATGTAATTTTCAGACTTCTCAAACACTTATTTGCTAAATTTAGGTTGAATGTAATTATATTTAAAACCCTTCCCAAAAACCCACACCCCTCCCCCATCCCCCAACCAACCCATTAAAAAACGTTTTACTTCTTAAGTATTGGTGACAGCCTTCTCCAAATGTTTGACATAGTTGTGATGCTTTGCAGAGTAGCATATGCCAACATGGATTTATTTAATTCAGTAGCAGATCAGGAGATTTGCTCATAGTGTGCGCTGTACTTTGCTCACTGTGGGAATCAATCTGCTGAAGTTTGAGAAAAAAATGGCCTTGTCAGAAGGCTCAAATTATAATGTGTAAGATAACCTGGGGTGCTTTTGCAAATTGCATCATTTATTTAAAAATTATGATTTGTGAGCTGCTAGAAATACTGCAAAATGAGATGCAGGCCAGCAAATCAACTTGCCCATATCCCACATTTAACGTGCATGATCCTAATCTGGTTCTTCAAAACTAGAAAAAAAAAATAGTAGCGAATGTATATACATGGGGTGCAAAAAATGCAAAGATTTCTATCTGAAAAATACACATTACTAAGGTAAAGATTTATGGTAAAATGTAGACAACCACAAAAAAAATGTTTTTTCGGCCCAAACTCCTGTAAGCAAAAAATCCAAACTCCTAGTTTACCATCGTCTCACAAGTAGAAACCCATGAATCTTGTCCCACGACTGTTCAAAATTCTCCCAAGAAGAATCTAGAATTCAGTTTCAGCATGCGAAGTCATCAGACCTTCAAGAACAATATGTAATCAAGAGGTTCCATAAAGCATTAAGCACAGAAGATTATCTACTTTTAGGAGACAGATACAATTATTATTCCTAAATAAAGCACTAGGTAGAAACATGGCAGAGAATGCAGTAAATGGAAAGCTGGATTCTCCACTTCATCCCCAGCATATACTTTGCTAAATGAACTAGGCTTTTCAGATGACAGAGGCATCAACGGCTGCTACAATATCCCTTTGTGCTTCTCACAGTGTGCTGTCTGCCCTTCATTATTTATTACCGCACAAAAAAATCCACCAGAAAATGTGATTTTCTAGTAGTTCAAGACATCTGAAACAAGAGAGATCAAAAGAAAGTCTGAAAATAGCTCTGATTACGTTATTTTTACAGACACAGGGATAACTGACATTTGCAAGAAATGGCAAAAGAAACCTCAAATGAGGGTTTTAAGTACTTGTTGTTATAGTGGTCAGTTTCTATAAATAATACTAACAATGAGAATCAAGAAAAAAAAAGAAACATACCCAATGTAGTTATAATGGTTAAAAATACTAAGCATTTAGCATATTAGGGATGTATTCATGAAACAGTGGGTTCCAGTGACACAATGAAAAATCTCAGATAGAACCCAGATGGATTTTTTATATCAGCTGATTTGATTTTGATTTCATAAATGAAAATTATACGGATAAATAGTTTTAACCCTCTAAATTTGATTATATTTAAAGGGCCACTCCACTGCCCAAATACAAGGAAAAATAAAAAACACTGTTCAATAGATATACCTCAATTGAAAACATGCATGTATTTAATTATGCATTTTTTTTCCATTGGGGTATATCTAAAAGCAGCTTGCAAAAGCTATGGTTCTCTTGTCTTTGCTTTTGCAAGCCCTCCCCTTCTAATCCCGCCCAGACTTTGTGGCTGTCCAATTACAGAGTTCCCAATGCAGCTCAATGAGAAGTATTTGCAAGGCAAGTGCTCTGAGCAATTGCTGCCTCTTGAGTTTAGCTACACCGAGCTAACCAAACCAGGAAGTAACAGGATGAGTTGTCTGACTGACAGCAGGGAGAGAGGTTAATTTATAAAATGTATAAAACTTTTATTGAAATCTACACTTTTTGTAAAATTACAAAAATATGACATATCCTTCATAAATGAAGCATTTCAGCAAGCTAAAGTGCTTTATTGTTCATGAGTGTCCCTTTAATATATTCATGTAAGTACATAGGTGATTTTATTATTGTATTTTGTTTTATTTATAAAAATATGATGAGTTCTGAACATGTCAAGAAATCTAGCCAATTAGTGTTTATTTTTAAAAACACTGTTTCCTTCAACTATTTATGTTGTAATTTTTTTCAGGAAAACTACATGCTTATCTTTAAATGCTAAAACACCTTAAATTTTCTCAACTTTTGGCAAGTCACAAAACAAAAATGATGGGCAGATAGTACAAAAAAGAGAGAAGAGCAATGCTAACATACTATTAAAACCGCAAAAAGCAAACTCTGGCTCAAAGTTCCACTTGTATCACACACGGAAAGCTGAATGGGAGCCATTCTGACATTGTATAGGGATTGTGTTCCCACTTCCTTTTGACTCCTTCTGACGTCCAGAGACCTCTGTACAGAGGAAAGGCAAAAGGAAATCACAAAGCCTTATCGACTAGCCAAAGCCCTTCCCTTGTATTCACCGTGACTTTTTGAAAAATGTAACTATCCCCAATCTCTTTTAAAAACTCGCTAGAGTGCACAGTAGCTTAGAGCAAACTAATTTCTCCGGAGCAGGAGTGGCATTTAGAGTAAGAATTATTTGTTCATTAGGGTATTTTGGTTAGAGTGTCATCACTTTGTCTTATCACGTTACGGGAGTCTCCCGGGAAGGACATGGGAGTAGGGACAATAAAGTGCATTTGGAGATTGTTTTGTAAACAGACAATTGTAGAAGTCTGAGACTGATGAGCGTTATATTTTGCATGCATGATCCGGGAAATGTATACATCAAAGATCTGACCACAGCACAATAAAGTCACCAAAGTACTTAGTATGTTACATTTTTATTTACCTACTGACCTAGCTATATTTTAAGCTACAATTTTATACTGGGGTGGCAGAGCTTGACTGACATGCTGATCGGACGTGTTCAGCAAGAGCTCCCTGGTCTCGCCTCGAATTTGGGGGACTAAAGCAGGTCCTGAACGCAGCACAAGCTCTCAAAATGGCGATCAGGTATACTGAGCATGAGCTCCAACAACCTTTACCTGCCTACCTGTCGACAATCAATAGCAGCACGCAACACATCGATGCGGCATTCGACCACTTCTGGGTACGACTAGAAGCTTACCTTCCAGCACAGCTGGTTTGGAGCAGGGGGACTCAGCAAAGTGGAGAAGAACGGGAAGTGAGCAGGCCCCCTTTGGGCACATCGACACAGCGTACACCAATCTACAAAGGCCCATCTAGGGGGAAAGTACTCCCTCGGCATCACCCACAGAGACCGAAGCCCCAACGCCTCAGGCGATGACGTAACATTGGGAGCTGCGGCTACACCCAACCTGGGAAGGACTTGGACTCCATTGTGAACGCCCAAGGCCATGGAATCACAATGCATGCTCTTATTGCAGCATGGAGCAGGAGGGACACCTCTCCACACACTCTGTAATTGCCTCTGCCGACCTCTGAGTACTGGCATTGGATGAGGATGAACTCATCGGGCAAGTCTTAAGAACTATGCCCTACAGTCTGCTACTTGGCTGTTACCGCCATCACATAGCCTTGTGCAATCACTATGTGCCTAGTTGTAGTGTTTATTGCAGTCGTATTTCTCTCTGTCTTTATCTGAAGGGGAGAGGACGATATACAGAACGGTTATCTTAAGCTGCGTAAACGTATTCAGAGGTGTGGGGATACAGTGGTCCCATATTTTGTTATAATGCATAACATGCTTAATGTTAATCCAACCACAAGTTCTTCATCAAGCGCATAATAATTACCATGCACAGTGCATGCAGCCTGCATATCGTATAGACTATCTTTAACTTTATTTGTACCATATAACTCTCACTCTTTTACTTTTCATTATTCGTTGCGCTGATTAACCTGATAAATGTATAGTATCACTATATAGACTAACTTGCGGTTCTTAGTTAAGTACCTTGTTAACCTTTGCATCTAAAAAATAAATAAATAAATGAGACAGTTTACTTGTGAGTTAATGTCACCAACAGACTTGTCATATGTTTACGTGCTTTAACTTTGTTTTTCCTTTCTGTACCGAATGCCATAAATGTCTCAATAAAATAAAGAGTGACAAAAAAAATATATATATATTTTATATTGGGTCCTTTCTACATATACAGTAATGCCAATTTTTTTGTGGAATGACAGGCTCAGTAATTTCTCTATACACACTCATAGTGTGCATTAAAATAGAAGTATTTACCAGGTGTTACTTCATTACATCATAGAACTGGTTTTCTGGGCACTTGCGTGAAATAAGAGGGACAAACACATTCAATAAAACAAGTGTATAGGTTTTACAAGCACAGAATTTCACAGAACGTTGGAGTCCACTCACTGAAACATAGAACTGTAAAGAATTACCAAGGGAATGGCAACATTTAGGTCAGAATAGACAAGATGGAAAATTAGCAAAGATTGAGATTTTTTTCTAATTCTGCTATAGTGGTCTAAAATTAGCAATTTGCTATTCCCTATAATTTCCAAGAATGGCTGGGCTTCAGGGGCCAGTGAGAGCCATTTCGGCACCCTAAGACTCATAGTATCAAATTAATATAATGAGCTGTAGTAGTTATAGTGCTTACAGTGTCCCTTTAAGCTCAGTGGATAAAGTTGGAACATGGCGAGATTTTGCCTTTAATGTCAGTTTATGCAAATCACAAGGACAGAGAATGTCTCCAGCACATGTTATAGAATGTACCAGTCGGGTATCATTTTTCAAACACTGGGATCTGCGGCATCTTTGTGCAGATATCTTTGCACTGACATCTGCCTTATTTCACCTCGGCATCTTTATTACAAACAAAACTACATTAGCAGACTTCTTTTATTTTGTTGGCAGATTATCCATGCAGGAAAACCACTATATCCGGGGTCAAGTAAAAAAGAAGCAGGTCTTTAGATGAGCTACCATGTGTTTTCCAGATGCCAAATGTAATAATAATTGTATCATGAAAATAATCTTATACCATAAATCAAGTTTAGCAGCAGCATGTTATAAAGTGATAATCTGGCATTAGGGTGACAGTGAGAGGTCTTTTACAACGGAATTAAACTGAATTAAAACTGTATTTCTAAGTGGGAGTCAATTTCAGACACTTTTCTCCTGGCTGTCCATATTTAATATACACATTGTATTAAGAGATTACAGTCTTGCTAAAGAGTGTTGTCTAAAGAGACATTATAGGCACCAAAACCATTACAGCTTAATAAAGTGGTTCTGGGGCAATAAGCCGGTCCCTGTAGGCTCAGAAGTGGAAACACTGCAATTTCTGAGAAAATGCAGTGTTAACACCACTTCCTAATGCTCTTCTAACAGCCACTAGGACTTCTGAACGGAGATACTGAACGCAACCCATAAAAATACAATCTCTATGAGGAGATGCCGAATGTTGCAGCGCGGTTATTTGCTGCGCATGTGTACCTTTCTCCTATGGCTTCCCTGTAAGGAATACACACGGAAGGAGAGGGGGCATAATCTAAATAGTTTCTAGAGCACTATGACATTAGGAATACATGTGTGTATTCATAATGCTACAGTGTTTATTTAATTTGTCTAGAAAAAAAAAACATTACCGGGTAATTTAAAAAAAACTAATGTAAAACTTTTAGAAACTTTGCTTTGCTTTTCCTAAAAGAGAAACACTAGAGGAGAACACAGCAACAGTGGTTACAAATCAAGAGGGTCCAGCTAGATCTGTGATGATTGAGGGATATGTGCATTTATTTGCAGATATAAAGTATTTATCTGACATCAAGTTCCAGGGACTGAAGAGCAGGTCAATGTACAGAACTTCCTCTCTACTGGATTTAATCATAGGAGGTGCAGGTACAAGTAGGGCCAGTGGCGGATCCGGGGGGGGGGCAACTGGGCAATTGCCCCCTCTCCCCCCGAGAAAACTGACGGTCTCCCTCTCCCCTGCCAGCACATGTAGGCACTAGCCCTGCAATGTGCCTTCACGGACCGGATGGGAGATCAGATATCTTCCTCCCCAGTCCGCAGGCACTGGGCAGCCGGCAGGGAGGGAGGGAGAGAGGACCCGGAAGCTCAGCCTGCAGTTCCTCCGGGTCCTACTCTCGCAAGCACGGAGCGTTGCCGCGGTTACCATGGCAACGCTCCGGATCTCACGAGAGTGAACACTAGCCCTGGAGCTATGGGCTAGAGTTCACTCTCACCACTGGGCCACCAGGGATTCCCCACCAGGGATGGACATAATGAATATTTATTTTAATTAAATTAAAAAACATTATAAAAAAGCCTCCGCTAGCCTTCTTATCACACACACTCACACCCTACACACACATTGCCCCTTCCCCCTCACACACATATACGGCCCCACATACACACATTGCCCACCCTCACACACATACATTGCCCCCCGGACACACATTCACTGCCCCCTACACACATACACTGCTCCACATACACACACTGCCCTCCACACACATACACACACTGCCCCACACACATACACTGCCCAATATACATACACATACACTGCCCCCATACACACATTGCCCCCCCATACACTGTAATCCACACACAAACTGCAACTGTCACACACACATACTGACCCACACATACACTGCCCCTTAACACACACACTGCTGCCCTCACTCATACACTGACACCTTCACACACACACACTGCTCACACACTGTCCCTCTCACACATTGCACCACTCACACACACCACTGCTCCTATGCCCTATGACAGCCCCATTTCCCAGCAGACCTCAGGTAAGTTGTCAAACTGTTCTTAAACGGTTTCACTACTTACTCTGGGAGGGGATCCCAGCACTTTTGGCACCATAACCACTACACTGAGCTGTAGTGGTTATTGTGTCTGGATTCTTTATTTAAATAATCTACAAGTGCCGCTCCCGAGATCAGGCTCTGGATCCGCCACTGAGTAGGGCTTTATGGAAAGACAAAATAATAACTGGAGTATAACTTGGTCACCGTCTGTTTCGAGAATATCATTAAACACATTTCACAGGACAGGTCACCAGCAATCCGTGCACAGAAAGCCCACAGTACATCTGAATGACACACTCCCTTTAGGAATATGGTTATCGTTGACGAGATTTGTGTCACCAACATACCCCACTCTGGCCACTCCACCTCCCCTGCAGACTAAATATCTCTACATGTACTTTATTAAATGCAATTCAATTAGAACAATGTATTGATTAATTTATTGGTAGACTAAAATATAATGCTCTTGACATTACATTTGAAATTCACTTGGAATTCTCACTTTATTGCATGAACCTGTAAGTGAGAGATTAGTAAAATCTAGCAAATATATATATACGCTGATCAGTCACAACATTAAAACAATACAACACTTGTGGTTTATTCATATACACAGTTATACGCTATGTTTTTCTGTTTGTTATTGGCTTAGCAGATCATCCCCTATTTTTTGTATATACAACATTAAAACCACTGGCAGGTGAAGTGAATAACATTGATTATATCATTACAATGGGTGTATCTTGATTGAGAAAGTTATTAGAATTAGTGCCAAGGTTAAAACTTTACTTTCATTGTCATTTAGTAAGATTGAAAATAAGATAAAATTAAATAAAGCAAGGTGTTCAGTCCTTTTGTATCTAAGGTATGCCGAGTAGGCGTCCTGAACCCCTGACGCGCACGTTTCGCCAGAGTTGCTCATCCCCGCTGATGAGCAACTCTGACGAAACGCACACGGCAGGGGCTCAGGACGCGTAGTCGATATACCTTAGGTGTTAATACTCACTGACGCAAATCTCACAATGACGGAACTTTCACTCCATGAATAGGCATCAATCAGGTCCTTTTCTCTGCTGAGCCGCGGGAGTGTTGCCGCGGGTTGTCACGCAAGGCATGCAGCAGCGTTGCCATGGCAACGCTCTTGCGGCTCGCGAGTGCTAAGGACTTAATGGAGGAGATGGAAATGTGATCTCTGGGCCCCCTCTTCACAAGAAGCCTTCCTGTGCCACTGGGCCACCAGGGAATCTTGTGTCCCCCCTTCCTGCCCACAGGCAGGGAGGGGGGAATACATTTTATTACACATTAAAAAAAATAAATCCCGCCCACATTCACTACATCAAGTACACACCACTACAACCACACATACACTACATCAAGTGCACACCACCAGAAACACTCATACACTGCTAGCACTACACACATTGTATCCAGTACACAAGCACAGACACTGCATCCACAACACAAATTCTGCATTCACTACACAAACACACACACTGCATTCCCTACACAGAGACACACTGAATTCACTACACAGACATACACTGCATCCACTCCACAAACACACACACTGCATCCACTACACAAACACAGATTGCATCCACTACACACACACACACACTGCATTCATTACAGAAACATCGATACTTCTAGCACTACACACGCTGCATCCAGTACACAAACACTGCATCCACACTGTGCATACAATACACAAGCTCAGACACTTCATTAATTACACACTGCATAAATTAATGGATGTGAGCATGTTTTGAAGAGCGTATTTGGGTTTTTCTTTGGGGGGGCGGGGGACGCATTTCACCTATGGACCCAGGCAGCACAATGCTTTGGGCCGGCCCTGGTCTGGGTGTATGGCAGTCAAAGCGTGTGTTAGTCTTTAACAGGAAGAGATGTGACCTTGACCAGAAGGGGTGTGGTAAATTTAAATTAGGAGGTGTCTGAGTTCCGTCATGCATAGGGCAGCCAAATCCAAAATACACCACTGCAGTGGTCTCTTTCAGCAGGATAATACATCCTGCCACACTGCAAACATTGTTCAGAAATGGTTCGGGAAACATGACAAAGAGTTCCAGGTGTTGCCTTGGTCTCCAAATTCCCCAGATCTTAATCCGTCTGAGCATCTGTGGGATGTGCTGGAACAATAAATCTGATCCATGGATCCACATCGCAACTTGCAGAACTTAAAGTATCTGCTGCTAGATTCCAGGCAAATTTGTCTGTTTTGGCAGCACGGGAGGGGGCTTCAACTTGTTAGGCAGTTATTTTTAATGTTGTAGCTGATATGTGTTTGTTAGGAGAACTCCTAATGTTTAGATCCTCTCACAAAGCAATGGGAATGGTGGAGCGGTCCATTACCAATTGAGCTATAAAACTGTAATCCAAAATATGTCAATTGTGGTTGCTGAAGGTGACAGATATCCCCAGTGCCAGTCCATTCTAAATGCTGTTGATAAGCAATGTCATGCACGTTACTGTGATGGACATATTGTTCCAGCAAAGTGGCCAAGCACGGCCCTTTGCTGCAGTCCCACAAACACTATATCAGAGGTGTGCTCTTTGATGATGAAGTACACTGCTTACACACCACTTGTCATATGATAAAGATATAGAATTGACATAAAACAGAAATGTTCTCTGTCCTAGAGAAATATGTTCCAGCAGCCAGCTGTAGTGGTTGTGCTGCCTAGAGTGCCTTCATGGAGTTGCCAGGTTATTCCAAAATTGTTTAGGAACAGTTTGATATAAACTTAGTCTCTTCACAGCTCACTGGGACAATTATCATTTTAGCTACATTGATAATGGGGATTTAACACTTACATTATCAGTGTTAATTTTGGCAAAACTGAACAATGGCTGAGAGCGCTGATAAAAACCCATGCCGGAACTCTCAAACCACAGAATCTGGGAAACATAACTACTACACTGAGCTGTGGTTATGTTCCTTTGAGTGCAAATCTAAGTTCTTGTGCATGTGCTGAAATTCTTGACAAGAATAAAGCAAGATCAATTAAATATTCACTCGTTCTGCACTTTTTCCAATTGGTTCCACTGAATAAAAAAATATGGGGAACTCTGAAGACCCCATAATAATTGTGAAGGGACCAACACTATGATCTTTACTTCCTGCCATTGTACACCATCAGTCAAATGGAACACAGAATGTTCTCTTTGGAACAATCCAAAGCTGAGCTATTCAGCTTAACTGTGAAAATACAAAAAAAAATTGATTCGCTATAGATACCAAAATCTGTTAACTGTTCTCTTTAATTCAGTAACCATTTGTAAAGGTTTATAAATTGGGTCCAGTTCCAGAACGAGCCCTTCTTCTTGGAGAAAACGTCATCACTCCCACTGGTATTAACAATTAAACCTGATTATTTTTATATTTGCATACGGTGTTTGTCGCCAGATGGACAGTTTTGCATTATAATTGTATACAGGCTTACACTTAAAGAAACCGTGAAGCCTTAAGGAGAGTGAAGATTAATTATTTTAACTCAAAGATGTAGGGGGAAAAAAACCTCCTTCTTATTATTGTGGAAATTCTATTTGATTTGGAGTTCCAAAACTTGGAAAGTAAATAATACATTTAGAAAGTAAACACAAAAGTAAAAGAAAGATAAACTTTTCTATAATGTGAATAGTACAAGCATACAATACGAAACAGAGAGCATTCGGTCCATTAACTCGAGGAGCTTGTTAGTGAAAGAAGCAGCAAAATTCAGATGTGGACAAAATGTCACTAAAGTTCAATGTTGGCAAAGTTTGGAGTTGGCAAAGAGCTAATTTAAAAAAGGACAAAGGAGACCCAATTAGCGGGAGTGCCTGCTAGTTGGAGTACCACAGCCTAATTAGGGTGAACTATCTATTTAATTCTTCAGAACAGGTTTTGTCAGCTTGAGATCCATGAGCTATTGGTTTACTAGAACATGAAAGAGGCCATGATTTAAAGACAGACGGTGGAAGACTATAGAGGAAATGTGTGAACATTCTACTTTCCCAAAGAGGTTGCAGCTACTTGAAATGGCCTTCCAAGGGAACTAATGCAAGCTGTACAGTGATTCGATGAAGCTTAAAATGCATTTAATAAAAAAGTAAAACATACCTCAAAACATTAGGAGGTATGGATCCAGGATCAGGGGAGGTGGGTCTCACTCTATGCTACCCATGTACAAAGTCCTTCAGAAGGCATAAACACATAGCTTCAAAGCCACGACAGCACTCTAAGCAGCACATGCACAACTACTAATGCACACTTGCTGCACTTTCTGGGGATGTCAGGGAACAAACCCAAGATGGCAAGACTGGACAATGACTTTGGGACTGTTCTACCAAATCTAGAACTATTAGGAAATACTGTAAATGACAGTTGTCTATATAAATCTATCTAAGAAGTTATGATGGGAAGCTGAATAGGGAAACATATTCTCATCTACAATATTTCCGAGCACAGAAATTATCAGAGACATGGTGGCTGAGAAAAATAGACGTTGTAATCCAGCAATATCTCATGGGACGTTGATTGCCAAAAATATAAAAAAGTAGTGTTTTTTTACTAAATAAAATAATATAAACGTTGCCAAATATAGCATGCCTCTTTTTCATTGTATTCATTTTTACATAATTTGATACATCATAAGAAAATGTTACACTGTGTATTAAATGGCTTTAAAGTATTCAATTTGTTTTCTAGACTTTTTTGTTTAATATTTAAACCATCCTGCTTTGCATTGAATTATGCAAATAGAACATCTGGTCTATATGCAAATGAACCACTACTGCACTAGCAAATTCCCTTTTAAGTAATTTGAGTCTATCCAGACTGATCACTATTTAAACTATGTATTGTTCACTATCCCAGTGGTGGGAGCACGGCGGTCCCACCGCACTGTGGAGGCATGGTTGCAGTCTGCAAATGGCAGACACTCTTGGATACAGGTAAATATAGAAAGAAATATATATCAAAAACCACATAAAGAGGGATAATCCCACAAACAAGTGAAGTGGTAGAAAACAACCATAAAATACAACCTGAACGTGGAAGGATGGCAGAATATTATATTTGCCAGAGCCGTACCAGGCTCTGTATAGCAGGCTCAAGGGTGCCAATTCAGGCTGACGAAATTCCAAATAATAAATGAAGAAATTCCGTAGTAAAAAAGGTATATATTTATTCAAGAATAAAAATAATAAGCAAACTCCTGGTTATAATGGAGTGGAACCCAAGAACAAATAATATAAAAAAAGGTATCCACTTACCCAAGCTGGAATAACCAAAGGAGTAATATAAAAGAAGAGTAAAAATTACAATCAAATAATAAATAGCAGCAATAAATAGCAGCAAATGCGTTTCTGCTTGGTAGCCTTCTTCCAGTGCTGTTCCTCAAGTCCTCATGGCTTGTTTAAATGCGCCCGGCATTTCAGATCACCTGTGCGCAGTTTTCTTACGCGTACGTCACTTCCGGTATTTTCTTACGATGTCACTTCCGGTTTCGTCAGTTGGAACGCATAGTGGAACGCATACAGCGTTCCAACGTTTCCGGTATCGGAAAAATAAAAGTTTTCTTGAAAAATAAACGTTTTTTCCGATACCGGAAACGTTGGAACGCTGTATGCGTTCCACTATGCGTTCCAACTGACGAAACCGGAAGTGACATCGTTCGAAAATACCGGAAGTGACGTACGCTGAAGAAAACTGCGCACAGGTGATCTGAAATGCCGGGCGCATTTAAACAAGCCATGAGGACTTGAGGAAAAGCACTGGAAGAAGGCTACCAAGCCGAAACGCGTTTGCTGCTATTTATTGCTGCTATTTATTATTTGATTGTAATTTTTACTCTTCTTTTATATTACTCCTTTGGTTATTCCAGCTTGGGTAAGTGGGTACTTTTTTTATATTATTTGTTATTGGGTTCCACTCCCTTATAACCAGGAGTTTGCTTATTATTTTTATTCTTGAATAAATATATACCTTTTTTACTACGGAATTTCTTCATTTATTATTTGGAATTTCGTCAGCCTGAATTGGCACCCTTGAGCCTGCTATACAGAGCCTGGTACGGCTCTGGCAAATATAATATTCTGCCATCCTTCATCGTTCAGGTTGTATTTTATGGTTGTTTTCTACCACTTCACTTGTTTGTGGGATTATCCCTCTTTATGTGGTTTTGATATATATTTCTTTCTATATTTACTCTTATCTAGTGTCTGGGAAACACTGCTTTATCAACCACTGTATTATATTCATTATACTTCCATTTTGTGAAGCGCCTACTCACTATCCTCTATTACTCTTGGATACAGGGCTACCTTTGCAAGGACTTCTACATTTAGTGCAGGTCAATGGACTTCAAACCAGTCCTCTAAAGCCCACAAACAGGTCAGATATTATTGATATCCCACTGTAAGCAAAAACTGGAATTGTATTGCCTGTCTTCTGTTTGTAGTTATGTGAGGACTCATGTGAGAATACTGCTTGACAAATGATCCATTACTTGACGAGCCACTACATTACCGAGATATTGCATTAAAAAGAATTTGCAATAATTCAATAAATACTCACATATGAATTTCTTGCATTTTCCAGGTTTTACAGCATCTGCACTGAGCTCAATCTAGGCCAGGAAGTGCCGCAACCAATTAGCATGCGTCAATATTTTTCAGGTGAAGTATAACACTTCAGCAGGTTAATGGAAAATTTAAGCTCTAAGCAACAATTAGATTCATAACATAAGATAACCTGAATTCCATTACATGTTACATCAAGGCTTCTATCTCCTTACAACAGCTCCATTCACAGTTTTGTGAATAGGGCTGTTAGATGCAATTGCAGGGCAATAGGTCTGACTTCTTTACAATAATCAGTGAAGGTGCCTCTGAGGGGAAGTGAAGGTGTATACAGAGTGTGTTACACTTGTGCACGGCAAAAAAAATTGGATTATCTAAAATAAAAATTTGGTTCAGACAAATCAAGTTTTATTCTAGTATGGATTTTCAGACAAATTTTGTCCTTGCGATAATTTTGGGAAAAACAATTTGGACAAACCAAAATGGCAAGAAAATGCACTTATTGGTTTACTGCAATGCAATAACAGCTAAAAGGTTGCTTAGTCTAATTGTTACACCATATCAGGCATTTTGCAAATTGCAAAGCACAAGAAGTGTCACTGAAGCACACTGTAACTCAAATAATCTGTCTTTCACAAGAAATAAAGATTAAAAAGGAAAAGAGAACTAAAGGCCCTAGATTATCCCCAAGACAGCCCAGAAATGGAGGTAAAACACCACTGGGACGATATTAGCAAATTATGGAGGTAGTAAAAGAGAGGCAAAGGGAATAAAAAGGGACAGCCTAGTGGCACATATAGAGACTAGACACTAAAATGGAGGGGTAAAAGAGGAAAGGGCACTAAGTAATTGTTAGATCACAAGATATATGTTTCAAATATAAAGAGAAAAAAAACACTGTATAATGTCACAAAAACTCTGACCGTTGCTGATGCAGGAGCAGCAAGTAAAGGGAAAGTGACTTTGCTGTCAGTGGTTTATATTACCTAACTTTGCTGGGATGGGGGGCAGGGAGGCAATTGCCCCCCAGACCGCCCTAAATCCAGGGCCGTCTTTCTAGCAAAATACATTTTTTAAAAATGTTCCCCACCATGGGCCGGCAGAGCTGGTTTTGCAGCTGCATTGGGGCCCACACACTAAGGGGGCCCACCGGGTGGCCCATACACTTAGGACCATCCAGTGAGAATGTTTCAGCAGGGGCCTGGTCGGACGCTATGGCCCTTTAACAATGCGACTGGTGCCTTTTACGGCAGCATGAGAGGAAGTGTAGACCGTGAGTCACTCCCTCACACAGTGACAGAGACGATGAGCCGCACAGGAGAGAGGCAGAGCCAGGAGGCAGTGTGAGAGCCAGCAAGCAAAGCCAGACCCCAACTCCCAAGCACCCTAGCCAGCACACTGGACCACAGGAAAGGTGTGTTTTTATGTATATATGATTATATATTTAATTAGTTTTTCTTTCTTTTTCCCTCTTATCTCTTTGCCCTTCATCTATATGTGTATGTATTCCCTCTTCTAAAATGGCCACCAGAATATTTCCAGTGGCATATATTTGCTTTACATATGTTTTACAAAGGAATTAAGTTGCCCAAATGTAAAATTTCTAAAATGTCCGATAGACTATTTCCGGCGGAACCAGAGCATTTTTATAATGGGACATATTTGGGAAATAGCAAAATGGCACCGGAGAATATCCGCCGCAAAACAGAAGTTGTCATTGCAAGTACCGGAAATGACAAAACAGGAGACAGACCAGAAGCTGATTGTGGCACCAACTACAAGATATTTAAACAGGAATCACAGAGACTGTAATTATGCACCTGAGGAAGGCTGAAATAGATGAAACACGTTGTGCTTTTAGGTTCTGCTACTGCACCAAGTGTTCTTACATGTAAGGACTTTTTGATGTTTAAATAAATTTGTAAATTTTTTTAACTTGGTATTTGTCTATATTCATCTCTTCTTGGGAGGATATCAGACTGGGATCCTGACTATTAGAACTACCACATTTCTACAACGCGGTGTTACTTGAGCCAGTATTGTACAGGCTCAGAAAAATGTGAGTGGGATGTGAATCAATTCCTGTATAAACCATATTCTCTGTCTTTCTTGTACATTACTATATTGCCCTATGTCGAGCCTTCTCTTTTCCAGACATCTGGGAGAACCATTACAGGGTATTTTTATCCTTTTTTACTAAAGTGTGCTCACTGTTTATGGTTTTATATTGACACATATAAGTGCGCTTTGCACCGTTTTTGTTTGGTTTTTATGTATGTCAGTGAAAATTTGTGATTGTTTTCCCGGTGGAACATAGCAGCACTGAGTTACACATTAATAGCGCCTTTATACTACACACTTGTTATTATTATTACTGTTTGAGTTTACTGAACCTCTTTTTCTCTCTCTACTGGTCAAATCTCAATTGATTTGTGAATAAAATCCTAGTTTGGTCGCCGTACCCTAACTGTACCCTAACTTTAATCTTTTTTTTTACATCTCTTCATCAATCGCCGATCGCCCAAGGTTCGGAGGAATCATGATTTGTTTAAAACCAAATGCACAAGTCTATTGTGTGCATCCTGCACAAACATTCTACAGACACAGGAGGATGCATAGCATCCTCCTATGGCTCCAGGCACTAAATCACTACCGTTATAAACCACTGTGTAGAGAGATAGGGACAAAGGACATTTTTGCACCACAAACTATGCCAAGACATATGTTGTTATAAAACATGGGTTACCCTACAATGTCTCCTTTTAAGTTTGTTTCTACGAAGGCATTTATCAGTGTGGTAACAATGATGAGAAAAGTAGCAAGATCCAGAGAAGACACTATTATCCAGAAGTCTAACGACACCCATTTGGGACATTTTCCTGCAGGCAGGCAGGCTTTTCCTTTTCAAACTTAACTTCCTGCTGCTTCTTATCTCAATCAAATTACTTACAATCAGGAACAAAAATAAACCTGGAGACTCAGTTTCCTTTAATTAAGTTTGTGTTTCTGTATATACAACTGCAAACCCATTCATTTTAAAGGGACACAAGCATCTTAACTACAGATCATCATACATTTCTGATGTAATTTTTAGGAGGTATGACAAATCAGGGGTTCTCCTGGTGCCTACATCCCTGCCCCACAGACTGGCAATCAAAGTTGAACAGGATAATGCAGATATTTAGATCCACATTAGCTGATTCTGTAACACATGAGCTGGGCTGTAGGTACCAGGCAGCCCTGCTTTCTTATCAAACCACTTAGTAATGAATTGAAACAAACTAAAAAAAAAAAAAAAGATATCCCACAAATTCACACCATAATGACTTCATGAGCTGTACTGGTTATGGAGCTTACAGCACCAGTTTAAAGGGGTATGTTGACTTCTCAGGATTTTTAATATCATGTTCACTTATAACTTATATTCAAAAAATATGTATGTATGTGTGATAAATAAAATCAAATAAAATCAAATGTAGAAATCCATGCCTCTCTATCCTGGAAGTGGAAGCCTTCCTGTCAATCAGTGGTGTCTCCAGGATTGATACTTAAGGGGGAACATAAGGGACAAGGGACAAAAGTAGGGGGACAGTTATAAAATGTGTATATCTGTGTGTGTGTGTGTGTGTGTATATGTGTATACACATATACACACACATACACAGGGCTTGACAAATTCCAGGCGCCAGGTCACCATGGCGTTGTACCTGACATTTGACAGCCCTTTGCTAAGCCGCACAAGAAACATTAAAGCCCGCCATAGCAGGGAGCATGGAGGTGGCGCGCAAGGGTGCAGTAACCTTCCTGCAGTTCCTCTCTGCTTCCTTGCGCGCTGTTTAGCGACATGATGTCATCACTACAGAGAGCGCGCAGGGGAGCAGAGAGACACTGCAGGAAGATTGAGAGGAGACACACTGCACACAAAGGAAAGATCCACTCAGCTCTCACAAAGGTAGGGAGGCTGGGTGGATTTAAATAAAAACAAAAACAGCAATTTGTGAGTGTGTGAGAAAATGTGTGTGTGTGTGTGTGTATGTGTCTCAGTGTGTGTGTGTGTCTCAATCAAAGAGTGTGGGCTGGTCACTGTATGTCTGTCAGAATGGGTGTATGTCTGCCAGTGTGTGTCTTGGTCAGAGATTGGGGGCGGAGCTTGCATACGGGGAGGCGATCCTCGATGCAGGGGCAGAGCTTGTGTGCCGGGGAAGCTGCTGCACAGTGGCGGAACCAATGTAGAGAGGGCCCTGGTGCAAAAAGAGTTTTGGGCTCCTCTTGGAGCTCTCTTGGAGCTCAAGCACTTAGACAGACTGACCCATACAAACACACAGACTGACCCATACACACACACAGAGCGACCATACACACACAAACTGCTGCCCCACACAGACTGACCCTCCCTCACACACATACTGACCCATACATACACAGACTGACCCCCCCAGACACAGACTGACCTCCCCCACACACAGACTTATCCCCCCCACACACACAGACTGACCCATACACACACAGACTGACCCATACACACACAGACTGACCCACCACACACAGTCTGACCATACACACACAGTCTGACCCATACACACGTACACACACAGACTGATTCCCCCCCCACACACAGACTGACCCATACACACGCAGTCTGACCCCCACACAGACTGACCCACCACACACACAGACTGACCCATACACACACACAGAGCGACCATACAGACACAAACTGCTGCCCCACACAGACTGACCCTCCCTCACACACATACTGACCCATACAGACACAGACTGACCTCCCCCACACACAGACTGACCCATACACACACAGTCTGACCCCCCCCACACAGACTGACCATACACACACAGACTGACCCATACACATGTACACACACAGACTGACCAATACACACACAGACTGACCCATACACACACAGTCTGACCCCCCCACACAGACTGACCATACACACACAGACTGACCCATACACATGTACACACACAGACTGACCAATACACACACAGACTGACCCATACACACACAGTCTGACCCCCACACACACAGACTGACCCACCACACACACAGACTGACTGCAAATAATACTTTATTTTTATTGCAGAGCAGGTTTAAATTTTTTCCAGCATGTTTCCGGCTGTTTTTTTGTGATTATTTTATTTTTAATTCTCATTTTTTGCGTTGGGAATTATGGACTTTTAATTGGTCTTTTTTGTGTCTGAAGAACAAAAGAATTAGGAAAAAGAAGACTTTTGATGGTAAGTATAATTATTTTTGCACATTTTAGATTTATTTAGTGAATAACCCTGTAAATCAGACTGATAGTTGATAAACCTCCTCAGTGCTTTCAACTCCTTCATGCCTGTTACTATTTTACGGAGGTCGTCATGCCTATAGCACTGCTTCCATGTTCATTTCTGTTGCTTTTTTCTATCACTTTTTGTTCCCATGTTCTGTGCCTTATGCAAAGTAGGTAACTTTATATTTATGCCACAGTCCATTTAATAAAGATTATCAAATATTAACAGAAGATTTATTTCTAAGTAAACAGTTACATTTAAACTTTTCAATCTGTCCTTTTCTACAAAACCGCATCATTATCCAACTTTATTTTAATAAAATCTAGGGTAGAATTCACGCAACATTCCAAATTAAAGGTTAAAATGTATGTTGAAAAGAACCTTCGACAGTGTCATCCGTGTTTGCTTGTAAAATAATATACAGTGCTTTTACTTCCAGAGGCCAACAGCCCAATCTAAAACTGAATATGTGGTCATTATTTTTAAGGAGTAAAGCTGCAAATTATAGAGGAGCTGTCACTTCAGAAATTTTAGCACAAAATTTAACACAGCCAAACTGCTGGGTTAGCTATTCGTTTGTTTTTTTTATTTTAAATTAGTTAACCTTTGCTGTGCCATACTTGAGAAAATTCTGAGAGTATGTGTGCCATACAATATTTGGGAATTCCCTATCATCAAGACAATATGGGACAACTTTGTCATCCACAAAGAGGAAGTGCAGCTAAGTTAAAGGGACACTCCAGACCCCTAAAGCATTCTAAGAGCAGCTTGCTCTTGCCTCATTCTACAAAAAGTGCAGATTTCAATAGAAATTAACATTGTTACACCCCTGGTCCTGTTACTTCCTACTATGTATAGCTCAGTGGTGCTAAACTCAAGAAGCAGTAATTGCCCAGAGCACCTGCCTTGCAAAGACTTCTCTTTGAGATGCATTGGGAAATCTGTGATTTAACAGAAACCAACATCAGACCAATAACTCAATCTCCCCACACACACATCATGCAACTAGAGACACCTAACCCAACCGGGACACACCGTATCTCGCATAACCTTAGAACTCACATGCCACGCGGGGCGCACTATTGGGACATGGGGGGGGGACCCTCGTACAACCACTACTCTAATCTCCCTTTTCCTTCTCTACACACCATTCTGATTTCTCTTACTAAAAAATACCTGACACAGAAACTATCACGCACACACTAACCTGAGGGAAACAGGAACTCACCTATGCGATGACATACCCTAAACCTGGGATCAAGGTATCTATGCTTATCCGTACACAATGCAATGAACACTTGTTTCTATAAAAACCCCAAAGTATTCCTACAGAAACGCCACTATAGCCCACGCATAACGGCGAATTGATATTAAACAATATGTCAGAATACTGTTAATCTATATTTAGAGAAACTTAAGATTTGACTGTATACAGCGGCCACAACTGTCTTTACTGAAGGCCTGCGAGCCTTACCTTTCTGTTATCATATATATATATATATATATATATATATATAAAAGAGCAACGTTGTAATCAAGCACTGCTTTACAGAATGTTATTTTGTATTCAAAAAGATAGACATTGGATTTGTATTGTGTCTTTACAAATGTTTTTCATGAAGGCCTGCGAGCCTAACACTAATGTTAACCTATTCTCAATAAATAAAAGATTTATTTAAAAAGAAAAAATCTGTGATTTAACAGCCACAAAAAAGTTGGGCAGGGTTAGAAGGGGAAGGCTTGCAAAGGATTCACACAAGAGAAGTACAGGTTTTGCAAGCTGGTTTTAGATATGTCTTTAATGAAAAAATGCATAATTAAAAACACACATGATTTCACTGGGGTTATATCTACTAAAGAGTGATTTTTATTTATTTTTTGCATTAGAGTAGTGGAGTTCCTTTAAGTACCTTTTTTTTATTAATTACCCTAATTTATTAGTTTCTAAAATGTAATTTAGAACAAGAACAGTGTACTTACACAGATTGATATCTAAATGCATTTATTGCAGTTTATAGACACATTGCTGGGAGTATTATTGCTGTACAGCTCTGTTCTACAATTGATGAAGAAAGAAAGAAACAGCGAACCAAATCTGAAAGGGAACACTGATTGATGGGGGGGTAACCCCTGCGGCTTAAGCAAAAACAAAAAGTTTTTGAGCTCGGTTCTACATTTAGAAAACAAGAAAAGAAGGATAGGAAAAGTGAGACACAGGGATCTGGGCCCCAAATAGGGCTCCTAAATAGGGACAGTTGGGGTCTATGCTTTACCAATTCTCTAAAGCTTTCGCTTTAGTAAATAAGCCAATTTGTCGTTTTGGGCCTTGAAATGTGTCTGCCTCTCTCCAAATCTATTACATTATTGAGGTTTTCATTAAATTTAGAATAATGGAGAACTGACAAAGGAATTGCAATTTTAAACTAAAAAGTAGCACTTTAAAAAAATAAAGTTGGCTTTGTTCCAAATCAGATTTGTCGTTCTAAAAACTGCAACTCAACTGACGTCTCAATTAAAATTAATATTAATAAGGACACACGTTGGCACTGACTAGAGTTACTCAACATACGCACTGGAAATAAATGTGCAATGAATGAGGTTAATTCCTGCAATGAATGTGATCTGACAAGGCTGAATAGAGCCGTGGCAAGTTTCTATTGGCCTCATTTTTCCCTCATGTAAGAAACATTAAGTAGTGCAATTTGCACACATTACAGTGTCACAAAATTTGATGGTTTTTGAAATATCTCCCTCACTTTCTCAATAACAAGCTCTCACAGAACCCTTTTCATCTGGTGTAAAGTTTTCTAAAAGCATTGGTCAAACATTCAAAGACAAGGAGGAACTGGGGTGGAATACAGATGAGATTAAACAAGGGCTAAAATCTCTGCACATTTTCAAGAGTTTGCATTGCAATGAGAGGCTAATAATTACAAAAAAATAGAAATGAAAAATCAATAAGGTCTGCCCACAAACATAGCCAATTAATTTTGAATACGGAACATTTAAAGAACACTCCAGCCTGCGGCCAAATCACCTTCTAAATGTACAACAAAGATAATGCGAAAAAAACCTAAACATGCAAAAAAGATAAAAAAAAAAAAAAAGTTAAATCCCCCTTTTTTTTTTTAAATATTCAGTCCAGCTTCCCCAAATATTTACAGTGATGGGTATCACAATGATAAATTAAAAGCTTTATATACTTTTTACCAGAGCTGAGTCACCCTAATTATTATTATTATTGACATTTATATAGCGCCAACAGATTCCATAGCGCTTTACAATATTATAGGAGGGGGGATTTAACTATAAATAACAAGAAACCTTACAGGAACGAAAGATTGAAGAGGACCCTGCTGAAAACGAGCTTACAGTCTATAGGAGGTGGGGTATAAAACACATTAGGACAGGAAATAGCAATCAAATAAGGTGGGAGTAAAGCAGAGCTGGAGGAGAGAGTAGAGTGCTGCCCTTTAAGAGAGAGCAAGAGACAGGTATGTGAGGTAGAGGTTACTCTGGGAGGCCATAAGCTTTCCTAAAGAGATGGGTTTTAAGGCACGATTAAACGATTGAAGACTAGGGGAGAGTCTGATGGGGGTAGACAGACTATTCCATAGGAAAGGAGACGCCCATGAGAAGTCCTGCAAGCACGAGTTGGCCATACAGGTGCGAGCAGTGGACAGGAGAAGGTCATAGTCAGAACGGAGAGACCGAGAAGGGGCCTACCTATGGCTCTGTGAAGAGATATATGTGAAGATGATATATGTCTGTCCTGCATTGCATTGTTATACGATGACAAAATTAAAATAAAGAATATTTTTTTATTTTTTTTTAAAGAAACATTGTGTCACATAGTTCAGACTAAGTTTATGAAAGGCAGTAACAAGGGAAGGAAATCAGCCACATTGGACATTTCCTTTGGGAGAAGAACTGGTGTTATTGTATATTATAAGTGCCATTTCATACAGGCAAGACCTTTCCTAAGATACCAAAGACATTTGTACACTTTGACAGATCATTTACACTTGTCATTATGAAAAACCTCTACCAGGTATCCATTGCTACAGGGATATCATACATGGTCTTAGCAGGTGTAGAGATTTTACTTACTTAATAAAGCTGATGATGTCATGGACTGTGATTTAAAGGAGCAGCCATGTATGATTTGTGGTATGATAAAAAAAATATTTACTTCCGATATAATTACAAAGTAAGGAGATTTATTAAGTGAACAGAAGAAGGGACCAGTCATTATAAATGATTTGCTTCGAGCGCAGACATATTTCTGGGGCTTTCTCCTATTTCTAGCTGGGAAAGTCAGATCTCCAGTCTGGGAAATGAAGCTTAGCAGCTATATTTACTATGCTGTAAGAGGCACCTTCAAGCAGGAATAAAAAAAAAATAAAAAAAAAATCAGCTATATCAGGGGTCCTCAAACTGTGGACCTCCAGATGTTGCTGAACTACAACTCCCATGATTCTATGTAATTCAAAGAATCATGTGAGTTGTAGTTCAGCAACATCTGGACAAACTTATATTACTAATATGTGACAAACAGAGCTCAGACCTAGTGGGTAGATAACATTGACCTGTGCTGGACACATTGAGACTATCCCAGAAAGCATGTAATTGAACACACTTATGGTGCGCAAAACAATGTGCTTAATATCATATGCACAAATATCTCGATTTATGTAAAAATGTGTTTCGTTAATAAGCGAATCGCTTCGTATAAATAAAAACCCTTTCAATCCACACCTGAACAAATCAATTTTATTTTGCCGTGCACAAGTCTACTGCACAATATTATATACCTGAGATTCAATGCGCGGATATTATATGTAGTGTTTACAAAGACATCTACATCACTCTCTATTGGATGGCTATCATCACAACGGGATTTTTTCCAATCCATCCTTGATTTGATAGTTGAATAAATGTCATTGAAAGTCAGTTTGCACTGTACCAAGGATCATCTATAGGAATCCAGTGAAATTTTGGAAAATAATCTTTACCTGCTTACACCTGCATTTCAATTCAGAGGAAGCTAATACGACACATATCTTCACAAGCAGACAAACATCCTTTATCAGCCACATCATGCATGCAGGGCCGGCGCGTCCATCAGGGCGCACCGGCTCCGGGGGCGCAAGATTTCAGTGACCGGCAGGAGGGAAGCTCTACCTCCTGCCAGGCCACCTTCTGGACCCCCGGCGCGGCGTGCGGCAGTGGTGTGATCAGACGTGGCAAGGGAGCTCTAATCTCGCACGCCGTCTGCTGATGCCGCTGGAGCCGGAATATGACGTCATTTTCCGGCTACCTCTCCTGGTAAGGAGGCTGGGTGGAAAATGTTTATTTATTAAAATAGTTAGTGTATGTGATGTGTATGTGTGTCTGTGTGTGAGTGTGTGTGAGTGTATGTGTGTCTGTGTGTGAGTGTATGTGTCTGTGTGTGAGTGTATGTGTGTCTGTGAGTGACTGTGTGTCTGTGAGTGACTGTGAGTGAGTGTGTGTGCAAGTGAGTGTATGTGTGTCTGTGTGTGAGTGACTGTGTGTCTGTGAGTGACTGTGTGTTTGTGTGTCTGTGTGTGAGTGAGTGTGTGTGTGTCTGTGAGTGACAGTCTGTGTGTCTGTGAGTGACTGTCTGTGAGTGTGTGTGTGAATGAGTGTATGTGTGTCTGTGTGAGTGTGTGTGTGTGGGAGTGTATGTGTGTCTGTGAGTGACTGTCTGTGTGTCTGTGAGTGATTTTACGAGTGTTGCATGTGAGTGTATGAGTGTGTCAGTGTATGTGTGTGTCTGTCAGTGTGTGTTTGTGAGTGTCTGTCAAATCAGTGAGAGTATCTTTGTCATTGAGTCTGTGTGTGACTGTCAGTGTGTCTGTCAATGAGTGTCAATCAGTGTGTGTGTGTCAGATCAGTGAGTCTGTGTGTTTGAGTGTGTGTGACTGTGACTGTCAGTGTGTATACACCACTGAGTGTAGCGTGGCGGAGCGCAGTGATGGAGCTTCTGTTTCCTGTACCCGGCCAGACTGACCAGAGGTGCTCACTGAGAAAGCACTCCCTGTCAGTCCAGCCAGGTACAGAAAATTGAAGCTCCTGTAGGGAATATCCTCCGCTTGGCAACACTACAAGAGAGGTAGGAGGCACACCAGGAAGGGGAGTGCGACCACTAAGGGGGTGGACCAAGGGACAGGGAGGGGAGAGAAATACCAAGGGACAGGGAAAAGAGGGGGGAGGTTAGAAGAACACTAAGGGACAGGGAAGGGGCTGTTTAAGAGGCACATAGGTGAAGATGTTATTTTGGGGTGGGGAAGGGAAGGAGGGGGGAGGGGCCAAAAACACATCTTCACCTATGTACCCAAAAATCCTTGCACCGGCCCTGCATGCATGTCATAGCACTGGCATCGCATGGGCATAAGCTGACAAAAATTTTGCCATATTGTCCTTGCAACAGCTTTGTCATGGACACAGATAGGAGGTATGGCAGCATAGGCTTAAGGAAGGGCAATGATAGACAGACAGATTATTGTTACATTCCATCCTCAAACACTACCCACTACCCAATGTTCCAACAGAAACCTATTTAATTCTCCTTTTATTTAATTTGCCTATAATGCAATATGTATTTGAATGTCTTTTTGCCAGAAATACATTTTCTCGTAGTACATTTTGTTGTAGAGTGTGATACCTTGCTTTCATTTTACAGCTAACAGCTGTCCTATTCCAAAATATTAATCACTTAATCTGGTCGTCATGACACCATAAAAAATTGCAAGTTACTATTCACTGGACATGGTGAAAGTCTACACCTTTGTCAAAGGGAGGTAGAGCTTACCTGTCTTTTGCTGATGATCACAGGGGTTAACTCTGATGGTCCTTTACCTATACCATGACCATTTTTATAGCAACTTCATAAAGTGCAGGAGCAGCGCTCTCGGTTGCCTAGATTTGTAATGTTTTTTTTTATTGTATGAAACAAACCCTGAGAATCAGTTTGCACATTCAAAATCCCAAGGTTGGTGGTGGAAGAATAATATTGCAGGTGATTGTTTTTGAGTGGAAAGTTAGAAGGTTAGAATGGAGCCTGCAAAACGCATGGATATTCTTGAGGAACCTTGTGAGTCAGAGCAACATATCAGCATTTTAGCAGAACAATAACTTAACTCACAAAGCCAAACCCACAAGGCAATGGTTGAACAACTAGTAAATTAATGCTCGAATGGTCCAGAGAAATTCCTGACTTGAGCCCAAACAAAACACTTTGGCAAGAATTATAGTTTTATGGGGTTTTGTGGTTAAGCAATGATTTCAGACCACTGAAGACCACCAACCAACCTATCACAAGAGGAGGAATTTTACTGCTGAGAACCAAATTTATTTATCCTACATTGCAAAGCTCCAGGACTGATCCAGAAAAATCCATATTAGTGGTTCTTGCAAACAATGCATCTACCAAGAGCTCAATTTCTTCAACACAATACTGGTTTACATAGTATTATGTATAGAAAACGGGGCAATGCATTTCGATAACTAACCCCTAGTGACACAAAAAGAAAAGGATTGCGAGAAGTCTGCACATCTGAGCTTACAATCTATGAGACACATTTTGCTTGCTGATACATAATCTCCACATCATATAACAATTTAGTATTTAGTACTCCAAATTGGACTACCCTTCTATAAAATGTAACAATATAGATTGCAGATTAAATGGACTCTCCAGACCTCTAAAGAACCTCAGGTTAACTGCATGACCCTATTGTCCCAAATGATAAATCATTGAAGTGGTTATGGTGCTTGGAGTAACTTTTTAATTCAACACAATTATTTTGGTTAATTCAACACAAAAGTTTACTTTTGGTTAAAATGTTACAACTGTTTAACACAAATCCAAATTGATAAAAAAAAATTCTAACCATTTTAAAGTAAATAAATCAATATTTATAAAAATAAAATTACAAAATTATAAAAACGTATGTAGATAAATCAGAGCCAAAGTTTTCCTTGGCAAAATGAACACAAAAAAACTGTAAAATGCTTTGCACGCTCATCAATGAAATAATTCAGAATGTGACCAATAACCACAAAAAAAGAGGCTACATTTCAGATAAATGACCAGACACAATTAAAAAAATCCCAATAAAGCACCATTCTTTAATAGAATCTCAAAATGATCTGCTATTCACAAATAAATGGTTGAGCTCCAAGACAATCCTTTATTTTCTATGCATTGTTGGGAACTATAGCTTTTACTAGTCTCTTCGCTCTTTCACGATGCAGCACTTATTGTTGTTCTCCACTGTCTCTTGTGTGCAGATCCCAACCATGTGCAATAATTTTATTATAATGTTAAACTGAAAGGGATGGATCTCCAGAACACACCACCATTTCCACTGCTCCATGACCATGGTCTAGAAATATTCGAGGAGCCCCACTGCTGCAGAAGACTGTGAAGACCAGCAGATAAAACATCTAGAGCCAGTGACTAGTGATAGAAGTTCTAAGGAAAATGGGTCCATTTGTTGAAAAAGTATACTTTTTTATATACTTATTAACATTTGCATATTCTCATGAATTCCGTACTAACGTGTTCCCTTTTCCTTTCTTATAGCCTAGACTTGCAGGGGTAGCAGTCTTCAACAATCCAGATATTGTGGACTATATCTCCCATAATGCTCTGACAACCATAATGCTGGCAAATGATCAAGGGATATGTAGTCCACAACATCTGGAGTGCCAAGGTTGCCTGCTCCTTGATGTTTTACCATGGGCACACAGCTATGTTACATAGCACCTGGGACAAAAATGTATTTTAGCACCTCCCCCAAAATGCGCTGCTCCACCAACCCAAGCTAAACTTGACAAAGACCTCGTAGCAGGTCAAAACGTTGCTGCTCTGTCACATTTGTTTTTTAATCTAATAAATCTGCCCTTGGTTTGAACACCCTGAGTGCCTGGAGACCATTCTTCTGTTTGAAAGAAACATTTATTAGTCTGGATATGTATATGTGGGAGGAAGAAAAGACTTGAGCGTCTTCTGGTTCAGAACAGGTATTAAGTTTTGGTTAGAGAGAGGTGGTAAAAAGGGAGGTCGTTTAGAGGGATAGATGAATTTGAAAAAGTTACAAAGTAATGTCACGGAATTCGAGCAGTAGCAGAAATAGGACAAAAGCCAAAATGAAAGGTGGACATTAACTGCAACAGCAGATGTATTAGAGATAAAATAACCAACTTTATCACAAATGGACAAAACATCAAATAGGAAAGTTTTAAAGAAAGGTCACAATTTTATGCTTGAGTAGCAATGTTATGGAGTGGATAAAGGTTTCTACGTGGTGGGTAGGATGAAAGATGGAATTAATTAAAAAGACATTCTAAACACCAAAAGCAAGATGCCCCTGAAACCTTGCTGCTTCAAAGAGTACAGTTTCTGAGCATATTCAGTTTGCATGCCTACTACAGGCTGTCATTCGGTTAGCCACTATGGGCTTCCAACATAAATAGATCCAATTATCATTAAATCTACTTAACCTCTTCAATACCACAAATCGAGTACAAATGTTTTTTATTTCCATGTGTTTTGCTGCACAAAATTTAGTCCAAAATCTAGTCCATAATGCTTTACTCACCCTTATGTATACTCTAGCTATGCTTATCACCCTGTAGAGCAGGGTTATTCAAACTCTGGCCATCCAGATGTTGCTGACCTACAACTCCCATGATTCTATGGCTATCTATTTCATTCAAAGAATCATGGGACTTGAAGTTCAGCAACATGTGAAGGTCCAGAGTTTGGAGAACCCTGCTGTAGAGGAACAAATGTATCTGCCAGAAGCCACTAGTCACTGACACAATGAATATTACAGTACTGAAAATGTAAGCTAAACCCTGCTTTTAAATAATACAGGAAGTTTCAATGGGTGATAACATTCTTACAGTCAGATGTGGGGGCAGAGTGACTCTATCATTTCACTGTCAGCATTACATTAGCAGTCTTGAGATTGATAAAGATTGCTATAGTAGCTCTAAGTAAAAAATTTTTAAATATAAGATTTAACTTTATTTACAGTATGCGTGCATTATGCTTAAATCCGGACATTATTTTCAAATTCTGTTTTAATTTTTAGTAAGCTGCACTGCTAGTAATTCCTTCCTTACAAATACCTATAAGAAAGAAATGTGACCTTTTTTATTTATATATTTTTGTCACACCTACTGCATGTGAAGAAATTTGCCTATTTGCTTTTATGCTAAAATTTCAGACCCTGTGTGAAATATTGCAAGATAAAAGATACTGTGTACTGTCTAAAGCTTTTCATTTCCCAAATACTTTTATAAAAGATGAATAAATAAGTGAAAAATACAAATTTTGTAAATGTACATATTTTAAATTTTCAGTCTATCTGCAAAGCAGTCTATACAATTGCTGTGTTATGATTAGAGATGTCGCGAACCGTCCGCGAACTTCTCGCGAACGGTTCGCCACGGTTCACCGCGAGCTGTTCGTGGCGAACTCCGGTCAGCTGACATGTCCCGGCCAATCTCCAGCAGACCCTCCCTCCCAGACCCTCCTACTTCCTGGACATCTCTAGTTATAATATGTTTATAAGTTAGCTACGCATCCTTTGTTATGCTAATATTTTTTTCAATCAAAAAGTGCTCAGTAGTGAGGGGGTTAAAGGATTATTGCAACCAAAAAACATTGTTTTAACAAACAGTTTTCGGTCATAGCAACCCTTTATCGCCCAGACACTCCCTCTCCCCAAAAAAGATGGCAAATGTAAAATATGGAATAAATAAAAAATTATATGTAATCACATGCCAAAGCCAAGTTTTCCCAGCTGCCCAATACTCCTCCAATGACATCAGTTCCCCTTGCTTCAGAGATATGTCAGAGATGACGGGCTGATGGGAGGGTATGGGCAGCACAGGAGGTTGGGCATGTCACTATTTGCCGTCTGTCACCAGCATGCTAATAACACTAAGGGCCTAGGCTGGCTAACGATGCTCAAATGACATTGTGTAACTCCATCTCTGGCAGCAAAGGACTATTTCTCTGTGTGTGCATTTATTGTGAAACATTGCACTTGGAAACTCCTAGCACCATGACCACTTCAAATCACTAAAGTGGTCATGGTGGTTGTAGTAACTCTTTAACATTTAAAACGAGCATGCAAAACTTGTTGACGCCACACTCTTTGTGCATGCATTCAGTGCTTCTGAAATAAGCAATAGATTGGTGGGCTGTGATGTGAGAAGAACCTAATTGATCAATAACTTTATCAGAGGAGAATCAGGCTGCAATGAGGAGTCTATGAAATTAAAGTGAGGATATTCTAATCTAAGCTAAAATAAAGAAGGAGCATATTTATGTAAGAAGGAGCATATTTATGTATAAATGTTTTTTTTTTGTTTTTTTTAAATTAGCTTGGAAACAAGTAACTAGTTGTGGACCAAATGCTGTAGTACCTTAGAAAATTCAAGAAAGCAAAGTGTGATCGTGGGTCTAGTCAGGGATAGGCAACCTTACCCACAATGCTCTTATAATGATAATGATGCAAAGCATCAGGGATGATGTAGTCAACAACTTCGGGAGTAAGATAGGTTGCCTACCACTGGACAAGTTGATAGTATATGACATTCATAGAAATAGAAAAGAGAAATGATAAGAGATTATGTGAGTCTAAATTAATGAAAAATTAAAGAGAGGCGCTGGTAGTTAGGTAGTTCTGAACAGTCCAAAATTAAGATAAAAGGCCAAAACCTACTTGTGGATCTAAAGGGGCTAGATGGTGAAAGGATGATGCAGATATAAAAGACTAAATATTGCGCTGCGGGGAGCTGAGGACTGACTTGGTTAAATAGCAACCAAAACAATAGAGTTAGAAAAATACAGTTATTACATACTTACAGGCTTATTCACTAAAACAAGAATTGTCACGGATTCAAAGTGAATTCCAAATTTAAGGCCACAGTAGAAAAACTGGTTGCATCGTAGACTTGGAGAAGTTTTTCCAATTCACTTACTTTTGCCTTAAATTTTAAATTCACTTTGTACTCACTTTAAAAATCCCTACAATGCTCACTTTAGTAAAACACCATTTATGTCCTGGGGTACATTAATTTTAATGAGGTTTTAAACATTTTCCAAAGTCATGTCTAAAAGACAACATTGTATTAACCTGCACACACCAGAATAAACAATTCATTGGTTGCACTTAGAAATCTGATAACCTCAGATTGTTATTTGACCACCACTCTCATCACTGTCTTCCAGCAGCGGTTTGTGAATCCCAAACTGGTGAACTTCAAGTTACAGTTCAAAAACTATAATCAGAACAATCCTTTAGAATCGAATTCAAATGAAAATAAAAATCCAAAGTCACTGATATTGAAGCAACAAAACAAAAAGTGAGTAAATATTGCACAAGTGTACATTCATTTGATGATTTCACAGTTCCAAAAAGTATACAGTATCAAGTATATACATATGTGCCATAAATATGCAATTTATCTACAGATCATACATTTTTTTTTCTCCGACACTTTGTCAGTGTTGTTGACAGACACTTGAACAACTCCATAGACATGCTAATTGTATGTACATCTTTGCCATAACCCATTTAGAGAGCACAGGATATCCTCCAAAGCTGTGTGTACCAAAGGAATCACACTGTTTCTTTATACTCCTCAGCACAATTGGGCACTGTTTCTTTTGTGTTACATGGGAACATGGCATCAAAAACACAGTTCGCAGACAAGTTAATCAAAAAAATAAATAAATGTAAAATAACTGGCTTTTAAACGGTGATATCCAGCTACAACAGCTCACATAGATCCTCATTAAGTGCAGGGGTTGCTGTGTGTTAAGAGGGAAAAGCTGTCAAGTCCAAGTTTAAAATAATGTTTAACAAAAAGCATTGCTCTGTGATTACATAACCCAGCCACCAACCATTCAAATCCAATCAAACATTCCAATTTATAATATTAGGTTTATTAAAATAATACATTAATAAACAATAGCTAAATAACTCATAACCTTATACCATAGTATAATGTCAATGTTTATCAGAGATGGAAGTCCCATTTAAGTAGTAGAACGAGAGAGAGAGGGGGGGAGAGAGAGAGAGAGAGAGAGAGAGAGAGAGAGAGAGAGAGAGAGAGAGACTTTTTTTTTATCTGCTACAAACTTGCTAACACACACAGCTAAGCATATGTGCAGCATGGAAATTACTTTCACATACATAAACATCTGCCTCACTTTTCACACTCCAATGTCCCTTGCTTAATTCATGTTTTGTCACTTTCTGTTATGGTCACTTTTGGGGACATTTTTCCCAATAATCCCGTTACTGTGGCTGGATGCACACTCAAAGAAGACATTCCCATCCCCCTCTCCCCATCACAAAAAAAAACTCACCGATACAAGAAACTCCAAAGTCCCCACATAATCCCTCTCAGTCTTCAGCAGTTCACTGAGAACACACACTCTCAGGCGAAGCTGTCTCTCTAAATCCTTTGCACTCTCTCCTTTGCTGTCAGGTTTATTTTCCTCTGTCATAGTGATGTCTGGTTCAATAAGAAAAATTACCTGGTATCTCCCCCCAAAATTATTTAACTTTGTCACAAAAAAAAAAAAATACTGTCCACAATAAATCCAGAAGATGCTCCAAGTTAAACTCTGTGCTTCTTCTTCAAAGAAATTGCCATGTTTGTGAAACTTCCAAACTACTTAATAGATGAGTGTCCAAAATAACACACCAATAAAGTTGTTCACAAATTCACTGCTGAGATATCTTGTAACAAAAATAGAATGAAATAAATCCAGTTTGCAGAACTCCAGTCAGTAGTTAAGGGAGCACAGCAAATAATTTGGACATTCATCAAGAGATTGGTTCCATGTGATTCCAACCCCTTCATCCTAAAACCAGCCTCCTTTCCCCATTACCCACCCAGCACATTGTTATGCCCTCCTTCATCCTATCCAATGAATGTCAGGAAAAAGGAAAAAAACCAACAACCTTGGGAATGGTTGCATGCAAGGGCTGTCGGATTTAGAGTCACAGAGCAGGATAGCCCAATGCTAAGAGGTCCTCTGAAGTGTAAAGGATGCCAAAGTCTCTATAATCAGCAAGCACAGGTTCATAGATGGGACAGTATCTTAGACCTGCTGTGAAACCTTGCCTACATGAGGAAAATCTTCATTTTCCCATTCAGATACCATCCTTCCCACCTCTGAGATTTTACTCTCCCACATTAATCAGTGCAGCAGTACAATCCCTGCAAATGTCATTTAAACCAAAACACAGGAAAGAAAAGTAATTTAAAATAAATTCAGCTCTGCAATGCTAGCCGGGTCTTTAAATCAAGGAATTTGCAAAATGCTTGCAGATGTTTTGCCCAGTAACATCGTGTTCCTAAAGAGAAAATAAATTTTATTCGTTTTAGTGATTTTTCTTATAGTTTTAGATAGTAATAAAATATCAGTGATCATCACTTTATCACCACTTAGGTTAAAGTCTGGGTGTAGGTTTATTTGGGAGATTCTCTCTCTCTGTGTGTGTGTGTGTGTGTGTGTGTGTGTGTGAGAGCATTAGGGAATGTGTAAACTGTAAATGATTGTAGGAGTGTGTGCCTGTGTGAATGAGTGTGTTGGTTTGTGTGTCTGTGTGAGTGCATACGTGTGTCACTGTGTGTTTGTTTCTGCCTATCTGTGCATTCTTTGTGAGAGAGTGTAGTCAGTGGGGGATAGTTATCGAAGTGTTCTGACAAGTGGCAGCTAAATTCTGTCATTATATTGATCATATTTATTAAAGTAATCTAAAAAGGTACAGTATTATTCATACCATTTATTTTCCTTTATCAGACATTTCTATTCTTTTTTTTCTTTTTTCAGACATTTCAATTTTAGAAGACTTGTACATTTAAAGTGGCAGAAAAATCCCAATACTTTTCTGCTGGATAAAGTGGCAGAAAGATTCAGAAATAAAATGGTGCATATCCAAAATTGACAGTTACAATGAAAAACCAGATTTAAAAAAAACAAAACAGACGCATTTAATATATTGGACCAACAGTTCTCAAAAAATTAGCAGGAAAGTTGCTGGTTACACATTGATAAATCTCCCCCAATGTATCTGCCTTAGTGTGTGTTTCTAGATGTGTGAGTTTGTATATATAGGTGTGATATATGATACATACGTGTATGAGTGTGTATATCTGTGTGAGTGTGAATGTCTACATTTGTGAATGTATATATCTGTGTGAGTGTATGTGTGAGTGTGTGCATTTATGTGTGTATGTCTGGATGTAGATAATGTACTTATTTGTGTGAGTGCAATTGTATACATACATCTATGAGTGTGTGTATATCTGTGTGATTATGACTTTGTGTGTGTTCTTTATATAGATCCATTCATTGTTTATATGATTATGTGCTCTGTGTTATCTAAAGGAAGTGTTACAACAATAAGGCAGCAGGAACTGATTGACATATTTAAGTCAATAAAAAATTTCTCCCCCAAAAGAGCATTAACAAAATGTAAATGTTAGGTGTGGTTTTTGACTATTTAACACTGGGAAGGGTACATACTTAGTAAATTTTTCTGCGGATATGGTTTATATGAGGAATTTTGGTAATGTTATTTTTGGGCTTTGTGATGTTACCATAGTATTATGTCTTGTGATTTCTCCTTTAATACAAAGTGTCCTGTTTAGTGTATTTGTACTCTGAAGTCATGTTGTGGCTGCTGTAAATGTCTCCAAACCCTTTTAAGGCAGGTCATATAGCTTCCTTTGAAGTCATTTGCGGGATAAACAACAAAAAAAACAGATGCTTTCAATGATCAGACACAACAAGATTCCCCTAGAATAGGTCTGGTCCATAGATTAGGCCACAACTACAGTTCATTCACATGTTTCTTGAAAGGTTTTTAAAGGAACACTCAGGGCCAGCCCAAAACATTGGGTCCATGGATGAAATGATGCTACCCCCCCAAACACACTCGCCAGAACACACCAACATCCATTGATTTATTTATGCAGTGTGTGTAGTGGAGTTGTAGTCTGAGTGCAGTTTGTGTATTGTATGCAATGTGTGTAGTGTAGTGGATGCATTGTATGTGTTTGTGTAGTGGATGCAATGTCTGTGCTTGTGTAGTTGATGCAGTGTGTGTAGTTAATACAGTGTGTCTGTATGTATAATGGATGCAGTCTGTGCTTGTGTAGTGAATGCAGTGTGTGTATTTGTATAGTGGATGCAGTGTCTGTAATTGTGTACAGGATGCAGTGTATTTATTGGAAGCAGTGTGTATGTTTGTGCATTGAATGCAGTGTGTGTCTTTGTAGTGGATGCAGCATATGTTTGTGTACTGGCTGAAGTGTGTGTGTTTGTATAGTGGATGCAGTGTTTGTGTAGTGGATGCAATGGGTGTTTGTGCAGTGGATGCAGTTTCTGTGTGTCTTCGTAGAGGATGAAGTGTGTGTGTCTGTGTAGTGAATGCAGTGTGTGTTTGTGTAGTAAATGCAGGATCTGTGTCTGTGTAGTGGATGCATATTGTGTATTTGTGCAGTGAATGCAGTGTGTCTTTGTAGTGGATGCAGCATGTGTTTGTGTACTGGATTAAGTGTGTGTGTTTGTATAGTGGATGCACTGTTTGTGTAGTGGATGCAGTGGGTGTTTGTGTAGTAAATGCAGTGTCTGTGTAGTAGATGCATTGTGTGTGTTTGTGCAGTGAATGCAGTGTGTGTCTTTGTAGTGCATGCAGCATGTGTTTGTGTACTGGATAAAGTGTGTGTGTTTGTGTAGTGGATGCAGTGGGTGTTTGTGTAGTGGATCCTGTGTTTGTGTGTGTCTGTGTACTGGATGAAGTGTGTGTGTCTGTGTACTGAATACAGCGTGTGTTTGTGTAGTGGATGCAGTGTCTGTGTAGTGGATGTAGTGGATGTGTGTTTGGGTAGCAGATGCAGTGTGCATGTTTGTGTAGTAGATGCAGTGTGTGTGTGTTTTTGGGCTGTGGAGAGGAATGCAGTATTTTTTAAGGTATAATAAAATCTATCGCCCCTCCCTGCCTCTCTTACCTGCCTCTTACCCACTCCAGCATGCATTGCGTGCTGCGGAGAGTTGCCATAGAAACCCGCAGCTCGCAAGAGGAAAGATCCACATGCTGGAGGAGATGACAAATCAGATCTCTTGGCCCCCTCTTCACTGTACAAGGCCACAGGGGGAAATCAGATCTCTTGGCCCCCTCTTCACTGTACAAGGCCACAGGGGAAAATCATATCTCTTGGCCCCCTCTTCACTGTACAAGGCCACAGGGGCCCAGAAAACTGCTTATACATATAGCGCAAAACATAGTCCACAGGTGATGTTGGAAATTCTATTGGCGAAGACCAAGTGTGAGACATCTATAACAAAAAATTGCTACATTTAAAAAAAAAAAATGCCCCCAAATCTTGGCATGAATTGTCTTTTAGCAGCACCTTCAGCTATCACTGACAGGGAAGTGGATAAACTGTAACATTACCATGACAACATAACAACATACACTTATCATCATTCTTTTTTTACAACAATCGATTTGGGGTTGTGCTGCATTACCTGCCACAATGAGCCAGGCTTCAGTGTCTGCCACTTTGCATTTGCCAGTATCCACTGCTTTATGTCTTTATACTTCCCCCCTTAATACCACTATGAATGAGTGGGTATGAAGTTGGTGTTTTACCTGAATGTACACATTTAGCAAGAGATCTGATTGGTGTTCAGACTATGTTGTTTGTACTTAAAACACAGTATAAGGAGGAATGTAGCAATTCCTAACTATACAGATTGACAACAAACAACCAATGCAGGCTCAGCATTCTATCCCTTTTATGTATTGTGGTTTATACTTATCACAGTTCACTATTTTTCCAAGGCATGTTAATTGTTCCAATAAGCCTGTTTTATCTATATAAACTCAAAAGTCTGATAATGGGCAATCCTGGTGCCTCAATATGAGTCTACAGTCACTAGATTACTGTGTAGTCTCAAACACTGGCTTTTGTACTAAATGACTGTTACTATAAGGCAAACAGGCCCCTTTCATCTGCTTCACACTGTTAAGGATTGAACAAGGGTCATTTGTGAACAAAGGTAAATAAATTAAGAAGAAAGCACAATTACTAAACTCTTCAAGACCCCTGAATAGACCCTGTAATGTACAACACTGTATACATGTATTTAGCATATCAAGAAAAATGTATCATAACAATATAGGTAGGAGAACTCACTTGAAATCGAAAAAAAGTTAAATGTATCCTTCCTGGTTAAAGGGAACTGTGACTACACATGATTTTTAAAGGACCACTCTAGGCACCCAGACCACTTCAGCTTAATGAAGTGGTCTGGGTGCCAGGTCCAGCTAGGGTTAACCCTTTTTTTAATAAACATAGCAGTTTCAGAGAAAATGCTATGTTCATAATAGGGTTAATCCAGCCTCCAAATCATCTAGTGGCTGTCTCATTGACAGCCGCTAGAGGCGCTTGCGTGATTCACACTGTGAAAATCACAGCGAGAACACGCAAGCGTCCATAGGAAAGCATTCTGAATGCTTTCCTATGAGACCGGCTGAATGCGCGCGCAGCTCCTGCAGCGCATGCGCATTCAGCCAAAAGGGAGGAGAGGAGGAGGAGAACTCCCCGCCCGTTGCTGGAAAAAAGGTGAGTTTTAACCCCTTCCTCTCCCCAGAGCTGGGCGGGAGGGGGACCCTGAGGGTGGGGGCACCCTCAGGGCACTATAGTGCCAGGAAAATGAGTATGTTTTCCTGGCACTATAGTGGTCCTTTAATATTAGGTTTACTTATCAACATATTTAACAAATATGCGTTTGTAAAGTGGGAAAAATCAGTGAAACATAGAAATTCACACGTTTTTTTTCTGTAACGGGGTGCCTCCATCTTAGTTACCTGATAATCATTGTTGTGAGCTTTGTCTTTTGCACAGCCAGCATAAAGGGATTTTATAGTGCCAGGAAAACAAAGCCGTTTTCCTAGCACTATAGATTTCTGAGGCCTTGCAGAGCGTGAGGACATCCAGTGTCAGATAGCAGACCAAAGGTCCATTTCTGTTCTGGAAGTCTCTTCAGTGGCTGTCTGCTAAACAACCACTAGAGTAGGAGTTAACCCTCAGAGGTAATTATTGCAGTTTCTCAGAAACTGCAGGGTTAAGATACGTGGGGCATTGCACCCAGACCACTTCAATGAACTGAAGTGGTCTGGGTGCCTACAATGTCCCTTTAAAAAGAGGAGAAATGAAACAATGTTTCTATTTCTTTTCTCCTCATTTTCAATGTGTGCATTGGCTGTGCCTAGAATTAATTGGATAGTGATGCAATTTGCTAAATTTTTTATGTAAAGTTAAAATTAAATGGAGCCTCACCGAAAAATTTTTTAATTATCCAGTAGTATAATTTCCTTAGAAGTGACATTTCCCTATACTGATATTTTTGGCTGCAGTGTGGAAGAGATGGAATGAGATGAAGAATCATATAGCTGAAGATGTGAATCCGAACTATAAATTGTAAGGTTCATGCACAAGCACATAGTTTAAAGTTAGCAAAGGTTTGTGGTGATATCTCTCTTTCATTTCAGTCTTTCTAGTTTCCATTTTTATTTTATTTACATTACATTTGCATAGACAAAACTAGAAAACTTCTACACTAACAGCAGAGACGCATGTTTTTTAAATATACATTGATATGATTTTCTCTAAAATTTTCCATTTGTTTTATCCTTTTATATTTGCTACCCGAAACTGTATTTCAATAGTTAGCAGCCGTGCTGATATTGCATGTTTAGAGTATTCAATCACCTTAAAGGAGGCCAGAGCCTCCTTCTGATCGCCCAATCCAGGAATCATACTCAGGGATGCTTTTTTATTAATTTTGGCAGCAAATAATAAAAAATATGTATTCTGGAATAATAACCTGGCCAAGAGAAGTGGTTGTCACCATGGATGTCAATACCTGGAAACTACTCACTATGAATGGAGGATTCCACCTGAAATCCATGGCACAGAGAATATATGACAGCCGGAAGGAAGGAGGTCTAGGTCTGATGAGTGTCAAGGCCACAGTCCTGGATGAAACACAGAGCATCCACAAGTACATCACGAAGATGGTGTTCACAGATTAACTGCTAAGGGAATGCTTGAGACAACAACAGATAGAAGATACAGAAAAAAAGGAGGTTCCATGGCAAGACAAACTTTTTCACGAGGTGTACCACCGGCAGATAGTGGATGGGGTTCACAAGAAACGCTACTGGGGGTTGGAAAATGCACGACTAAAAGACAGCACTGAGGCACTAAACTTAGCACTGCAGGGACAGGCATTCAGCACCAGATCAATAGAAGTGGGGGGAGGGGTCTACCAGACCAGACAGGACGCAAAGTACAGACTGTGCAAAGAAGCCTCTGAGACAATCCAGCACATAATCAAGATTGTGTAACAAAATATCTGCACATAATATGGGCTGGATCTGTCCAGATGGGAGATACCAAAAGGGTAGCTGAGAATGAAAGGGCTAAAATCCTATTAGACTCTCAGATCCAGACAGACAAGCAAGTAGTAGCAAACCAACCTGACATTGTGGTATTGGACAAGGAATGGAAGACTGCAATGGTGGTGGATGTGCTAATACCCAGTGACCAGAGCATCTGAAAGAAGGAACGTGAAAAAGGTGGACAAATACCAAGGACTGAAAGAGTAACTAGAAATTATGTTGAAAGTGCAGTAGTAGTCCCAGTTGTTCATAGGCGTGCACACGGGGTGTGCCGGGTGTGCCTGGGCACACCCTAATCCCTGCGGCACGCCTATGTTTTGAGACCGCGCTATCCGAGCACCGGCTCTGCTCTAAGCCTCCCTGTCCACCGGCCCACAGCAGCATGGAGGAAGGCTGGAGAGGACCCGTGGAGCTCTAGCCAGCAGCTCCACCGGGTTCCTCTCGCAGGCTAGAGTTCACTCTCCACTGCACCACCAGGGAAGGCAGCAGCAACAAGGATCCCCCCTCCCTACATAACGTAAGAAGGGAGGGGTGATATTAACTGATCGGCCCCCACCTCCACTGGACCACCAGGGAAGGCAGCAGCACGGTCCCCCCTCCCTACATAAGGTAAGAAGGGAGGGGGGATATTTATTAACTAATCTGCCACTACCTCTACCCCCACAAATCACCCAAACATACAGCAGACACACACAGCACCCACACACACACACACAGCACCCTCACACACAGCACACTAACAGTACCCTCACAAACACACAACACCCACACAGCACCCTCACACACAGCACACCAACAGGACCCTAACACATACAGCACACTACCAGTACCCTCACACACACACAAACACCCTCACACACACTACCAGCACCCTCACACACACACATCACACTGCCAGCACCCTCACACCACACACACACTGCAGTGTATGTATATGTGTGTATATATATATATATATATATATATACACATACACGCGGCGTGTGCTTGTGCTTTAGGGTGCACACCCTAATGCAATAAGCTGCGCACGCCTATGCAGTTGTTATAGGAGCACTCGGGGCTGTGACCCCCAACTGTGGGGAGTGGCTTTAGCAGATTCCAGGTGGGACATCTGAGATCACTGTTCAGAACCCTCAGACTCTGATTAGAGGACCAGAGAATGAGGAATAGGCAAAAATACTACTAGAGGGGTGAGAAAGTCTATAAACTCCCATACACTGCTGATAGGTGGAGGATAGGAGGATAGGAGATGGACAATATAATGTCCACCACCCGTGGCCCATTGGTGGTAGGAGTGAGGGGGTAAAATAGCATGTCCGTCTTCTTCTTCATGTTTGAGCTCAATGAGTGTGGGTAAGTGGAAGCAGAAGCAGGACCCCATAGTTATTTACAGGCCCTTTTCAAGCACTAATTCACTACACATTTTTCAGATCAGTGAGCAACCCCGCTGTGTATGAACGTGAGACTAATATATAAGTCACAAGTTACAAATCCGCCTGCAAGTAAGAAGGAGCGCACTAGATGAAGCTTCCTATATTTTTTTTCATGTGAAGAGTGAGATCGTTTAAACGAGTTTGCAACTTATGTGTCTAATTATCAAATTGTTTAACATCATGCGTCTGTATATACAACATGTTTCAATACTTTCTCCTTGTAGTATGTGCTACCAGGTGAACTCTTCACTCTGAGAGCAATCATTGCAAATAGTACATTAAGCATTTTATATGTATCTGGCGCACTGCTCCAATTTGTAGTTTTTGGCCTGTTTCTCTCCTTTCCTTTGATAATTGTTAACTCCGCTTATAATACTGCAAACACTGGCTCTGAGCAATCAAAATGGCATCTTAATGTCTCTTCTTTTCACTTATTGGTGTATTGTCAATTGTACTAAGTGCCATAAACTTGGTGGCTCATTGTACTTTTATTGATGCTATAAAGGCTAGTTTTGGCGAGTGTTTTATGTCCTACAGGGAATGGGAGGGACAGCTCTAAGTTCCATTTTCTAACTGACTTATACATTGGTCTTCTAAATACACTGTTTCAGTGAAAAACAGCAATATTCAGTGATAATATACCACAACAGGTCAATAAGTCCGTAAATAGAGATGTCCCATATAATGATACAGTAATCCACCTCAAACCCCATTCCAAAGAGATCATTTGAGAGGTTATATATGCCGATGAAATACTACAGAGGATAGTGCTCTGTCGGCAGTTTCTAAGATTTCCGGATTCAATTCCAGGCCATAGCTGGTTAAATACAATAATGTTATGGCTATGTGACTGTAATGAGAATACAGGGGCAGTCAGTCCCATGCTTGGACTTCAGACCTAACCAGACGAGCCATTTGTCCCTTCTTTGATGCAAGAAAATAACAGAAAGCTATCTATAATCATCCCAAGTTGTAACTTACTAGCAGTATTTTACTTCAGAGTAGAGATACCCAACATTAACTGTGCTTTCACATGGGTCAGGGCCAGACTGAGAAAACATTTTACCTGGGCAATTTAAAATCAGAGAGGCCCAGTTGGTGGGGATGGGCCTGGAGAGGGGACATGTGGTGTCATCACCAATCACAAGCATGATCTCCCCAAAGTGAGCGTGTTAATTCAGTGCTTTTTCAGGGCAGCCCATATGCAGAGCTCTCACATGAAATAAGGCCGAAGAGATCCCACATGGAAAAAGGCCCAGTGTTGGTTTTGCACAGTGCAAACAAATTTAGTGACACACCTGTGCTGAATTTACTGGTGAGTTGTCTCTGGTGTTTCTATAAGTAAAATACTAGGGGACAAAAAACACTCAACCGGACAATTAATGGAGGTAGAGAAAAATATATTTTATGATTGGGAAAACAGGCAATTGCAGTTGAAAACGTTAAGCTAAGAGGTTGACTTTGTCCATAGTAAGGAAAAGACACCTCAAATTAGTATGGAGTTGACACAGGTGATGCTAATACGTAGGTGGGGATCGAAGTGGATTGAAATGAAGTTAGAGGAAATAGCACTGAGATCAGCAAGTAGGATCTTACAAGTAGGTTAGCTATTATGTAGAAAACTAGATTTTGCCATTGGTATAAGGCAGTAGAGGAAAGGAACATGCCAATTAGGATGGCAAACATACAATGAATGGATGGACTGAGATTTACAGAGGACAATGCAGAAACATGGCAAACTCAGGCAGACACGACATCAGGCTATTAACAAGCATTATGACATACTGGATTCAGGATCAGTTCTTCAGCAAGGTAGTTTCAAAAAGCAGTTTATGAAAGACAGCAAGGAGGAAAATAATAATAATACACCACATAAATAGACAACCCCTGGTAAAAGCACAGTAAAGCAGTGGGTATTCATTCTACTATTAGTTCCTTCTGCTGAACGCTGCTGGAGGAAGTCACGCACCCAGTTTGACTTCCTCCACTGCAAATTCATGTTGCGTTCATACAGCACAGCCCTTGCCCTTGCCAAACGCTCCCAGGCCCTTCCCTTCCTCTGCTGGAACCAAGTGCCAGCTGCCGGTGAGGGAGATCTTTGATCTTCTCACCAGCCCGAGTGAGCTTACAGCAAGGCTGGCTCTGCATGGGCCGGCAGGTGAGATGAAAGGATCTCCTCTGTCGGACTTGGTCCACGGCCATCGAGGCCCACCGGGCGTTTTCTGCAAAACCCACCACCGCCCACCTGAAATCTCATATCGCCCACTAGTGGGCGTTAGGGAGTTGGTTGACTGCCCCTGGTTTTAGGGATGTGCATGGGCAAAATATTTTGTTCGGCACTTCCAAAATTCGGGACTTTGGCAATTCTGCACTTTGTCACTTAGGTTCGGTTCAGCAATTTGAAATTAGGGACTTCGGCAATTCGGCACTTCTGCACTTCGGTTCGATTCGGCACTTCCGAAATTCGGAACTTCAGCACTTTGGGACTGCGGCAATTCCCTAAGCCTAACCCTAACCCTACCCATACCCCTAACCCCACCCTTACCCCTACCCCTACCGCTAATCCTACCCCTACCGCTAAACCTATCGCTAGCCCTAACCCTAACCCTATCTTGGGATTCCTGTCATCATTCGCTTAATTTTCCCTCCCTCTCCTGTTTTGCCACTTTTCAGAAATTTGAAGCACTTCGGCACTTCCGAAATTCAGCACTTCTGCAATTCGGTTTGGTTCGGCACTTCAGAAATTCAGCACTTCGGCACTTCGGCAATTCGGCACTTTGGTTCGGTTCAGCAATTTGAAATTAGGGACTTCAGCAATTCGGCACTTCTGCACTTTGGTTCGGCACTTCCGAAATTCGGAACTTCCGCACTTCGGGACTCCGGCAACTCCCTACGCCTAACCCTAACCCTACCCCTACCGCTAAACCTACCCCTACCGCTAAACCTACCCCTAGCCCTAACCCTACCTTGGGATTCCTGTCATCATTCGCTTAATTTTCTCTCCCTCTCCTGTTTTGCCACTTTTCAGAAATTCTAAGCACTTCGGCACTTTCGAAATTTGGCACTTCTGCAATTTGGTTCGTTTCGGCATTCCAGAAATTCAGCACTTCGGCACTTCGGCACTTCGGCACTTCGGCATTTTGGCAATTCGGCACTTTGGTTCAGTTCAGCAATTTGAAATTAGGGACTTCGGCAATTCGGCACTTCTGCACTTCGGTTCAGCACTTCCGAAATTCTGAACTTCGGCACTTCGGGACTCCGGCAACTCCCTACGCCTAACCCTAACCCTACCCCTAACCCCGCCCTTACCCCTAACCCTACCCCTACCGCTAAACCTACCCCTAGCCCTAACCCTAACCCTACCTTGGGATTCCTGTCATCATTCGCTTAATTTTCTCTCCCTCTCCTGTTTTGCCACTTTTCAGAAATTCTAAGCACTTCGGCACTTTCGAAATTCGGCACTTCTGCAATTCGGTTTGTTTCGGCACTTCAGAAATTCAGCACTTCGGCAATGCGACACCGGCAATTCTTCAAAACCTATCATTTTTCCAGGACTTATCCTACAATGCAAGGATGGGAAGGAAAAACGTTTAACCCCTTAAGGACACATGACATGTGTGACATGTCATGATTCCCTTTTATTCCAGAAGTTTGGTCCTTAAGGGGTTAAACAACTCTGGAGGAGTTAAGGGGACACTATAAGTACCAAGATCACTTCAGCTCATTGAACTGGTCTGGGTGCAGTGTCCCTTTCACACTTAGTTCTGCAATGTAAATCATTGCAGTTGTTTTTAGAAACTGCAATGATTACATTGAAGGACTGAGACTGCCTCTAATGGTTGTGAATCAGACAGTAAATAAAAGATATAAAGTGCATTTAAGTTAAATAAATCGTGTTTTTTTTTGGTGGGGGTTCTCTCTTCTTTTTTTATTTTTCTACATTTTCCTGCTGTCTATCTTGGAGAGAGATATAGATTTAGTTTTTAAGCCATGGATATACCATTCTCATTTTTTTTTTTAAAGAACTGCCTAATAGTTTTCCTTGGGGTAGAGACTTGAGCATTAAAGAGAAGGGTGCCGGTAATAAACCTGCATTATTCTTGTGCTTTATGTTATGTTTTGTCTCTCATTTTGTAAGGCGAATGGAAAAAAGACATTTGAAACAAAGGTTGGGATATGGAGGAAATGTCGGGAAAATCTAAGAGACGACAATACTTAAAATAATGATCTTAAATGTACGGTGACTAAATATTATACAAAAACAAGTGAGTTTAATAGATTTGTTGGGGTAAAGGAAAATATTGAAATAGCACTAATTCAAGAAACACACCGGAAGGGAGAGGAATCTAAAATGTCATGATCTCATTCAGGGAACATTTATACTAGCTGAAAATTTTAAAGAGACACTATAGTCACCAGAACAACTACAGATTACTGTAATGCAATGTTCTGGTGTGTATAGTATGTCCATGAAGGCATTTTATGTAACCACTGCCTTTTCAGAGAAAAGGCAGTGTTTACATTGCTCCCTAGGGACATATCCAGTGGCAGTCACCCAGAAGGCCACTAGAGATGCTTCCTGGGTCACTGCTGCAAGATGTACAGCACTGATGTTCAGCATCTCCACGTTCTGCATGGAAACGCTGAACATACCTCATAGAGATGCATTGATTCAGTGCGTCTCTATGAGGAGACACTGATTGGCAAGGGCTCCATTTCGCTCCATGGCTGAGTTGATCCGAAAGAACAATTTTAGCCATTTCAGTGCTTTCCTATGGGAAATCAATTCTGATTATCTCAGCCAAGAGGCAGATCGGGAACGAAACCAATTCCAGCGGATCAGTGCTGCACTGGAATAAAAGCAAATTTATTACCTATTAAAGGGGAGCAAGGGGGGGGCAGCAACCTAAGTAGTGTTTTTTACACTATAGTGTCAGGAATACAAGTTTGTATTCCTGACCCTATAATGTTCCTTTAAATGTCTAGTGGAACCATAGTTGGACGAAAGATGCAACAGGGATGTAAAGTAGAAGCATATCAATTAAGCTTGGCAAGACCTTTTCATGAATTTCTGTGTAAAAATAAACTTGATGGCATATGGCAAACCCTTAACCCAGATGTAATAAATTACACCTTTTTTTGTATTGATATGTTTTTTGTTAATGATAAGGTAATTAGTGACAGTATTAAAATTAAAGAAATAACCTGGTCAGATCACAAGTTGGTTATTCTTGAACAAATTATAGTATGAATAGGCCTTTTTTGAGGATTAAAGAAAATATATTGGAGGGAAAACAATATGTTGATGAATTAATAAAAATAGAACAATTTAACTCAATGTATATCGTTAGTGAATGTGTGAAATGCATATAAATGTGTGATAAAGAGTCTTCTGATTAGTAGAGAAGCCTATATAAAGAAAATTAATCTCAATAATTTACTGGAGTTTTATTTAAGATTGGAAAATCTGAATACACAAAATGAAAATAAAATCAATAATATGGTCTGGGAAATAGACCAAAGAAACAGATTATTAAATTACTAACTATAACAGCTAGTAGGATTCTAATAATAAAAAAAAAATATACAGAAACAGTATTATAACTGGAAACAAGGCCAATAGATTATTAACTCAAACATTATTTAAACAAAATATGTCTTCGAGAATCTACAGAATTATTAATAATGGTAAGACCAGTGTAAAGCCTGAGCAGATTGGTGTAGAATTTTAATTTTCTGTACAATATAAAGAAGAAGGAAAATACAAGTGAAACTAAATTAAAGAATATCTTAACTCTGTAGATTTATTAAAACTATCAGAAGATAAATCAGTCCTATTAGAGAAAAACGTATATGAAGAAGAAATTAAAATGGTAATAAAAAGTCTTAAGAAGAATAAGTCACCAAGAACTGTTTTCGGCTAAATTTTTTAAAACCAGCTTAACACCTTACTTAATTAAACTGTTTGAACAGACAAAAGAAGATGGTACTTTCCCCCCGAGATGTTATGCGTAGCCATTCTTCTGAAATTAAAAATTATCTGCCAATATCTTTGATAAATATTGATATGAAAATATTTTTGGCAATATGGGGGAATCGTATTACAAAATCTGCTACCTTGTTTAATAAATAAATATCAGGTTGTATTTATTCAAGGAAGAGACTGAAATGATAATGTGAGGAAGATAATCAGTGTGGCGGTATACCCTTGAGTAGCCGGGTTGTCACCACCAAGATCACCTGGGAGTGTTATGCTCTCTGCTGCAGTATATACCGCGGTATCGCCCAAACACTGGTCGAGACTTAGTAAAAAGGTGAAGAAGAACTGGATTTATTGAGGCAAAGCACCGGAATTTATACATAGACCACTAGCATGGGGTATCTCCGTGTCTGGGTGAGAATTGAGTTAACTCTTGGTTAGTATCTTGCAAAACAGAAATCACATAAAAACATACATCATATAATAGAGCACCCCTACATGTCATATATGCCTGGAAAAGTCCCTCTGGAGCACCATCCTGTCCAAAAAGTGCCCGAATTGGATTTGGCTAGTGGGAGGATGAAGTTAGCCTCCAATCCAGTGCCGGGTTAAAGAATGCTGGGTAGAGCTTCCCGGTCATCAAAAAACACAGCGATTTCTGTGCATACATGGAGCTCCCCCAAATCCATGGTGACATTCAATGCCTCGCCACCCCCTCTATTAACCCTCCAAAAATTGCTACGATTGCTGTTCCTGGGACCGAGAGCATGGGTGGCTCCCAATCAGGTGCATCGTGCCTCAGCTGCCCCCCCGGTGGGTGAAAGGTAACTCTGGGGCTGTGAACAAGGGATGCTGGACTGGGAGGCACAGGCTGGAGGTTTAGTCCCTAGTTAAATAGTCTTTTATGAGATGGAGAGCTTGGGAGACAAGTACATGGCTAAGGTAACCGTCCTAATCAACACTGGAACGGAGGTACCCAAAAGGGAAGATCCCATGCTGGCCCGGTCATTAGATGCTGGAAAAGCGTTTGACAGGGTCAGTTGGGACAGCCTAGAAGAGACATCTCTATGAGGTGTAGAGAAGGGATAATAGGAGCAATTATGGTCTTTTATACAAACCCAAATGCTAGGGTTGTGGGACAAGGAGTTTAATCCCGATGGTCCAAAATATATAATGGAACCTCACAAGGTTGTTCCTTGTCCCCTGTATTATATACATTAACTCTGCAATCCCTTGCCAGTAAGATTATCATTATTTTTTATAAAGCACCAACCAATTCCACAGCGCTGTACAATAGGTGGACGAACAAACACGGAACGGTAACCAGAACAGTTGGTCATACTGGAACAGAGGGGTTGAGGGCCCTGCTCAGTGAGCTTACATGCTAGAGGGAGTGGGGTACAAAGACACAAAAGGTAAGGGTAGAGTAGAAAACTAGGTTTGAGAATAGTATTCACTGAAGACTTTGTGGGTTGTTGTTTTTTTATGACAGTTGCAGGAGAGGAATCAGGGTGCGGCGCTAAACTATTAGCAGTTTAATTGATATCCTTTCCTAAAAAAGTGAGTTTTCAATGATTTTTTTGAAGGAAAGGAGACTGGGTGAATGTCTAATAGAGTAGAGAAGGGAGCTCCACAGGAATGATGCAGCGCTAGAGGAGATGAGGAAAAATGTTAACATCCAATGATACAAGAATGATATAGAGGAATTTAAAATATCACTTTATGTAGACAATATCTGTCTTTTAATAACAAATCCAAGAGCATTGATCCAAGCCTTTTAAGAGATATTGTAGATTATGGAGAACATTCGAATTATAAATTAAATGTACAAAAATCCTAAGCAGTAGGCCTAGCCATGAAAGGGAATCTAAAACGTGAATTAAAAACACAATTTCCACGAGAGACCCAGAGCCACCCTAACTTCTCGGGAAACCACCCAACAAGGTGTCTCAGGATCACACGACCACAAAACGACGAAGATAGATAACCATATGACAAAGACCATTGACAGATAACGGATGTATGAAAAACATAATTGATCAAGATGACGGGCACATCAAGAAACGAATGTACCTTTAACCAAATAATCATCTTCTTTCTGTATCCATACAATTTCATTGTACCTCATGCGACCCGGCTTTTGCACAAGCCTAAGTATTGTTTTCCAGCTGTATGATATGTCAATGTTAAAATAAAGAATTATAAAAAAATAAAAAAAACACAATTTCCATTTCAATGGTCATATAAGAAAAAAAATTATTTGTAAATAAAAATTCCATCAAATGGCAGAGAAGTATAAACAGTAATCAAATTAAAATTGTGAAGATTTAATGACAGAATCCCAGAAAAATTTGAATAATTGGATAGGTTTAGCTATTTCTTGGACAGGAAAAATCAACACCATAACAGCATATATACTGCCTTAACCCCTTAAGGACCAAACTTCTGGAATAAAAGGGAATCATGACATGTCACACATGTCATGTGTCCTTAAGGGGTTAATGGTGCTATCTTTTCCAAATGATACCTAAATCTTGGTTTAAGATGATTCAAAATAAATGTTTTTATTTTTTATGGTTGAGTAAAAACTTAGGGTAAATAGGAATACCTTTTATCTACATATAAAAGGAAGCATTGAAGATACTCTGAGTCAAGCATGTCTTTGTATGTAACTAAGACACAAGTGACTTTTGCAAAAAAGATTATTGGTATATATAAGAACAAAATATATCAGAATTGGATAATTTGGAAAATATTTTGTGGTCGCAAAAGAAAATTCGAAAATAAAATAGAAAAGAAAGAGAATACGATATAAGAAGATTTGTTAAGGTTCTGGTATCCATTTAATAGAAGATATTGCAGGCTTTGAACTGAGAGAACTACCAACTTGATAAAAAAAATATATATCAAAACTTTTCTACAAATGATAGAGGAAATTAAATTTGGTGTTACGGATATATATTTTGTGTCAATCATATTTTATTCTTAATCTGCAAGATGGTGCAGGCAGTGCACGGAAAAAATAGATACAATATTTATGGCAAGCCTAGACTGATAGAGCATAGCCATGATGATTAAGGATTTTCTATTTTTTGTAAAGAGAGAAACAAGATCCATAACAATACATACTGTGCCCTTTACCCTCATGTGAGAAATATTTGATTATTATTATTATTACTGGTATTTATTTAGCACCAACATATTCCGTAGCACTTTACAATATTATCAAAGGGGGAGATTTAACAATAAATGAGACAACTACAAAAACTTACAGGAACAATATGTTGAAGAGGGCCCTGCTCAAACAAGCTTATGTCTACAGGAGGTGGGGCGTAAAACCCAACAGGACCGAGTGATTGAAGAGTTTGGAGAAGGAGAACATGGTCAACAGTGTCCATGGCAGCAGAGCGGTCAAGAAGAATTAGTATAGAGTTGTGCCCTTTGGATTTAGCTGTGATTAGAACTAGACCCCACATGCCAGCAGAGGTGAGTGGTGTAGCACGTGACTCGTGGACACAAATTTTAAAACATATATATCAACAGTAATGTATAGACAAAAACATTCAAAGTGAATAAACATAAATGATAACAAGCTAAATGTAACATTGCATATTGTGCATTGATTGTGATCTTCACATTTTTCCAGCGCCTGCAGTCCTTTATGTCAGGATTACAGAATGATCCGGCACATAGAATTGTATAACACAGAGGACTGATAGGTAATGTATACCGGACCTTAGAATGGCCGGACTAACGTACCAAAGAATAGTCAGGAATAGCCGAGGTCAAGGGAAACAGAAAGAGACACAATGATAAGGAAAAGCCAGGAGTCAGGGATGCCAGAAAACAGGGAAGTCAAAAACAATGCCAAAGTCAAATAACCAGAATTACCAGAATAATTAACGTGCTCTCGGACAACCACAAGGGAAACCACGACAGGGCACTGAGCAGGATGAGAACTGGGCCTAAATACCCCTCCTCTAGGGGTAAACGGCCTTTGACCCCAAAGCAGTTACCAGGTTCCAATTTGCATAATTGCTGCTCAGCATTAACCCTTCTGTGGATTTGGTTGCTGCTCAGCACAACTTTTCCTGTGTGGACAGTAAATGCCATTAACCACATTTTTATAAGCAGATGAACACGTGACACTTTATGGCCGCCATTTGGTGCTGGATACTGGCACTCCTGTTCACTGGTGGTAAGTAGAGCCTCGTGAGCTATAGTATTGAGTTCAGCTTCGTGGAGGTGTACCAACCCTCCATTAATCACCTCTTTGAACGTGATATCCGAGGCAATGTTTTGCTGTAGGTCATCTAAAAAAGCCTTTAGAGTTCCCTCTGTTACCGGTGGACCACCAGACTGCAGTGTAAGTAAGTCAGCTCTCCTCTTATCCTCGGTTGTCCCTTGATCCCGTGTATCAACGAAGGATGTTTCACTGGACGACCTGAAGGGCCCGTCGGAAAGATGCGCCATGTTAGGCCTCATGAGATTCTGCACCCTCCACAGAAGATCACCTATATTGGCAGTTGTCGTGGGTTTATCTGTCCTGTATTTCTTGTCCTTGCACACCATCATATGAGGTAGAGAATGCCCACATGTTGGGGGAAGTATCAACGGAAGAACAGGCAGTTTTTATGTATGTTTCCCTGGCTGGCTCAGAGCATCATTGAAATACATCCAGTCAGTATGGCCGCTGGCTTAAACACCCATAAGGATATATTTAATTACTTTGTAAGAAATAAGAATATAATTAAAGGAACACTATAGTCACCTAAATTACTTAGCTAAATAAAGCAATTTTAGTGTATAGATCATTCTCCTGCAATTTCACTGCTCAATTCACTGTCATTTAGGAGTTAAATCACTTTGTTTCTGTTTATGCAGCCCTAGCCACACCTCCCCTGGCTATGATTGACAGAGCCTGCATGAAAAAAAAACTGGTTTCACTTTCAAACAGATGTAATTTACCTTAAATAATTGTATCTCAATCTCTAAATTGAACTTTAATCACATACAGGAGGCTCTTGCAGGGTCTAGCAAGCTATTAACATAGCAGGGGATAAGAAAATCTTAATTAAACAGAACTTTCAATAAAGAAAGCCTAAATAGTGCTCTATTAACAGGAAGTGTTTATGGAAGGCTGTGCAAGTCACATGCAGGGAGGTGTGACTAGGGTTCATAAATAAATGGATTTAACTCCTAAATGGCAGAGGATTGAGCAGTGAGGCTGCAGGGGCATGTTCTATACACCAAAACTGCTTCATTAGGCTAAAGTTGTTCAGGTGATTATAGTGTCCCTTTAATATAGTTTTTGAATACATAGAACCAAACAATTGGAATTTATGGGCAAAAGATGGGATAAAGAGAAATGGAGTAATGCATGGAATGCAGTGGGTGATACCCTACTCTGTTTAAATTTACAAGATATATTTTTCAAAATAATAAACAATGGACATTTCATACCCCTGATGCTAAGTAAAATAATCCACAAAAAAATTATATCTGATTTATATGCAATAGAGAGGGAGCAGATATGCTGCATATATGGTGGATTTGTGATCATTTAAATACATTGAGAAAATACATTTAGATGCATTTCAGAAATTACTGGTAAAGAAATATCCCCTTCCCATATTCCCTTTTTTCATCTACATCTAGGAAAGTTACATAAATATTCTAAAGCACTGGCCATTCATATTCTTGTGGCTGTAAAGTTGACAATCAAATTAACAACCAGGAACTTATGGAAAAGGGACATTTTATTCATACTGGAAATATGAATAAGTATAAAAACATCTGGGATAACTGGAATAAATGGAGAGTCACAAAAGGTCTCTTAAAAAAAGAAAAGAAAAAAGTGAGAAAGGAAGGTAAGGAAGATGGGGAAAAGGAAAAGAAAAGAGACTCTCGATAATCGATCCTAACGCAAACTATGATTAATAAACTAGCTATTCAATAATCCATAGGCCCACATGCTGAGAAGAAATTATGTATGTTAATGATATCTGGATTTAGTTCAAATACAATCTTTTGATTTTGATTAGAAAGATGATATACATTTATTATATTGAATGGTTTTCTTTTTCTCAATGTTTTTTTTTTCTCCAACATTTAACCCAGTAAGGACTGAGCCAAATGTACAGTTTGTGATCAAAACAAAACGGAAACAAAAACTTGAATTTGTGCTAAATGTCTGTTCAGGCGTAATTTGCCTCTTTCATATTATGTGCACCCACACTTATTATATATCATTTTATTCAGGGGAAACAGGGCTTTCATTTAACATCAATTATATAGGTATGAAACATAATTTAATATTAATAGAACATTAAAAAAATGGGAGAAGATAAGAATTTAAAAATATTTTTTAGTTCTGTGTGACATTTTAACTGTGAATGTCATAATACTGTTTGTTTTTACTGCAATAAAATACACATATTTGTACTCAGCGATGTATTACATGTAAAACAGTACCCCCTGGAAAAAGTATGTGAACCCTTGGATTTAATAACTGGTTGAACCGTGGCAGCAATAACTTCAACCAAACGTTTCCTGTAGTTGCAGATCAGACGTGCACAACGGTCAGGAGTAATTTTTGACCATTCCTCTTTACAGAACTGTTACAGTTCAGCAATATTCTTGGGATGTCTGGTGTGAATCGCTTTCTTGAGGTCATGCCACAGCATCTCAATCGGGTTGAGGTCAGGACTCTGACTGGGCCACTTCAGAAGGCGTATTTTCTTCTGTTTAAGCCATTCTGTTGTTGATTTATTTCTATGCTTTGAGTCATTGTCCTGTTGCAACACCCATCTTCTGTTGAGCTTCAGCTGGTAGACAGATGGCCTTAAGTTCTCCTGCAAAATGTCTTGATAAACGTAGGAATTCATTTTTCCTTTGATGATAGCAATCCGTCCAGGCTCTGACGCAGCAAAGCAGCCCCAAACCATGATGCCCCCACCACCATACTTCACAGTTGGAATGAGGTTTTGATGTTTGTGTGCTGTGCCTTTTTTTCACCACACATAGTGTTGTGTGTTTCTTCCAAACAACTCAACTTTGGTTTCATCTGTCCACAGAATATTTTGCCAGTACTGCTGTGGAACATCCAGGTGCTCTTGTGCAAACTGTAAACGTGCAGCAATGTTTTGTTTGGACAGCAGTGGCTTCCTCTGTGGTATCCTCCCATGAAATCCATTATTGTTTAGTGTTTTACATATTGTAAATTCGCTAACAAAAAAAAAAGTAGACAACCCAAGGTATTGCAAATGGTGTATGTCCAGTCTTTTTTAGTAGCCACTTGGTCACAAACATTGGCCAAAGTTAGGGTTAATATTTGTTTATGTGTGAAAAATGCAAAAAACGAATTTGAACGCCAATTTTGGCCAGTGTTTGTGACTAAGTGACATTGAATCAAAACCCATGGTGATGTCTCTACATTTGACATATCTATGTTTGACATGAAGAACAATTACAGCTAGAACAAGTCTCTCCGGCATTAAGTCATAACACTTGTCATGTTGATGGTTTGTAAAGCCTTGCTCCTCTCTCCCCCATATTTGAACGTCTAATTTTGCCCATAGCATATTATTTTCTAGTGATAGATATCTGGATAGAATCTGCAATGCACATTTTCATGCACAGTTACTGTTTGTTTCTGAACCTTAACTGGCTGAAAAGAACAGTTGAAACATTGAACGTGCCATGGGATAAAGCTTGGGCACCCTGTCACTCAGTATTTAGTAACACTGGCTTTTGCAGAATTCCCAGGCACCAAACATTTCTTGTAGCTGCCTAATAGTATTTATATTCATGCTTGATGAATTTTCCCACCTTATTCCTTATTAAATACATTTAATTCCAGAAATGTTGAAATTCTGCCTCTCGTACACTGTTTGTATAATGCATAGCTTTAATCTGGCATTTCTCGAAGAATTCATGGTTCATTGTGAAGTGTGTTTTGGATGATCTGTAGTTTCTTCTCTGACTGTGGGACATTATCTCCCAGGATTTGTGGATATTTAGTAGATTTTATTTTAACCTCCACTTTTACAATATTCCATGTGCTAATAGCAGCCACACAGCCCCAACACATAACAGATCTACTACCAGGCTTAACAGCCGACAGGATTTTTTTTCTTCAAATGTTTTTTGTTCTTTTCAGCAAACATACTTTTGGTGATAGTAGTTAAAGAGCTCAATTTTATTCTATTTAGCCATTGAGTATTATGACGAGATCACAACTCAGGTGTCCTTTTGCCCACTCTGCCATGCAAATCATGTTTGCACAAGCATTGCTGCTCTGTAGACCGTTGCAGAGCTATGCCAGAACCAGCTGTAGGTCCGTTGCAGTAACTTGGGGGTTCCGTTTTGGTTTTGTTTAAAATGCCATGGTAAAATGCTGACCAGACATCTAAAAGTCCCTTCCATCGATTAAAGAATGTGGTAGCAAATCAACCTCAAATGACCCATGCAGGGAAATATGAATATATGACATAACAAAATGAACAATATTATAATGTTACAGGTATATATCTTCATTTAATTAAAAAGTGTAAAATGTATAACAGGTGATTAATTAAAATAATATGTTGAGAGGGGAAACCTCTTAAAGTCTCTCTTTGTTACTTTATCTACTCTCAACCTCATGGTGATATTGTCTCTGGGTGGCCCGAGGATGCAGCAGATGTGATTTATACTTCCCTGATGTGGCCCCCCGTGCACGCTGCCATCTTCAACTGCTGATGCTTCCTCTGTCTAGAACTCACATCAGTTCTGTACTCTTACATGTGTCACTGATGTGTGTTGCTGTGTGGGTAGCTATGATTGATGTGTATTGCTGTGTGTAGATAGCTGTGAATGTTGTGAGGCTGTGTTTGTTCCATCCTTCTTTACTTTACAATAAATGTTAAAATAAATTAATTAAAAGCTCATTTGTTTTACACTTCTCTTGCCTACCTTGTGCAGGGGGTCATATTTCTCTATGCTCAGAGGGCCCATGGGAGGAGCTAGTGACCTGCAAATCACAGTAAATCACAGTAATGGCTCCTTCCAGGCCTCAAGGGAGCATTTAAATGATCTGCACCTGCTTGAGATGCAGACCACAAGCTCCCTCATAGGAACAAGGTAGCACAAGGCCTGTCAGTGCGTGTGTGTTTCTGTCAGACACATGGAGTTGCCCAGTGTAGTTTTTGCACAGGGGCCCATTGATTTCTAGTTATGCCTTTTCCTCAATGACACACTTCAACCCCTCTTCATACACTACACCACAAACGGGCCTCTCCTCACACACTACCCTTTAAATAACCCCATTCACAGGCACTCAACCCGATTAGCTGCCTGTCACCACACGCAGCTCCTCGAGTAGCCTTCCCCTCACATGCAAGCCCACAAACGCAACCCACAAGCAGAATATCCATATGCAGTAATCCTCCACATACAAAATCTCACAAACATCTCCCCACACACAGGCATATACAACACCACAATCACACAAGCAGCCTACCCCCCCAAACACAGTACCTTACAAGCAGCCTCCAAATGCATGCAAAATCACAGGCAGGCTCCCTACACACAAACAACACACTCTTCCGGAGCCTTCCCTCTTTTGTCCACTGACATTCAACATATGGGGAGACCAGAGACAAATCACCAGTAAATGCAGAACAAGCGTGTTATTAAACTCGAGTGCACTGTCCTAAACAACAACAGGGTATTTTCCTTATGTCAGAGCTCTTCAGCAAGGCATTGCACACCCGCTGCTATGGTGGGGTTTCAAACTCGAATGCCAAATTTGGAAAGTGTGCATATCATTGGTGAGGACACAACACAACCTTCTCTGGTCCCAACCCCATCCTCTCATATCGGGCTGCCGTCCCTTCAAACGCCCAGGCCAAAGTTTTATCTCAGTCCTGCCATGTTCATGTGTTATTGTTCATAATGGCAGGATTAAAAGTAGGGACATGTTGGGACAGGTTGAATGAATATTCCAAGTAAAGATAAAATGATCATTGTACATAAGACAGTAATTATAGATGGATTCTTTGTACATAGAAATTGTGCTAACGCAGGTGAAAAATATTCATTTATATAGATTTTTTTCTCTTCCCTTATTTTATTTTGTCGACAGTTATTTCCATTACTCTGGTTAGTTTTTGACGCTTGTGATTTCATTTGAGAGCAATGCCATGGCAGATAGATTAACACTGAAACTTCTCTTAGGTAATGGGTTTACCAGAAACATATTTTATGACACCACCTTTTAAATAAAACATTTTTAGCATGAACAAAATATACATTTTTGTGGTTTTTATATTTGCAAATACGGTGTTATAGCAGATCTAAGTACCAGGCTTCTTCTTCTTAAAGGGACACTATAGTCACCAGAACAACTACAGCTTACTGTATTTATTTTGGTGAGTACAGTCAGTCCCTGCTGGGGACCTAAATAGTGTTATTAACACTATAGGGTCAAGAAAACACATTTGTATTCCTGACCCTGTAGAGTTCTTTTAAGTTTTAAAGGACCACTATAGTGCCAGGAAAACATACTCGTTTTCCTGGCACTATAGTGCCCTGAGGGTGCCCCCACCCTCAGGGACCCCCTCCCGCCTGGCTCTGGAAGGGGAAAGGGGTAAAACTTACCTTTTTCCAGCGCTGGGCGGAGAGCTCTCCTCCTCTCTCGCCTCCGTTAAGCCCCGCCCGCTGAATGGGGCCTGGCAAAGAGCTGCGCGGCGCATTCAGCGGTCTCATAGGAAAGCATTTACAATGCTTTCCTATGGACGCTGGCGTGCTCTCACTGTGATTTTCACAGTGAGAAGCACGCAAGCGCCTCTAGTGGCTGTCAATGAGACAGCCACTAGAGGATTAGGGGGAAGGCTTAACCCATTCATAATTATAGCAGTTTCTCTGAAACTGCTATAATTATGAAAAAATGGGTTAACCCTAGAAGGACCTGGCACCCAGACCACTTCATTAAGCTGAAGTGGTCTGGGTGCCTAGAGTGGTCCTTTAATGATGTGGGATATAAGTATGTAGAGATTCATTGTATGCAAGAGACACTGATCTGCTTCTACATAAATAACCATTGCACCAATATTATGTCTAGGCATGTTATGTTAGCTCTAGGTATGTTATTTAAAGGAAAACTACAACTAACAACTTACAACTAAAGCTCACTACAGTGGTTATGGTACCACCCTTGCCCCCCCCCCCCTCACCCCACTGATCTGAGATCTGCACTTTTTGTAAAATGAAAAAAAAATGAAAAAAACGACACATTCTTCACACATAAAACACTTCAGCAAGCTAAAGTGCTTTGGGTGTTTGGAGTGTCCTTTAAGCATGCTCCTAGTTTGACTCACTTTGTATAACCTCTCAGGTTTGGTGCATCTGACTTTACTATTTTAACCATGTCTGAGTCTTTCTAGTTCACAGACAGTTGTGGTTACCCAATCCTTAGAAACATGTATAAAATAATATACAATCATAGAATATGGAGGGAAAGTTAGGAAACTGGTGGGAACGGAGTACTTAATCACAGGCTCTATACTATGCACAGCACCAGCTTCTAAAAGGAATGTGTCACTTTATCAGACATTATATGTAAGGAAAACAAAATCCAGTGTTTGTTGAATAACCCTGTAAGTAAATTAAAAATTGCAGGCCAAAATAGCCTGAAATAACAGTTCTTCCAGTTTCGTTCTTGTGACTTCAGATTTCCATTAACTTTGAATTCCCAACAAATCACAGCTTAGTAAATAACCTTGTACCTGTCAATGAAATTCCCATTAAACCCACAGTAACATCAGGCTCTTGGCAATGCACCAGATCTGATGTGTCTGTGGCAGATGGTCTGACAGATTCTAAGCCTCCTATGTGAAGTGAAAGTATACATTATTAGTTTCTGATTTTCATTTTGTACTATCATTTGTATACCCATCTAGACCAGACTCTCCAGCACAAAAAGTTCAAGAGAGTGTGTCTCTTTCCCTAATAAGATAGACCAAGATAATTAGCCAAATTAAGGGCAGCTGTACATTAACCCCTTAAGGACACATGATGGAAATATTCCGTTATGATTCCCTTTTATTCCAGAAGTTGTGTCCTTAAGTAGTTAATAGAACTGTTAGATAAATCACTATGAACTAAAAAGAAAAAAGAAATTGACAGAAGAAAATCAAAACTCCAAATCTAACCACAAAATGACACTTGGGAACGTAAAGGGCTCTAATCTGAGGTAAGTCATGTGGCAGAACCAACTCAATATCTTATGCATTTAAAGTGGCCATGTCACCTTCTGGGGTCTTTGTACATTTTGCAATGACTGCGGATTGTGACTTCTCTGCTTGTATTTTAGTGGCTGCAGGGTGCAGGGGAAGGTAGTTTTTACTTACCTAAACCTATCCCTTGTGGCCACCCCTATCTTCGTCCATGAGGTCCTCTTCAGCTTCTGGTCCTTCATCTGCCAGCAGCCGATGTCACTGCTGTACTTTAGTGCATATGTAAGAGTACAACAATGATGTCTATGGAGGAACCTGCAAGACCACAGGATCTGCCATAAACAAAGCCTTTTTACCCCTCAGCTGTCACTAATGATGGCTGAGGACTTGACAAAGCTTGACAGCAATAGTTCCGCCTTTTTATCAAGCGTAGGAAAAATACATAAGTACAATTACAATTATTTAGCCAGCGCCAACATAGTCCCCAGTGCTGTACAATTGATAAGCAAAACAAACATTTAATTCTACCGAAACATGTTTGACATATAAAAGTAGTGGGTGAAGTGGGTACTGACCAAACAAGCTTACAAACTAAGGAATGAAAGACACATATATAAAGGGAATCAAACATTCTGTATGTACCTGACAGATGGGAGGGATGTTTGAGAGGAGGGAGCACAGTAGAAGGAAGATGGCTGCGGAAGGTTATAAGTCAGGGTTGCCCAACAGGTAGATAGCCAGATGTTGTAGAACTACAACTTCCATGATGCTTTGTCATTCTAAACGCATTCTAAAGGCATGCAAAGCATCATGGGAGTTGTAGTTCCACGACATCTGGGGATCTACCTGCTGGTCAGCCCTATTATAAGGGATGAGAAGTAAAGGGGAGAGCTGGCAGACTTCTCTAAAGTGTTTTTAGGGATTTTTTGCAGGGACTGGAAGAATGTGCAGAGGGAGGGCAATCTTTAAGGAAGAAATAAAAGCCCCTACTTTGTCTTACAACGTCTTTAGACTGAGTTGGATTTTCAGTGAAAATGCAGAGAAATTCTAAACACAGCATTATAGAGCATTTCATAAAGATTCATAATAAATTCACATTTTTGGTGGGGTGACAGAGACACTTTAATACCGCACAGATAAACTCTAAACATCTAAATAGAAGAAGCTGTTATGATGAAGTTTTTGTATGTTTAATTACTTAATTATAATTTGTTGGCACTTTATTAATAATAATAATAATAATTACTGGGGGACTGGGTGTAGATCCCTGACTTCCTGCACTAGTGAGCCATACCAATTATTTCCGAGCTGGGCTGTCTATCTGGATGTAAATATTAAATTAGGTCTGTGCTTATACGTATAATATTCAATAATCACAGTTAAGGTGGTATTAAAGAGGTAATCTCTCCTCATGGAAAACATGCTTATTAGTATTTTTTCTTTTTACTTTCAGTAGTAATTATAAGTTTAGCATAATGTATCGTTCGAGCACAAATATAATAAGATGGAACTAATTAAACTATTCCGAGTAAAGTCTCCAGATATAAACCTCCTTAGTGGAATTTTTTCCAGGACATACCTAAGCATTTTCGCGAGAGGAAGTAAATAATTATTTTCTTAAGTGAACTGAGGTCTGCATAGCGAACATTGTTTAAATTATTCACTAAGCAGCTAGGACAAGCAAATCCATAAACAGATATATTTTTAGCTGTGTCCATCCAAAATGATTGGAATGTTTCCAAGTTCAGCAATATGTTAATCACACAATATATCCTGCATTCACTTATGGTAATTCCTTGGCACAGCGAAACTGAATGTTGCAATCGCAAACACTGGAGAGGCCAGTTAGTCACAGGGGTCATCTTGAACTCCAAATGACAATATTTATATGCAATTCTTACAGACAGTGGACGTTTGAGTTTACTTTCTCCAGCAAGTCTGGGGTGCCTCTAAAGGCAGAAGATACAGGTCATACAGATTAAATACAACATTGGATAGCACTAGGTCTATCTAGGTCCAGGCCCACAAATTGTCTATTTAAAAAAAAATATAGGAAAGTTGAGAATACAAAGAACCAACCTTCCTAATGAATATGTACCACTTCAACCAAAGTGTATAAAATAGAAAGTTTTGTTGTCATACATATTTATCTTCTTAGTGTATCCTGAAGCTACAAGGTATGAGAATGTTATAATAGGAACTGAGGCGCGAGATTATTATCCACATTTTTTATTGCACAAACTGATGTTAAACCATTTACCTTTATTCTTATGACAGTGTGACAACATTAGAAACTCCATTGCATTTAGAAGTGTACTTATTGCCATCCACAAGAATAAAGAGGTTTTGGGGCACTTCATTTGGTGACGGTATTAAGTCAATAGCTGGCTATATTTACTTTGTAGCTAAGAAGAATGTGTTACTATTTCTCTAGTCAGTAGGCTGCTAATTTGTATATATTTGTAGATAACTTATTCTTATTTAATAAACTTTGGTTGAACTGGTTCATATTCACTAGGAAGGTTAGTTCTGAGTATTCTGAACGCTCCCGTTTTTTTGAGGGCCCTTAAAGGTTACTCCAAACCGAGGCTCTTACCATGGTGGCTTAACCACATCCATCTCCTGACACTAATTAATTATCTGAAAGTGTCAATTGAGCACTCTCAACCAATGAATGAGTGTCTGTGCGAAGACATATGGATAGAATTGACATCTGCCATCCCGTAAATCCTGTTAATGGCTAATGATACACTAATGACACTGCTGGAGGTGGAATTACATCTCAGACAGCAATATAAAATATCTCTGTGTGCATTTCATACTGAAACGCTTCACATACAGACTGTAAGCACCATAATCATTTCAAAACACTGACATGGTCTTGATGCTTGGAGTAACCCATCAACTTTGAAACTTCATTGAATTTCAACTGACTAATTGGTCAAAGTTCTTTCTGCAGCTGGCTTACATTGTACGCGTCTCTCGCATGACTTTTACAGCTGATCTTAATATACTAAATGTTGGCAATTTACTTACAGTATTATGAAGATAATACCATTAATTAGGGATTATTCTAGCCTCGGTGAGGGAATAATCTAAATTTTATTAAAGACAGGAGGCGAATATTTGCTTTACCTTCTTTACTGAAACCTCCAGCAGCAAAGAAACAGTTAACAGAACTTTTCAAAACAACCAATCAGAACAAAGCAACAGTAGTATAAAACCCCTAAGCAGGCTCTTCCACTTCCTCTTTCTTTGATGAGGTCGAGCAGAAGAGCAAGGAAACCAACGAATCCACCTTGTAGCAGACACATCCAGAGAAACAATCGTCAAGCCCAGAAAGAAAACAGATTATACTGCAAGAAAACAGAAAACATTGTGAAAGTAAACTGTCAAGGCAAGATGTCATATCCATACAATATCACTTTCACATCATAATACCTGATGAATAAACAAAGTCTACATATCTTATGAAGACCTAGTATGTACCTAAGCTAAAAGGCATTGACGAAACATAATTACAACACAAACATGATGAATAAAACGCACACGGACAACCATCACTGAATATTAGAAATAACCTTTATTATGTAAAACCATGCATTCACAAAACATAACAATATCCCCAATTATTTATAATAGAATAAAATCCAGATCCAGGGAGGGAACGTAAAAAAAGGGGGGGAAATATTCGCCTCCTGTCTTTAATAAAATTTAGATTATTCCCTCACCAAGGCTAGAATAATCCCTAATTTTATGGCAGGACAGGAGGCTTCATATTTGCAATTTTAACGCTCAAATAGTAGAACCAGAAGCAATACGAGATAGAGAGCCTGAAATAAAGGAGAATGGAAAAAATGATTAACTAAACCAAGCAGCGGTGTAGAGAAAATGCAGAAGGGACCCAACGGCTTTCAAAATTGTTGAGGTGACAGCACCCGAACCAAAAGTGTCCCAGAGGAACTCAAGGTCAGTCAATGAGAGGATCCACCAAATCCAACGGGCGAGCGAAGATGCAGAAACAGTCCAAAACGGCCGTACGCAGAAATAAACAGCTGTCCATGAGTAGACGGACGAAAGAACCAGATCCTGGATCTACATGGTCGTGTACAATCTGTCAACAGAGCCGTGCCCTATCCGGAGAATAGGGGTACGACACAGAGGACGAATAAAAATTAAATATGTGTGGAGCAGAAGCCGATGTACTGAACGGCAAGAAGGAAGAAGACACGTCGATACCATGACGTCAGAACGCGATGAAATACAAGATGTACTGGGGGGAAACCGTAAGCGGAAAAAAACGGTGCACCTTATCATCAGGTCATTCCTCAATGAAATGCAGAACACACTTGAGGAATAGCGAGAGATAGGGCTCCCGTACGGTATACTCCTCTTGGTAGACTGCAGGCCAAGAGATCCTTAGCAATGCCAGAATCTTGAGAAAACGCACAAGTCATCCACTAGCTGACATAGGACATGAATGGCCCCATACGATCCTACCCTGAGAGGGCAACTCAGCCAGACAAAGGGGACAGCCATGATAAGGACCGCCATTGGGACCCAAACACGAGTCGTGGCAGGCTACCCCTGTGGATCCCACGTGGGACATTAAGAGACAGGGAGTCGTAGATTGCCTTCCCATGGCAAACTCCAGCAAAAAGGGGAAAGCACGCAGGACTCCTCCGAAGTGGTTTGGCCAGGCGAAACGACACTTCCAGGAATTCGGTCTGAAGCAAAACCCAAAGTATCCTGTAGGTAAACGGGATGCGTACGCCCCGAAGGAGACCAAGCTTGGAAAACTCGTGCCTCGCTGAGGGTCCGGCAGCCAGTTGGAGAACCGCTCCGTATGGCGGTCCACACCGAATGTAATCATGCCAGTACTCGAGACCCCGGAGGGTGAGGCAACCAATCATTGGGGTCTCTCCATGGTCGGTCAAAGCCGTCCGCCACATGAGTGTCTCGTCCCGCATACATTCTGTCACAAATGATGAATACTTGTCCAGAAGCTATAGATAGCGAGCCTATGTGAGATCCGACTGAAGTCCGTAGTGGGCAACCGGTGAGAAGTCCATGCCGGAGGGTAGCGAGCAATACTGTGAATGTTGAACAAACCTGCAGGTAGTTCCATGCAGTTGGCGTAAAGGAGTCCCTCCTCCGGAGTCATCAATTAAGTTTTAGATGAGCTTCATCCGAAGGTCACATGATTTGGTCATACCAGGCCGGAGACCCGAGAAAGCGCCATGTTGGAGCGGCTGATAGTACCGGATCCTGGAGGTATGGCTTCCATGGCGAATAGGCACCGGTCAATAAACCGGGTTGGGCCCCTAAGTGTAACCCGCGGGTTGCGGAGCATATACCTGGTATTTTCCTTGAGGACGGACATCTTGGTCCTCGGGAGGCGGAGCACCGCCTGGACTGAATATTCCACGAAAGACCGGAAACTGGGTTGACTGGGAGTGAGTCAGATTCAATATGTCCATGTTGATGGCAAAATCTATGCGGGTTTCTCTCATGTGCATTTGAGGGAGAGAACCAATCGTCAACGCCGAGCAGCTCTCAGAGGGGATGAGTGCCCTCCGTCTCAAAATGTGTCAACAGACGACATATGCACTGGGAGCATGTAGCGTGGGGATGGGGCGGGAGTCCACTCCACCGCACAGTTTGCCCAGCAGGGCAACTGCGGAATGAGTCGGAATGGATGCCTCTTTTGGTCATGCGTATCGCTCATGGAACGGTCCAAGGTTCCGCAACCTTGATCTGGAGTCCGGGCACGGTCCGAGAGACCTCTGGGGCTAGTTAAGGGGGAACCCTATGAATAGAGACGTGTCAGCTCAATTTGTACACGAGGGTAACTCCGGAGAGCAGACCCAGCACTTGGATGCTAAATCCATCAGTTTGATGTCCAGCTTGGACAGGGGCCGTTTTGCAGTTCTCAGGGGTAGAAACCAACTAGGCGATACCTATAAGTCATATCGGTCCATTCCCAGTGGGAATTTAGTCTTCTCCGCTTTCCAAGCGGTAACGTGCCATTCGTCCCAAGGAAACATCTGTGTCCGCGTGTCACCGACATCCACTGGTTAGTCCCAGATAGAGTGCAAACCCCGTGTCAGGTGTTTGCGGTGTCCTTTCCGGACTCCGTCATGAAGACTGATCCTCTTGATGAATCCATCCGTTAGCCAACGAGTACCAGGGGTGCTTGGTGTAGCGTCTAGGATGGCCGGTGGAGTGTCCCCGTAGGGTACTGATGGTTTCTGGCAGTGAGGTCAGCGGAGCGGCAAGAGGACAGGCCAAGTGACCTTCTGGATACGGGAGATTTGTCCTTCAGCCGTGACTGCACAACTGCCATAGAGGTAACACTGTCGGAATGATATCTGGTGCGGCCAGCTGGGGGTCACCCAGCGTGCAAGAGGGGGTCACCCAACAAGCACAAGCATACCATGCAGTATAGGCCAGCAGGGGAGGGGGTCACCCTCAGTCTGAACATAATCGGACACTGTAGGTACAGTGGTGCGGCCAGCTGGGGGTCACCCAGCGTGCAAGAGGGGGTCACCCAACAAGCACAAGCATATCATGCAGTATAGGCCAGCAGAGGAGGGGGTCACCCTCAGTCTGAACATAATCGGACACTGTAGGTACAGTAGTGCCGAAGTGGTTAGCCGTATAATAAAGTAACCAGACATTGCCGGTCCAGCAGTGTAGACGGCAGGAGGGGGTCACCCTCATATAACCAGAACCGGGCATTGCAGATCCAGCAGTGCTGTAGGTAAGAGGGGGTCACCCTCAGTGTGGTATCACAGAGGTCTGTACACCCAGCAGTGTAGTCAGCGAGAGGGGGTCACCCTCATTATGGTTATAACGGGACCCTGTAGGTCTAGCAGAGTAGTCCACAGGAGGGGGTCACCCTCAGTATCTTCGTATTGCAGGGCACTGTAAGAACAGAAGCTCAATCAGTGGGAGGGGTACCCTCTTTTATGGGAATACCCGGACGCTGCAGGTCCAGCAGTGCAGACTGCAGGAGGGGTACCCCCTCGGTATGATAATAGCAGGACATTGCCGGAGCATTAGTATAGGAAACAGGAAACCCTCAGCATTAATCTTACAGGACGCAGTAGAGCCAGCAGGGTACTCATAGGTAGCCATGTTGCCAGAGGGAGGAGGTACACCCCCCCAGTAATAACAAGTCTGAATGTGGGGCCAGTAGCCCCCCTGAGGGGGTAGGAGGGTCCATATAGCGAGAAGCTGACTCACAGACCACTCAGGTATTATATTAGGATACACTTTTGAAGTGTATGTGTAGTGGAAAATTTAAGTCCCTTGCAGGAAGGGCAGCAAATCCTAGGCAGGGGAGCTAGGTGCTGAAAAACAGGCCATTTAATTTTATGAGAAAAAGACTGAACCTTAGAGAAAGACTTGATTAGCATATAACACATGTGGCATAGTCCTGTTAAACAAAGATTTTTATTTGAGCAGTAACATGTCCCTTTAAATCTGAGATTCACATGTAATAGTAAAAAAGTGTGACAAGTCTACTGCTAAGATAGAGAACCTAGTCACATTGCATCAGACATAGTAAGCTGCAGTTGTGAGTGTGCCCTGGGACAGATCCTGCTATCCAGGATCTGTTACATATGCAGCATGTGAGACAGGCACAGTAAGTAGAGGGATAGCTGAAAAACTGGGCTATATCCCCTGATATAGGGAGAGGGGAGGGTGGCCACATGGCCAGCAGGCCAGTTCGTGGGTGAGACCTGGCTGTTCGCAACGCACAGAGCCCATGTGGCTCTGAAAAATGGCCGCCGCGGCTCCAACAAAATGGCTGCCGTGGCTGCAAAAACAGAGCGCGGCCTACCGCGTGGTGATCGTGCGGCACTGCCACGGTAGAAAAGGCTGCTCAGCAAGCGGCCAGGGGCCACAGGGAGCAGGTGGGGAACAAGGGAGAAGGGTATGGGCGACAGAGCCCAGCAGGGGAACCTGGGGAGGGGGAACAGATTACAGGCAGAGCCAAAGCATCATAGCAGGGGCACCCATTCCCCATACAGCAGAGTGTGAAAACAGAATAAAGTAACCCAGAATAACAATAAATCAATGAGCAGTATACAGAATCTATCAGATAAATAGCCTAAATACAGCAACAGATGTTAACAAGTGATACAGCAGCTACATAGCATGAAGTGGTATAGGAAATAACACAGAATAGACTGCCTAGCTAAACCCAGCAATAGACTGCCTAGCTAAACCCAGCAATAGACTGCCTAGATAAACACAGCAATAGACTGCCTAGCACCAGCAATAGACTGCCTAGATAAACCCAGCAATAGACTGCCTAGCTAAACCCAGCAAAACCCAGCAATAGACTGCCTAGCTAAACACAGCAATAGACTGCCTAGCTAAATCCAGCAATAGACTGCCTAGCTAAACACAGCAATAGACTGCCTAGCTAAACACAGCAATAGACTGCCTAGCTAAATCCAGCAATAGACTGCCTAGCTAAACACAGCAATAGACTGCCTAGCTAAACACAGCAATAAACTGCCTAGCTAAACACAGCAATAGACTGCCTAGCTAAACACAGCAATAGACTGCCTAGCTAAACCCAGCAATAGACTGCCTAGCTAAACACAGCAATAAACTGCCTAGCTAAACACAGCAATAGACTGCCTAGCTAAACACAGCAGACAAACTGTTAAAACAAATCCAGCAAGAAGCCTGCCTAAATAAACCCAGCAATTAAGCTGCCTAAACAAACCTAACAAATAGACTGATTAAATAGACTGTTTAAATAAACAAGCAGCATGTAGGATAAAACAACAACCAAGAGCAGAGACAACTCTGAGTTGGTGAGGGCTCACCTGGAGGCAGCAGCAAAGAAAGAGGAAGTGGAAGAGCCTGCTTAGGGGTTTTATACTACTGTTGCTTTGTTCTGATTGGTTGTTTTGAAAAGTTCTGTTAACTGTTTCTTTGCTGCTGGGAGGTTCAGTAAAGAAAGTAAAGCAAATATGAAGCCTCCTGTCCTGCCATAAAATTAGAACTCAAGCTCTACTGTGATTTGTTTATTAAGGGCGTAATATAGCTTAAATTTGACTAGCATGTTCCTAACTATATTGATTTTTAGTCACACATAATTTTAATTTTGATATTTAATGGCATTCTAGATCGCGAAAACAAATCCAATCACATTCATTCTTGATTATTTTAACTTTACTCAGACGACCATGTCAATGTGCGTTGAGGGAGGGTAATAAAGATAATAGGACTGCAAAGAGCAGGTGATAGGCAACAAAAAACATCAAGAACGTCATACACAGATGATGATGATGATGATGAATCAGTCAGGAAGTTTAAGGAGTAATGCAGGAAGTGTTGTATTGGCTGGCTGGTAGACATAGATAACATACTTTAAGTAGAACAATTATTCATGTTTTGGGTTTCAGGTGTTCATAATTTGTATCCAGCTGCTGTCTGCTGATTGCATAAGTGTCCAAAGAGGTCTACGATTGCCATATGTCAATGTTTTGGAATGTTGTCATGAAGATGTTGGACTCTATTTAAAATGCTGCTGACGCATACTGTGATACATTCATGTAAGCCACTGATTAAGTGTTAGCTTTGACCAAAGAAGCCAACATACTGCTGCTTTAACAAGTGGTCCTGTTTTGTCTTATTGAAGTATAAAAATATAAAACTGTATCCTGTATATATTAGCTATAATAAGTGCTTTAAGGTAGCTGTAAGTACTTAAAGAAGGATTTATTTGTTTTCTGGGTTCCTGTTCTGCTATGTCTATTGAATATATTCCGCGACTTCTTTTGTCTTGGGCTCACATCACAGATTTACCTTTTTACTTATTTACAATCCTTCTGCTAGTTTTGTTTTTCCATCCATCGTAGCTGTTCCACATTTCATTTTATTTAACAATTACTGTTTGCCAGAACAACATATATCAATGAAGATTTTTTTTCCCTTTGCTTTTACCTAGAAATCATTTAATAATGTAATCAATCATTGTGTTCCTCAAGCATTAAAACATGATCAGATTGGTCTATACTTGTATTGCCACCAGGAAACAGAGGGCAGACCTTCAGACCTCCCAGCAATTTATATGAACACAGAGGGCCATTATAATATTATTGTTATTATTATTATTATTACTATTACTATAGCGCCAGCAAATTCCGTAGCGCTATTATATCAGGGGTGGGATTGTTCTGTGACATGTTATGTGACTTCCTGACCAACTGATAACTATTTATATAACAGAAATGGATTATAAAAGACGATACATGTATAATATTTACATACCTTCACTTCTTTTTTTCTTTTTCTTTTTTATTATTCTTTTTGCAAATTTTACATGAAGTACATCACAGACAAGTACACAGTTCAAGGTTAGTCATGTACATCGATTACCAGAAGAGAGATATATGAATTGTTGAATATACATCACACACATATAACACATATAACAAATTTTAAAAGACTGAGCGGATTGAGCGGGCCTATTCTGAGATTACTCCAGATTTTTTTAGGCTACATAACCATAGGGAGGACTAGAGTAATATTTCTATATGTGGATTATCATAACAGAGAATGGGTCTAGATTGTTTAGGTTAGAGTTATATCGGGTTGTCTAACCTAGGTAACCATTTTATATTTTTATCAAACTTTAATTGATATAATATTGAACAGATATACCCTTTCAATTTCATACTGGTATTTAAGCTGAGTTAGCACCTGAGTCCAGGATGTTTTTGTTTTGTAGCCAATATCTTGAGATTTCTATTTTTATGAATACAAAAAGATAAGTCCTGCGCTCACTCCCATCTCTACTGGGCCGGCAGCAATGACTACAGTACACACCAGCCCCAATATATAGTAAAAACCAAAGAAAAGAAAAAGTTACCTGTGCTCTCTCCTTAATCCCTATGTATATTTAGACAAATGGAGGTCATTTAGTTGCTCCAATGGCCATTGGAGTGAATGCCCACCTGCCAACGTCAAGGCAGACCCCCCTAAAGCAGGGCCTAACACTGACCCTTCAGCCTGCTTCCTTGAGCTTCTGGCAAAGATATCTCTAATGAGACAGAGGGGTATTTTTTATATACACCCCTATATACTTATTAACCCTTAATAGGGAACACATGGGATGGGCGGCAGCATTGTAACAAGGCTGTGTGATACAAAGTAAATACAAATACAAAAAGATAAGTCCTACGCTCACTCCCATCACTACTGGGCCGGCAGCAATGACTACAGTACACATCAGCCCCAATATATAGTAAAAACCAAAGAAAAGAAAAAGTTACCTGCACTCTCTCCTTAATCCCTATGTATATTTAGACAAATGGTGGTCATTTAGTTGCTCCAATGGCCATTGGAGGGAATGACCGCCTGGCAAAAATATCTCTAATGAGACAGAGAAAGGGATTTTTTATATACACCCCTATATACTTATATGTAACATTATTATATAGTTAAGAATTTTCTTATATTAAAATGAAAAAGAGCAACCAACAATATTATCTTACAAATCTTCTCCCACTAAGTCTGATATAACTCTAAATGCCTTATTCCATATAGGTCTTAAAAGTTTACATCCCCACCAGATATGTTTCGAGCTTCCTTCTACACAATTTCCCCTCCAGCATAATTTGGTATTATCAGGGTTAATTTTATTTAGGATTCTAGGTACCCTATGTCATTGACGAAGAATTTTGTAGTGAAGCTCTATAATATATAAACAGCAATTTTCTTAACTACTTTAATTGATAAATACCACTGTTCTAGCTCGATGGGGGACCCAATTCCTTGTTCCCAGTTTTTCCAGAATTTTGGTTTAGGCTCTTTTTCTTCCTCTCTCAGTATTCCATACCAACTAGATATCAGTTTACATTTTGTATTATTTTTAAATAGATCATTTTAATCTTTTATTTATCCTCGTATCGTCATGGAGGAGATGATAAGCCAAATAATTTTTTATTCTTAGATATGAGAATATCTCTCTTGATTTAAGGCAAAGACTTAACTGAAGGTGTGAAAAAAGCCTTATTTTATTCGACTCTAGTAGATCTTTTATTTTAATTGAACCAGATTTGATCCAATTACCTATATTTTTAGATCAGTAATATTATATCCCATTGTCTTAATTGGACTATACTTAGATATTTTATTTAAAATATGATTTTTTTTCACCTGTATATTACCCAATTTTCATAAATACCTCTTATATAAGAGGTTTCTATATTTGAAAAAAATTTGCACTAGCTCCAGCGTCAGTCCATATTATATTGGAAAGATCTTTTGTTTTACACAGAAAGGACTCAATTTTGTACCCAGGCTCTTCTATTGTCACGGGGCCCTGCCATCTCCACAGATGGAACAACCTACTGGCTTCATAGTATTTAACCTTCACTTCTAATGCATTAAATAATTTATTCACTGAACAATATATTGTAGTGACTTGTAAAATCTAGGCAATAACAGCTGAATCTAACCTAAATTTTGCATTTAGATTTTCAATTCAACAAAATGTGGTGCGTAATGAATGAAAAAAACCCAGAGATGTGCTCAGTAAAATTCTCAATTTCACTACATGTTAATTACTGGTTACAGCAAAGTTGTGAACATGTTAGAATTAGAAACAGAGTAAACAGGGTATAAATGTTAAAATTATAACAGTGATTCTTAAAGGAATGCATTAAGATTGTGTCCTTTTTTAATAATTTCACAAAAAGTGCAGATTTCAGTAGAAATTGGCCTATTTTTAAATTAACCTTGTTGTAGTCCTCCCTCCTCCCCCGACTGTCAATCAAACAGCTGGTCCTGTTAGTTCCTGGTTTGGTAAGCTCAGTGAGTCTGAACTCAAGAGGCAGTGAATTGTCCAGAGCACCTGCCTTGAAGACTTCTCATTGAGCTGCATTGGGAAGTCAGTGATTGAACGGCTGCAGAGTATGATTAAACTGGCAAATTAATTTAAATTAGATTAAACTCTCTCACTCTTAATACAAATTAATTCTGCATGTTCTTTTTTTGCTAAAGTTATACACATGCTACAAGAATCAGCCAACAAACTGTGATGATAACAGTGAAATAAACAAAGCAGTCATAGTTGTTCTGAATAAAAAGGTTAAAAAAAAATGAACTAACACTGGACAGAGACAAAAGCCATTACCAAGACTGTGTGGTTCTATTGGAGATATCTTGGGAATAAGAATATAAGTGTTGTCCCCTAAATTGTGTACATTATGAGGGAAATGTTCTCTTGCTGCTGTATGTGTGTCTTTTCATTGTTGATATTGATCTGTGGAAAATAAACCTTTTCTGCATTGCTTGACCTGTTTCACCCACAGACAATGCTGAAGGCAAGGGAAGATCCTGGAGAACTATTGCTTAATATGTTTCTAAAAAAAAAATATTAAAGAAAAAAAATAACAACACAAAATCGATATACCGTTAGTTAAAGCAAAATATAACACATTTATTTTAGTGTTCTTAATGTTATACTATAATAATAATAATACTATAAAGTATTTTTTACATTAGTTTGAAAACACTGCAGACCATATTTATTTAGATTAAAAATACTCCTAAAACATTGTTTGTTGCAAATCCCAAGATACTGAAATTCATGAAGCTGTCATCAAACCAGGACGTTTTTCAGTACACTCTACTACTCAGTCTTGTAGCGGTCCTTGAAAACTGAGCCCATTTACAATTGTACAGCAGGGGCTTGTGATAGTTGTACTGAATGCTATCCAGCCTGAATGAATTAGACTTATGATAAAGGTAATAGAAGCAGGATACAGGTAGCTTAATTCATGGTTTTCATCAGTGAGGCTGTAAGTCGGCCATGTTCCATACAACGATATGCTGCGTACTGTAGACCTCACATTAAACTGCTTGTGCATGTTAGTAAATGCTACAGCTCATCTTGGCGAGCCGGAGGCACAAAGGAATATCTGACCTGGGGTTGGATTTTCCATTAGGCAGAGCAGTCACTTTCCTACAAGGACCTGTCATGTAGGGGGTGCCTATTGACAGCACTTATAATGTGCATTTTTGTTACTTAGGTGGACTGGTGAGGGGAGATAGGTACCAGCAACCTTGCAAAGTGTCTGCAGTAGTCTAGTCAACCTCTGAAAGCAGAGCTGCAGGAGTAGTTATAGAGAGTGTAAAACAAAGTGACTCTCACACAGGAAGTGCCTTGCAGGTGGAGTTGGGACAGCACTGAGTGATGCACTCTGTAGGGACTATACCCTAAACCTGAAAAAAAACTTTACCATAATCCTCTTAAAAATTAAAAACACTGTGTACCCCAATCTTAAATTTAACCCCACTCTAATCCTAAACCCAATAATCCTAAACACTCGTTACACCACAACTATAATACCTCTCACATATATAAAAATAGACAACCTAAAATATGAAACATAGAAACATAGAATGTGACGGCAGATAAGAACCATTCGGCCCATCTAGTCTGCCCAATTTTCTAAATACTTTCATTAGTCCCTGGCCTTTTCTTATAGCCTTATGCCTATCCCACGCATGCTTAAACTCCTTTACTGTGCTAACCTCTACCACTTCAGCTGGAAGGCTATTCCATGCATCCACTACCTTCTCAGTAAAGTAATACTTCCTGATATTATTTTTAAACCTTTGTCCCTCTAATTTAAGACTATGTCCTCTTGTTGTGGTAGTTTTTCTTCTTTTAAATATAGTCTCCTCCTTTACTGTGTTGATTCCCTTTATATATTTAAATGTTTCTATCATATCCCCCCTGTCTCGTCTTTCCTCCAAGCTATACATGTTAAGATCCTTTAACCTTTCCTGGTAAGTTGTATCCTGCAATCCATGAACCAGTTTAGTAGCCCTTCTCTGAACCCTCTCTAAGGTATCAATATCCTTCTGGAGATACGGTCTCCAGAACTGCGTACAATACTCCAAGTGAGGTCTCACCAGTGTTCTGTACAATGGCATGAGCACTTCCCTCTTTCTACTGCTAATACCTCTCCCTATACAACCAAGCATACTGCTAGCATTTCCTGCTGCTCTATTACATTGTCTGCCTAACTTTAAGTCATCTGAAATAATCACCCCTAAATCCCTTTCCTCAGATGTTGAGGTTAGGACTCTATTAAATATTCTGTACTCTGCCCTTGGGTTTTTACGTCCAAGATGCATTATCTTGCACTTATCCACATTAAATGTCAGTTGCCACATCTCTGACCATTTTTCTAGTTTACCTATATCATTTGCCATTTGGCTTATCCCTCCTGGAACATCAACCCTGTTACATATCTTAGTATCATCACCAATAAGGCATACATTACCATCAAGACCTTCTGCAATATCATTAATAAAAATATTAAAGAGAATGGGTCCAAGTACAGATCCCTGAGGTACCCCACTGGAGACAAGCCCAAGCTTCGAATATACTCCATTGACTACAACCCTCTGTTGCCTTTCACTCAGCCACTGCCTTACCCATTCAACAATATTGGAATCCAAACTTAAATATTGCAGTTTATTGATAAGCCTTCCATGTGCAACAGTGTCAAAAACCTTACTGAAATCTAGGTAAGCAATGTCTACTGCACCACCCTGATCTATAATTTTAGTTACCCAATCAAAAAAATCAATAAGATTAGTTTGGCATGATCTCCCTGAAGTATACCCATGTTGTCTCTGATCTTGAAATCCATGTGTCTTTAGATGTTCAACAATCCTATCCTTTAACATGGTTTCCATCACTTTCCCCATTACTGAAGTAAGGCTTACTGGCCTATAGTTGCCCGACACCTCCCTATTACCTTTCTTGTGAATGGGCACAACATTTGCTATCCAATCTTCTGGGACTACTCCTGTTAACAATGATTGGTTAAATAAATCTGTTCATGGTTTTGCTAGTAAACCACTAAGCTCTTTTAATAGCTTTGGGTGTATTCCATCAGGTCCCATTGACTTATTTGTTTTAAATTGTTTTTATTTTGCACGTTAAATGGTATCAGACATAGATCATATGCGAAAAATTTATGCACTGTTGCCTTCGCAGAGGCACAATAAATCAGATAATAGACATATAGTGTGTATGGTTGCCTGCACAGAGGCATAAAGGGCTACAAATATAGACATCTTTAGATCAGTCGCGTTTAACCAGTGTCGGCATAGTGCACTGCACAGAAAAACTTAGTCTGATTTGATTAATGGCAATCTACTTACACATATCTGTAATGCTTATAATGACAAGGTTTGTAAACGTATGTTGCTTAAAATTAATGGTACTAGTAATACGGATGATCTGCATGTTTGAAGCTTACTTTAGGAAATCAAATAAAGTTTGCGGTCATATGTTAAGCTTGGGTTTCCTTTGCCCTCCGGCCTAAGTGCTTAGTACAACTTGAGAGCATTATGGTGTTGGGTAGCATATATCGGTATCATGTAAAACATGGCCTGTGTAGGCTAAGCGAAGCAGCTAATTTGCATAATAATCATATGGCAGAGGCATGTACCGCGAAGCATAGTATTGATCAGTTAAAACGGTCAATGCCTGGTAAGGCGAAGAAGTTACAGTGTGTGGACCTATGTTGCGTATGCTTAACGGTACTCATAATACGAATGGAGTTTGCAGCAACATGTTTAAACTTGGCAAAAACAAGAGCATGCCGTTACGAGCTAGTATAATAAAGGGAGCGCGTTAGAAAACTATTGAACTATTAACTGTGGAGTATATCTTTGTTATGCATTTTAGACCGTTGCACAGTTGTGTGCTCCAACTTATTTTCGGTTACTTGTAGACATATGGTCATGCGGTCTGGTATTTAATGTTGTTGGCCTGCTGAGAAGGCTAGTGTCTTAGTGCCATTGACTTATTTGTCTTTACTTTTGACAGTTGAAATAGAACATCTTCCTCTGTAAACTCACGTGTAATAAATTACTCATTTATCCTTTTTCTTTCCTTCATTTTCATCTGTAAATACTGAACAAAAATATTAATTGAGGCAGTCAGCTAGACCTTTATTCTCTTCTACATACCTTCCTTCTTTTGTTTTTAATCTAACTAATCCTTTTTTTACTTTTCTTTTCTCATTTATGTATCTAAAAAAGTTTTGTCCCCCTTTTTTACTGATTGTGCTATTTTTGTCTTCTGTGTGTGATTTGGAAGCTCTTATAACTTGCTTAGCCTCTTTCTGCCTAATCTTATAGATCATTCTGTCTTCCTCACTCTGTTTTTTTTTATAATTACTAAATGCTAACTTTTTGTTTTTTATTATTTTGGCCACATCTGCGGAGTACCACAGTGGTTTCTTGAATTTTTTGCTTTTACTGACAAACCTAATGCAATTTTCTGTTGCCTTCAGTAGTGCAACTTTTAAATAATCCAATTTCTCTTGGACTCCATTTAAATTGCTCCAGTCTGATAATGACTCCTTTACACATATTATAATTTTAGAAAAGTCTGTTTTTCTAAAGTCTAAAAGTTTTGTTTTTGTGTGGTGTGACTCAGCCACTGTTCTTATATTAAACCACACTGACTGATGATCACTGGATCCTAAACTTTCACCTACAGTAACATCTGATACCAAATCTCCATTTGTTAACACTAAATCTAGTATGGCCTCTTTACGAGTTGGCTCCTCAACAACTTGCTTTAGAGACAACTCCAGTAGGGAGTTTAGAATATGTGTGCTACAATTTCACCCGCAAAGTGTTATTTTGTGATCCTCCGACTTTCGATCCTGCATTCATTTTTTTTTTATTATTGATTAAAATTCCATACAGCATTGCTGATATGTGTGTTTTCAAACTCGTACTTTAGTCTTTCTACAAATAATCAATGAGTTGTTACTATACCATGGTAACGATTCTGCCAACATAGAGAGACATTAATAAAGTTTATTTATCACCCTGATTTAATACTGCAAATCTTTAGAATGACACAGAAAGAAGACTGCTTCATATCATTTGATGTACAGTAAATTACCTGATGCTGCTCAGGTCCATAATTTCACAGAGCAGACAGCTAAACTGCAGAGTGATTTTACCGCACAACATGATTCAAGGTACGGCATCTGTTTATGTGCTGTGTAAGTGCATAGGTAGACAGACATTTCTAGCTGTGTGGTATATCGCTCACAGAGGACTAGCACAATGTGTTTACCCGTAAGTGTAAAATATTTTATAGCAGTAAAATCAGACAGCCTGCTTTCTGCGTAACTGTAGTGTTTAAAGACTGTGTGCTCATATATTAAACGGATTCTACAGTGTTGGGAATTAAAATCTGTATTCCTAACGCTATAGTACCCTCTTGTCCCCCACCCCCTCGCAGTCCTCCCTCCCGCACATTAACTCACCCGATTCCAGTGCCAATATCCCACGTCATCCGACTTGGGATTTAATGCGCAAGCGTGGTGAGTTAGGTGAGCGTATTAGGCCCTTCCCATAGGAATGCATTGAATCAATGCTTTCCTATAGGGATATTGCTGATGCTGGACCATTCCTACATGGATGTATTCATGAGGAGTGTTTGTACATTTGAATGTAAGCATGTTTTTCTATTGAGTATGTGTGTGCATGTAGGGGTGTAATTGAATGGACCACTGGAATTGGAATCCTATGTAATGTTTGCATTTGAATGCAAGGGTGTGTTTGTATGTAGTGTTGGTTTGTAAATGTGAGTGTACATTTTTTGTGTAGTGTTGGTGTTTGAAAGAAGGGGTGTTAGTATATAATTTTGGCATTTTAATGCAGGGGTGTGTTTTTATGTAATGTTTGCGTTTCATTGCAGGGGTTTATTTGTATATAGTGATGGTGTGTAAATGTTGATGTACATTTTTGTGACTAATTGGTTTTTGAATTATGGGGTATGTAACGTTTACGTTTGATTGCAAAGATGCACTTACATATAGTGTTGGTGTTTGATAAATGGGATGCATGCGCATATACACATACACAGGCACATACATACATACTTACACAGATACACATACATACTGACACAAGTACACACGTATACACACTGACACACAGATACAAATTGTGACACACACACATAGATGCACACTCTGACACACAGGTATACACATATATGGACACTGACATGTACAACATACTGACACACACATAGATGTACACACTGAGACACATTCACAAACATACACAGTGACACACACATATATACACACACTGACACATACACACACAGACACATGCTGTAGAAACACATACTGACACATACACATACAATGACACACAGACACATAGATACATACACAGGCACATACACACATACATTTAATAATTTTTATAGCCACCCTCTTGTTAGCATACCTTTTCTGGCAGGAGGTTGGTTCTGTGGTGTCCAGTTGCCAGCTGAGATTGATAGGAGTGTGGGGCTGGAGCTCTTCTTGTTCTCCATCATGTTGTCTGTACATCCTCCTCCTCTGTGCCTCGCTGCGTGCTGCTGTATGTGTAGCTGGAAGAAAGTGACAGGCTCTCCCTTCCTATCAGGCTTCTGATATTACAGGGGCTTGGCCCCTGTTCAGAAATACCCTTTGGATGGCTCTATGTGAATATGCCACCCAATGGGCCCCTCCAGCGTGTGGGCCCCGGTGCATTTGCACTGGCAGTTGTTTTGCCACTGAGTTTAAGATCCCAGGTTGTGTGAACTCCCTGGTTGTTTGACCGCTTCAGTCTGGTGCAGTACCTTATAGTACCACTTACTTGCTGTGGTGCTGATGCAGGCTTCTTGTCCTGCTGACTTGCTTATCTCCTCATATAATCCAGGCTCTCCCCTTCTTGTTTCCAAGACCATTGATTAAGGATTGGTCTTTTTTTTTTTTTTGTTCCCATTGCTCATCTTTGTATCCTGAAGGCCAAAGTCCAAGTCCTGTATCCTTCGGGCCCAAATCCAGAGGCTTTGCCCTATATCCTGAAGGCCTGAGTCCACATACCTGTCCTGTACTCTGAAGGCCAGAGTTCAAAAGCTTGTCCTGTATCCTGAAGGCCTGAGTTCTGATACCTATCTTCGTGGGCGTCCACAGGAATGTTTCGGGGTGGGGCATAATTGTAATGACATCCATGCTTGGTCACTTTTTGACAGTGTCATGAAAGGGAAGGGGCATAGTCATTATCACAGGGTGAATAGCGTTTTCACAACTATGGTGTCAGGAATACATGTTTGTTTTCCTGACACTATAGTGTTCCTTTAAGCAAATTAAAGGAACATTCTGGTCACCATAACTTCATCTAAATGAAAATGCTATGATGCCAGGAAGCATGGGGTGCTCTCTTTCCTTTAAGGGGTTAAACCGCTCTCAAATTGTTTAACCCCAAAGACTTCCTCCAGATCCAGATCTCCAGGTCGCTTAGTGGTATTCGGCTTCTGAAACGGAGTGTCAGGAAGTGCAGATTGACATCAGGCATGGGTGCCGCTGATTGACTAGAGTGGTCAGTTGACGCTCTAAGCCAATTGCTAGTTCCCAGTTCATAAAAATGTTTTACTTTTTTATGAATGGGAGCTACTGATTAGCTTAGTGTGCCAGCTGACCACTCTAGCCAATCAGCGACACCCCTACCCAGCGGCACTCTGTGCTTCCTGACACTCAGTAAATAAAAGTAAACACATTAACACTGATATTTTTTTTTTTTTACCTGGGGAAATGAGAAGGTCCAAAGTTTCCCTGCAAGGCCCAGGTACCAAAGCCGCCAAACTCCTTTTCTTCTCCTTCATTTGACACAGTCTTTTTCTTCTGACACTGTCTTCTCTCCTCCTTGGCTCCTTCTGTTCCTTTACCTTGCTGCTACTATCTGCTTATTTTGCGCCCTTCTGCTCCTTTCTCTTTCTGATCCCTTTCTGCTCCTTGCAGAACCGTTCTGCTCCTTCTCCTACTTTACCTTTGTGCTCCTTGCTGTCCCTTTCTGCTCCTTGCTACTCTTTTTTGCTCCTTCTCCTACTTTACCTTTGTGCTCCTTCTGATTCTTTCTACTCCTTTACCTTTGTGCTCCTTCTGTATCTTCCTTCTCCTTGCAGACCCTTCCTGCCCCTTGCAGACCCTTCCTGCTCCTTGCAAACCTTTCCTGCCCCTTCCTGCTAATTTTTGCTCCTTCTCCTACTTTACTTTTGTGCTCCTTTTGCCCCTTACAGCTCATTGCTGACCCTTTCTGCTCCTTGATGTCCCTTCCTGCTCATTTCTGTTCCTTCTCCTACTTTACTTTTGTGCTCCTTCTGTCCCTTCCTGCTCCTTGCTGCCCTTTACAGCTCCTTGCTGACCCTTTCTGCTCTTTCTACTTTACCTTTCTGCTCCTTGCTGACCCTTCATTCTCCTACTTTACCTTTTGTGCTCCTTGCTGTCCCTTCCAGCTCCTTGCTGCCCCTTTCTGCTCCTTGATGTCCATTTCTGCTCCTTGATGTACTTTCCTGCTCATTTCTGTTCCTTCTCCTTTCTGCTCCGTCTGCTAATTTTCCTTCTTGCTCCTTGCTTACCCTTCCTGTTGGCTGTCTCCCCCATCCATCACTTACCTGATCTATAGGCTGCCCCCCATCCCTCACTTACCTGATCTATAGGCTGCCCCCCATCCCTCACTTACCTGATCTGTAGGCTGTCTCCCCATCTCTCACTTACCTGATCTGTATGCTGCACCCCCATCTATCACTTACCTAATCTACAGGCTGCCCTCCTCCTCCCTCCCTACTTCACTGATCTGTAGGCTGCCCCCATGCCTCACTTCCTGATCTGTAGACTGCCCCCATGCTCACTCCCTGATCTGTAGACTGCCCCACATGCCTCACTTCCCTGATCTATAGGCTGCCCCCCATGCCTCACTTCCCTGATCCTGTCCCCCATGCCTCACTGTCCCTGATCTATAGGCTGCCCCCCATGCCTCACTTCCCTGATCTGTAGGCTTCCCCCATGCCTCACTTCCTGATCTGGCCCCCCCATGCCTCACTTCCCTGATCTCAGGCTGCCCCCCATGCCTCACTTCCCTGATCTGTAGGCTGCTCCCCATGCCTCACTTCCCTGATCTATAAGGCTCTCTCTCACCCCCACCTCATCCTCACTTACCAGATCTGTAGGCTGCCCCCCCATCCCTCACTTACCTGATCTGTAGGCTGCCCCCCCATCCCTCACTTACCTGATCTGTAGGCTGTCTCTGTTGGCTGCATGTGCTGCTCCCCTGCGGTTTCAGTCAGGAGAGCGAAGCAGGGCTAAGATGTAGCTTCCTATCCCTATCTCTCTCCATTCACAGCACCACCTACTGGCCGGCACTGGTATTGCAGTGCATTTTCAATCACACGACAAATTGCAGAACAAGCTGAAATATCCAGGGGGGGCAAGTGCCCCCCTCCACCCTGCGGACGCCCATGCCTATCTTGTAACCTGAAATCCCGAGTCCAGAGGCTTGCTCTGTATCCTAAAGTTCGGACACCAGAGGCCTGCTCTGTATCCTGAATCTGGTTTTACTTTATGTTTCTTATGCATTGTATTTCTTATTTGCATTGTTCTCTAACGTTTTTTCTTTTCTTTTCTTTACCTCATTGTGTTGTGTCCTTCTTTTCTTTTTGGGCTCTAACTGAATTTTCATTGCTGATACGCTGTATCATCACCCCTTCCCGACCAAACCCGGACACAGGTATTAGTACAAAAGATGCTAATTGAAACATAAATAACTTTTTTTAATTTTTTTTTAGAAAAATGCTTATTATATTTTGTGCATTAACTCAGATTGACTATGAATTGTCCCTTCAGTGTTCTCCTCCCATATATTTAATTTGCTATAAAGAATCATGGATTTTAGAATAATTTTTAAATTATTTTGTAATTTGTGAAATGAATAATTATTTTTATTCTATGAAGGAAAGCAAAACAATCACATCTATCATCAGATAGCAAAATCAGAGGACAACATGTTTACACTATTAATTCCAGGAATGGAACAAAGTCAAAAACAAGTTATACATTATCTGTAAAGTAAAGAGAGAAAAACAATCAAGAGAGGCAAGCTTTGGGATGATGATAAGCAAACAGTTATAAATTCACTAATAGTATAAAATATATATTACATTTGCAAAAAGTGTATTATGCATGTGAAATAAGCTGAATAATTTGCTTTTAATTTAGTGAAATTTTGTACAACAATCACCTGTCTCACATGCTCAATAAATTGGCACATTGTACCTATATAGCAATGGTCCAGCAATTAGACCAAGAAACCTAAAAAGTGTTAATTAAATGCTGAAAACATGAGAAGCCAGGAGTTCCTACATAGCTTTACAGCATTTCGCCCATAAACAGAAAGCTGCAGGGCAAAAATTTAAGAAATACTATAAAATTGAATTATCTGAATAAAGATATTCTCAACCCGAGCATTAAATAAAATTAATTTACAATGCTACTCATGGAATCCTTGGAAATTTGGATATTTACATCTTAATTAGATAAAGCTGAAAAGTTTGTTCACTTTTAGCAAAAAATAAATAAAAATTCAGGACAAGCAAATTTTGGCAACCTGGTTGTTCGACTCAGCCAAATTTAATTAAAGAAAGATTTGGGAAAATGAATCAGACCAACCAAAAAGTATGCAAATGGACCAAATAGTGAACTGCAAAATATATTCATAAAACAAATATTATGTATATATTTTCCATATACCGTCCATATAAGTTCTGTTGAGCAGTAACCAGGAACCCATCTACAGCTTGCGTTCCATGCGTTCCATGTTCGTATTCAGTAAACCAAATAATGAAAACAGCCGAAAAATATCTACAATTTCACAGTATGTGTCTGTCTGTGTGTGTCAGTATGTGTATATGTATCTGTGTTTGTGTGGCAATGTATATGTGCATACATCTTAGTATTCAAATACCAGCACTACACACAAACACACACCTGCATTCTAAACACAACACTACACAGAAATAAATCCCCTGCAAACAAATGGCAACACCACACACATACATACAGTGCATTCAAATACCAAGAGTACATACAAATACATCCCTGTAACCAAGCAGCAACACTAGATACAAACACTCCACCGTCATAAACAGCAACATAACACACAAGCACACCTCTAAATTCAAACACTATATACAAATACACAACCAAAACGACATTCAAATGCCAACTCGACACACAAATACACATCTACGTTCACACGCACCTACTAAATTAAAAAAAACACAGCTACATTCAATCACACACAGACACTGCTTATATATATATATATATACGGCCTTGCAAACATGGGCAAATGGTGAATCCCCAGCTGGAAGAGCATTGTGGGAGTTGTAGGACAGTTGAAGACTTTTTGTCCACTCTTGCACTACAGAAATGCCCTAAAAGTTCCTTGCATTAGGGCTCTCTTTGTATTAGTTCAACCATTGCTTCACTTAGTCTATAAGTCTTTTTTCGCTTTGGCTAGTAGGTTAAGGAGGTTAACAGGTCCTAGGTTAGTAAAGCTAGAAGTTAGCCAAACAAAAAGTCTGCTTTTGTTTTTCTTTAGTAGTCTGTCTGTCTGCCCCTCATACATTTGTTGATATGAGTGAAATAGGATATGAAATCTTCTATAGCAGTGGAAATGTCTCTGTAGGTTACTTTGCACGCACAGAATTCTATTGTGCAAAACCCTTGTTTAACGTGCAATGCTCAGGGCTGGATTAACATAGGGGCTCATGTAGCTGAAGCTCCAGGCCATTGCCCATGGAATAGGCCATTGATTTTATATATATATATATATATTGTAACAGAGTGTTGGGGATGGTGGTCAGGGGTGTATATCTGGCACCCAGACTTTTGCACAGCCACTATCCTGACATGTGGATAAGCACATGCAGCCCCAGGGAAAGTTAAGTTTAAATTTAGTTTTTTTTCCTCTTGTTATTTGGGTCCCTGGGGTGGAGTATTCGGAAGAGCAGGGTGGGCCGATTCTCCACCCACTGTCAGAGTGGTTGTGCATGAGTCCAGCCCAGGTTTCCCATAGAGTTCTGGCTCACTGCCTAACGAGGTCATTAGCCTCACCTGTAGGGGCTGTGAGCAGCTATATAACTGCAGTTAAAGCAGGGTGAAGTGAGGGAAGTGTTTTGGAGGAGAAAGAAGGTGTTTTGTGGAGAAAGAAGATTTGCTGATTCATTGTATCCTGTTACTTCACAACAACAGAAAATAAACAGGCCAGAGGCCTTTTTGAAACTGGACTTTGTCTTGACCTGGTTTTCTTACCCTAGAGGGCTGTGCGGTTGCCAAAAGATCCTGGACAAACACACACAGGAAAGTAAGTTTGTCACATATGGTGGAGAATGCGGGCACTGCACTAAAGAAGCCTGTGGGTATTAACTGGAAGCCAAACAAGCCTGTAGAAATATGGAGGAAGTTGTGAAAGTCTTGTTGCAAACTACAGCTGCACAGCAAAAGGCTACAGCCGTACAGCAGGAGGCTACAGCTGCACAACAGGAAAATATTACAGCCCTACAGCAACTGGTAATTACGCAAAAGGCCAACACAGATGCGTTGATCCAGCAGGTTATGGCAGCCCAAGCTGAGGCAAACCGCCTGCTCAGAGAGGAGCAACATCAGGCCACCAGTATGATACAGAAGGAGATACAGGCTTTGACCAAAGGACTGACCAGAGTCTCGGATGGGACACAGTCCGAGGTTAAAATGATCAGAGCCAGCCGTTACCTGCAGAAGATGACACCTACAGATGATGTGGAAGCATACCTGCTAGCTTTTGAGAGGACAGCTGAGAGAGAAGAGTGGCCGGTGAGTGAGTGGGCAAGCATACTGGCACCTTTTCTTATTGGAGAACCCCAGAAGGCATTCTATGACCTGGAACCAGCACAGGCAGGGGTCTACTCCAAACTGAAGGCTGAGATCCTTGCACGACTTGGTGTGACTAGGGCAGTTCGTGCCCAAAGATTTCATGCCTGGTCTTTCAACCAAGAGAAACCTATCCGTTCCCAGATGTTTGACCTGATACATCTTGCTAGAAAGTGGTTACAACCAGAAATAAATACGGCAAGCCATATCATGGAACTTCTTGTGATGGACAGATTCCTGCGGGGCTTGCCTGCTTCACTGCGTCGATGGGTCAGTCAGAGCGATCCACAAACAGCTGATGAGTTAATTGGTTTGGTGGAAAGATATGTTGCTGCAGATGACAGACAGTGGCTCAACAACACAAAGGCTAAGCAGAGAGTTAAGACTCCAGATGCTGAAAGACCTGGTAAGAATTTTCAAGGTTTCAGAGACACAGAGGAACAAGAGACATATTCTCAGAGACCCCATATGCTTTTGCCTAGAAATGTTAATCCTGGAAAAGGGTCTAGGTGGGGACAGTTGACGATATTAAATGCTTCCGGTGTAATGAACCTGGACATAAAGCTAGAGACTGTCCCTTGATTGATGAACCTATGCAATGCAATATGATTAATCAGGATGTACAATTGTCTTGTTTGCTGAATTGTATGGAATCTGCTGTTGCCAACTGTTGTCACAATCCACAGATATGTTCCATAAGGGTGAATGGGAAAGAGGTTAGAGCTCTATTAGAATCCGGAAGTATGGCGACATTGATAGCAAAATGCCTTGTACCTGAAGCCGATGTTGATGCATTGCAGAAAATTGGTATAATTTGTGTTCATGGTGACAAACGTGAATATCCTACAGTTTTGTTAAAATTTGAAAGCCTTTTTGGTACTGTGAATCATAGAGTGGGGGTAGTGGACAAATTGGCTTATGATGTGGTGTTGGGAAGGGATTTCCCCCAATTTTTAGACTTGTGGGGGTCTCCAGGAAAAGTAGCTCATGATTGTATAACAAATGATGATGATTCTGGAAATGTGTTCCCTTTTTCTGACATAGAATGGGAAGGACTGGGCATAAGACCAGAGAAGGCTGAAGCCTCAAGTCACAGGCCAGCTTTAGTAGGAAATGACCAGGGCCACGATAGTCAGGAGTCTGATAACGATCAGGATCAAGGCATTAACTTCCCTGAATTAGAAGTCAGTCCTGTTAACTTCAGGAAAGCGCAATGGGAAGACCCCACTCTTGCAGAGGCCCGTAAAAATATCCAGGTTTCAACTGATGATCCAGTACAACTAGACAGAGCCCCTTCTTTTCCTTACTTTGAGGTACAGAATGATCTGATATATAGAGTAGAAAAAAAGGGGGTGGATGTTGTAAAACAACTACTTGTTCCTAAGCCTTTCAGACATACAGTCCTAAATCTTGCACACAGCCATATACTGGGGGGACATTTAGGCATAGAAAATACAAAAGAAAGAGTCTTACAGAGGTTTTATTGGCCTGGGGTATTTGCTTCAGTTGCGAATTATTGTTCTTCTTGTCCTGAATGCCAACACACCGCCCCTTTTAAGGCATACCGCAGTCCTCTGGTACCATTGCCTATAATAGAAATACCTTTTGAAAGGATTGCAATGGACTTGGTAGGTCCTCTGGTAAAGTCTGCAAGGGGGCATCAGTATATATTGGTGATCCTGGACTATGCTACCAAGTACCCGGAAGCAGTACCCCTACGTAACACGTCTGCAAAGACAATAGCGAGAGAACTCATGCTCCTGTTTAGCCGGGTGGGCATACCAAAAGAAATTTTGACAGATCAGGGTACACCATTTATGTCTAAAGTTACAAAGGAGTTATGCAAACTACTTCAAATTAAACATCTTAGGACCTCTGTTTACCATCCCCAGACAGACGGACTGGTAGAACGGTTTAACAAGACCTTAAAAAATATGTTACGGAAAGTAATTGACAAAGATGGTAAGAATTGGGACTGCTTACTACCCTATCTAATGTTCTCCATAAGGGAGGTGCCACAAGCTTCTACGGGGTTCTCTCCTTTTGAGCTTCTATATGCCCATCATCCCAGAGGTCTGCTAGATATAGCAAAAGAAACCTGGGAACAGGAGTCCAATCCGTACCGTAGTTTAATTGAGCACATAGCTCAAATGCAAGATAGGATGGCGGCTGTCATGCCAATAGTTAAAGAACATATGCAGAAAGCCCAAGAGGCCCAGAAAAACAGTTATAATAAAAATGCCAGACTGAGAGTTTTTCACCCAGGAGACAGGGTGCTTGTTTTGGTCCCTACAGTAGAAAATAAATTTCTAGCATCTTGGCATGGTCCGTATGAGGTTATTGAACAGGTTGGGGAAGTTAATTATAAAGTGAGACAACCCAATAGGAGAAAACCCGAGCAAATATATCATATAAATTTACTAAAACCCTGGAAGGACAGAGAGGTCTTAACTACTTCAATTATCACTAATAAGAAGTAAACATACCAGACACCCTGTCCCCACACCAGAAACAGGAAGTAAGGGACTTTATTGGTAGAAACCGGGATGTATTTTCTGTAGTTCCTGGCAGGACTAACGTTATCAAGCATGATATCGTTACAGAACCAGGGGTGAAGATAAGTCTTAAACCGTATAGAATCCCAGAAGCACAGAAAGAGGCGGTAGCTGCAGAAATTAAGAAAATGTTAGCTCTTGATATTATTGAGGAATCACAAAGTGAGTGGAACAGCCCTATAGTACTGGTGCCAAAACCTGATGGTTCATTAAGATTTTGTAATGATTTTCGTAAATTAAATAGTGTGTCAAAGTTTGATGCTTATCCAATGCCTAGGGTTGATGAACTGATAGAGAGACTGGGTAAGGCTCGGTACCTGACTACTTTAGACCTGACGAAGGGTTATTGGCAAGTACCTCTTACAGACAGAGCAAAAGAAAAGACAGCTTTTTCGACATCAGGGGGATTATTCCAATACAAGGTGCTACCATTTGGGTTACATGGGGCCCCTGCCACTTTTCAAAGACTGATTGATAGGATTTTGAAGCCTCACAGCCGTTATGCAGCCGCATAGTCATTCACAGTCCTGACTGGGCTTCACATCTTCCCAAAGTGCAGGCTGTACTGGACTCTATCCGCCTAGCTGGTTTAACTGCTAACCCATCTAAGTGTACTATAGGTTTGGAAGAGGCAAAATATCTGGGTTATTCGATTGGGAGAGGACTAGTTAAGCCCCAAACAGCAAAAGTGGAGGCCATACAAAATTGGCCACGCCCCCTCACTAAAAAGCAAGTTAGGACTTTTTTAGGACTTATTGGGTATTACAGGCGATTTATTCCTAGTTTTGCTACATTAGCAGCTCCTTTAACGGATCTCACAAAAGGTAAAGCCCCACTAGTGGTTAAGTGGTCAGTAGAGGCAGAAAAATCGTTTGTAACTTTGAAAGAGGCTTTGTGCACCCAACCGGTTCTGGTAACCCCGGATTTCACTAAAGAGTTTATTGTCCAAACCGATGCATCAGAGCTTGGGTTAGGGGCAGTTCTGTCTCAGGAAATTCAGGGTGAAGAACACCCAGTGTTTTATTTAAGTAGGAAGCTGACTCCCGCTGAGAAAAATTATTCTATAGTGGAAAAGGAATGCCTTGCCATAAAATGGGCCTTAGACTCATTGAAATATTATTTGCTGGGTAGAAAATTTAGGTTGGTCACAGACCATGCCCCCTTAACCTGGATGAGTCAAAACAAAGATAATAATGCCAGGGTGACAAGGTGGTTCCTTAGTTTACAACCATTTCATTTTACAGTTGAACATAGGCCGGGGTCTAAACATGGAAATGCTGACAGTTTGTCGCGAGAAAATTTGTTTTCTGTGGTCGCTCACCCCACTAGGTCTGAGCTGGGGGGGAGGATATGTAACAGAGTGTTGGGGATGGTGGTCAGGGGTGTATATCTGGCACCCAGACTTTTGCACAGCCACTATCCTGACATGTGGGTAAGCACATGCAGCCCCAGGGAAAGTTAAGTTTAAATTTAGTTTTTTTTCCTCTTGTTATTTGGGTCCCTGGGGTGGAGTATTCGGAAGAGCAGGGTGGGCCGATTCTCCACCCACTGTCAGAGTGGTTGTGCATGAGTCCAGCCCAGGTTTCCCATAGAGTTCTGGCTCACTGCCTAACGAGGTCATTAGCCTCACCTGTAGGGGCTGTGAGCAGCTATATAACTGCAGTTAAAGCAGGGTGAAGTGAGGGAAGTGTTTTGGAGGAGAAAGAAGGTGTTTTGTGGAGAAAGAAGATTTGCTGTTCATTGTATCCTGTTACTTCACAACAACAGAAAATAAACAGGCCAGAGGCCTTTTTGAAACTGGACTTTGTCTTGACCTGGTTTTCTTACCCTAGAGGGCTGTGCGGTTGCCAAAAGATCCTGGACAAACACACAGAGGAAAGTAAGTTTGTAACAATATATATAAATAAAAAAATGTATTTTTTATTATTTATTTATTTATTTTTTACTACTCTTCACATGCTCTTTCTTTGTGCAAAGTAAATTAAGTATGGAAACTTAAAAGTGATGTTGGGGAAAAAACTTGTGTGGACTCGCTGACAATTAAATTAGTTAAGGTAAAGCTGACTTTGCGAACTATGTAAATGCTCTAGCTGCTTCTGTCTCTCTAACACTGTTGCATGTTCCCTTTCTTGTAAATCCACTACATACACATTTTCCCGGTCCCCGACTATATAACAGAAGCTGCCTGTTAGCAAGAAGGTAAGTGAGTGTTTGGGGACAGACCTCTGAAAGTGTTGATCGAACGAATCATTAGCCTATGCACCAAGCTCAGGGTGAAGTTTGTATAGCACACCTTTAGTTGGCCAGCCTGCATGATTAGCAGGTAGCCTGACTTGCATTCACGCCAGCCTGATCTTCTAATTCTTCGGACCTTTTGGGCAGTGCTGGTTATGTGATTCGCACCAGTGGCCCAACCTTTGACTCCCTCCTCCCCACAGAAGTCCTGTGTCACCAGATGCTGCTGTTAAAGAGTATGGATTTACTTGAAAGACGAAAGCGAGAGCTTAGCATAGGGTTTGTGTTTTCTTATAGCTGCATACTGTGAGTTTTTCTCCAGCACCATTTCCACCAAATACATGACGCTTGGGAGGTATGACGGTTTTAGTGTTTTATGTCTATAAGATTCTGTAATTAGGTCCATAATACTAGTTAGCACCAGGCCCAATGCTCTTCTAACCCAGCCCTGGCAATGCTGGGACAGAGATTAATTTAACTTTTTTTTTCACTTCCTTAAAATCCATCTCCCACTATCTAACTCTGACTAAATTCTTCCTTAACGTGTATGGTCTTTATTGTTTAACATACAGTGAATAAGTCAGAGTGCATTAAAAGGAAAATACTTCCAAAAAACAATAGTGTTCTCCTTCTGTTTATACATGTAACTTCCTTTGTAAACTGATTTCCCTTGTCTTTGCCTTCCTGATTATATAATGCTCATTTTCTATCGCTGTGGGCCAACCACAGAAACGGGTTAGATTACAAATACATAGGAGCTTTAAATGCAAGGTAAAAGCAAAAATAATGTGTTAGTAATTCTATAAAATCTCTGCTGTTGGAGGACTATAACTCCCATGATTCTTTGCAAGGCCATCTTTATGATTTGAGGGTCCTGGAGCAGAAATGTTTAAAAGCCCCCTGCCCCTATTTTGCAACACCCCACACAGTTCCGTTGGAGTCCAATGACTGGGCAGAAACTGGGGGTATATGCAATGTGGTGCACAAACTGTTACATGCATGCCAACATTTCAAATGGACAAGTAGTGACACTTTAATTTTAGGGGTGTGAGTGGCTAAGAACAATGAAATTTATTTACACAGTTGGATTTCTAAACATATTTAATTTAAAGATACATTGCTGGGATTCTTATTCTTGCTCTGTTATAGACTGTTATAGACTCAGACACACCAACAATATGGAACTCCTACAAAAGAGAGACATTAGGATAGAAAAGAAAGACTGAGGGATTTGGGCCCAAAACTGTAAATCCTAAATAGACACTTGGTATGTATGCAAGCACCTTTGCTGCTCTGATACAACACTTTGATAAACAGAATCACTGTTAGCAGTGTGCAATCCTGGCATAGCCAGCAAAAAAGATGGATGCAGCACAATTGCTGTTCCAAATGCCCTGCGTGTGCCAGTAAACTTGATAGCAGGGTCCCCGAAAGCCTGAAACATAGGCCTCACTCATCCCTACCTAAAGGCGAGCTCTGCAGTCAAATGCCAGTATTAATTCTTTGCCCCTGTTATGCTATAAATAATCATCAAAGTATTATATTTCCAAATCATGGCATCATTATTTTTCAAACACTCCCTCAACGAAAATAACGTACTTTTTGTATGTTTTTTTTACCCAATCCTACAGTGCAGAACCAGTGGATCTAATGTTAAAATTATCACGCTAATGTACCAATGGAAAGTGTAACCTTAATAATGAAACTTCTTCTGTTTGTCTTTTGTGCTACAGAACATTTTTGTAGCTACTTTATCTTATTTTTATTATAATCCTATCAAAACATCAACGTTTTCATGTATGTATTCATCTACACAAACAGAGATACCCAGACACTAAATGTGTAAAAGTTGTAGAATGAAGGCCTGGTATGTTGAAGTTTTTGCCTATGCCTGGCCTCTTACATTATGTTTAAAAAAGACTTTATGGGCAAATATGTCTGCAAAATGCATGCCCTGAAATGAAGATATGGTTAAGCAGTGCCCTCTGGTGGACTATAGGATGTACTGCTGAAACACACTCCAATAAATGCTGTTAATGGATAGGTTCACTTTTTTGTTAGCTGATTTGTATGTTAACAATGTATTATTTTATGTAAACGTTGGAGTGGTCAACACAAATAACATTCTCCTTGGAGAATTGCAATACAGGGCTGCAAAGCTGAAGAATGTGTGAGAAGAATTATAGAATAAGTCCAAGCTCAGAACATTGACTCTACAGATATGTTATGCTTAGATTGAGCATACACTGTAACCTCCAATCACACCAATCCTAAACAACTTGTGATATCGTAGTATAGCTACACTTTTTCACAATCAAGTTAGCAATTATGAGAGCAATGTGTTCAGAGACTGCCTTGTATTGAGGCACAAATCTGTCAGCTTTTTTCAAGGATTTGTCCCCACACCGTGCAGATGGAGGGACCTGTGCCTGTTTACTTCTGTAACTCCTGGGGGTTTTCTGTTCTCTCTCAACATCACTCAAAATTTAAATTCTGCATACACAGGATATATAATTAATTTTGCAAAAAACGTCGACTTTCCATTGTCCAATAAATGGAGACATAACCTTGAGAGTGATTTACTAAAGTGAGAATTGTTGGGAATTCAAAGTGCAGCCAAATGTCCCGGTATTTGAAAGCCAACATGCAGAGTGTAACCCAAAACTGGAATAAAACAATGTAGTCGTTAGAGTGGACGTGCTCTATGTAAAAAGACAGAGAATGGTCAGACAAGCCAGGTATATGGGAGCCAGAAGTCAGAAGAACGAAAGACAAAGCCCGTCAAGCGTACCAAGGAGGAGAATAGTCGGAATAAGCTGAAGTAAAAACTAGCAATAATATAATATATAGGGAAGTTATTGGGACACATAAGGAACCAAAACAGAGCATAGAACAGAGACCAATGTGGCTCATTAGGCGATTAGCCATGGCCAAAAATGCGAGGGGTCGTTGAAACTGATGTGTTTGGGAGTTAGTAGCGTAATGATATTGAGATGCGCTTGTCACGTCCTAAAAGGGGTGAAGTCACATCACCCAACATCTGGACCACTGGGGAAGCAGCAGAGGCATGAGAAAGGACACAGTTAGCCTCCAGATCCCCACGTGGGTGCCCCAGGGAGGCCAAAACAAAAGGTATCCTGAAAATTAAATAGTTGAATTAGGGCAATACTACAAGTCAGCTATGCTTCCAGTTAGGCTATTTTAGCCTTAAATAAAAAATAAAATAAAAAATGTTCTTGGAATTCCCAACAATTCTCACTCAAGTGAAAAACACTGTATGTTACATTGACACTTGTGAATTCTGTGTTCTGTGGTGCAAAACTTAAAGGGACACTAAAGTCACCCGAACCATTTCATCTCAATGAAGTGGTCTGGGTGCAGTAACCTTGTCCTTTTTAAACATTGCAGTTTTTTTTAGAACAACCACTCTATGTGGAGCACTGGATTGGACCATCGCGGAGGAGGCCATACCTCATGGGATTTCACGAGAGGCAAACAAGTGAACAGCGCTGAAAAAGGTAAGTAAAACATTTATTTTATTAATTTTTATTGCCAATGGGAATTCATCCTATATATACCTAGGTATAGGGACACTATAGCAATAGGAAACCAAGTTGTTTATTTATTTGTATTTCTACCACTAAAGTGTTTAAAAATACTGCCCTGCATCGGTGGAAGGTCCAGGCAATGAACATGACGCTATATTGTATTGAATTTTGGACTGGTGGTGAGTCTTTTGTTCCATACTAGGAATTGTGTAGAATTAACAGAGAATTGCACATTTTAAACCAAAATGTATTCAACCTGGAAAAACAGCAGATTTAGACAAAATAGAATTTAAAAAAATGAGGGGCAGTGCCTGCTTGCCAACAGGGACAGCCGCATGTGGCTTGGGCTCCTCAGAGTAAATCTCTTATTGGGCCTGCTAATCGACTTAACCACTTTGCTTTTGTTACAAATCGTGTATAATCTACTAGGGTATACCCTGCTGAGTGTTTGTCCTGCTTCTGCCTGATTCCGGCGGGTGTAACCCATGCTAGCTGTATCTGAGGGCTGCAGTCGTATTAGATCCTCTGCCCTGGTTCGAAGATAGCTTGTTCCTGGGCCCTCTTCCCTTAGGACCGGTGGGGGATATCCCGGTCCCCACTAGAGGACTCTTGTGCTCTCCTCAACAAGGAATTATAATTAAAAGCAGATTGTAGGGTTGAGGCCTGTCTCTCAAAATGGCCACCATGCTGGAAACTGCTCCTCCATGGGCCTCCTTCACTTGGGGACCCAGATCCTGCAAGCCTACGACTGCCTCTGTGCTCTATTCTGGGTGAAATTTAATTCCTCTTGCCATGTGCAGAGCTACGACTCCACAGTTCCTGAACGCTAGACGATGCCGTGTGGTGGGGTCTATTCCAGGCGTCCCTCACAGAATATCATGGAAGTGGAGGCGCAAGTGTACACCGCGGCCAGCACATCATATCCGACGGTCAAGCTTTCAAGCCAGCTGCTACTTGCCCAGATTGCGAGCCGCTCTGGCGTATCTCCCAGGTGTGCTGTCCGCAGTCGGAGGGCTTCACCTATGCAGCGCTGGACGCCGGACAAGAGAGGATCGCAATAACAACCACCCCAGCTGATAAGTACAGGCAGCTGCAGTCCTCAAGGACTCACAGGTCCTCACATCATACCTGAGTGTGTTGCGGCTTGGGCCCAGTGGGGCGACCTGCACAATGTGGCTGGACATCAGTGTGGGGATATTTATGGCATAATAATAGTAAACAGTGAGAATCGCCCACTAATTCAATTCTCAGATCCCAAATATCGTTATCGTGTTAAGTGAAAAGTACTTCATATAAATAATATCACAATTTTGTTATAAAAATAGATTTATTTTTTAATAACAAATTAATTAATAATAATAATAATATGTAACATGCGTGACAATAATCAATGAATATCCAGTATAAAATGGTATGCAATACAATGGAATGGGTATACACATTTCCAATTTGACAATTTTTATTTTATCAGAGAACATGTTGGGGTACAGAAAGGAAAAAGGGGAGGGTATGCAGTTGAGGTACAATGCTTCAAGATACATTTTATACATTCGGGAACCAGGCCAGGTATTCAACTTTGTGGGAGTACCTCCCCCACTTTTTTGACCATGATCATGTACCCTGTCCGACTTGTCTGACCCTCATAACCTTGCGTTGAATGTGGGGTTGGGTAAGGGGGGATGGGGGAAACAGGGGTTCGGGTATTGGGAGAAGAGATGGGGGAGCGGGCTGCAAGAGCACCGTATCACTCCATGTCTCCTCCTTGGTTGTCATACTTTGTTTGGTTCCTGCCTCTTGTCCCCTGGGTAACTATGTACAGTGTGGGTGGTTGTTCCGCATTTGCCTAATGAATTATTTGTCTTCAGCTGGGTTTATCACAATGCCTGTTTTCGAACCTTGGTGATAGGGTTTGTGGCCTCTCTGCGCCTGAGTGGTTAGGTAGTATTCGTGGTACCTTTTTTTTTTTTTTTTTCTCCTCTTTCTTCCCCTTTACTCTCGTTAGTGTTCGAGCCCCTCCCCTCCTCAACCTTCTTCAGGTATGCCTCCCATATTCGCCTGGCGTCCCTTAAGTGGTGTGATGGGCGCATCAGCTGGCTAGTCTTCGTTTCATATGTTAGGTTTAGGGAGATCTGTTGGATAAGGCTAGATCTCTCCGGTGGCTTTGGTTGTTTCCACCCTCTGGCTATTAATAGGTTGGCAGCTATCAGTATGTGGTATGTTAGGCCAGCATGTGCTTTTGGGAGTGGGTCTAGGGATATTAAGAGTAGAGCAGTTTCTGGTTTCAGATTGTTTCCTGAGTTCAGTGCCCCCTTTAGCATCCCTTCAACTGTCCTCCAGTATCCCCTGATGGCCGCGCAGGTCCACCAAATGTGGAACATCGTGCCCTCATCTTGTAAACATCTCCAGCATAGCCGTGAGGTGTTGGGGTATATGTTTGCCAGTCTGGTTGGCACTAAATACCACCTATACTGGATCTTGCGCATTAGCTCTAGGTGGGATGCGCATCTGGATCTGCCTTTATGGGCTGTAAAAGCCTGATTCCATTGTTCCTTTGAGAAAGTTGTATTTAGGTCCCTATGCCATGCCTCTATGAATTTGTCTATCTGTGGTGGTGTCTGTTGAGTTGGGTTATTTAGTGTTGCATACATCAGGGAGAGCGGTTTCTTGGGCATTGTCCTAGACTCGCACGCTTTCTCTATGTGTTGCGCATATGTCTGGGTTGTCAGGGCAGTGGAGTCCGTTAGTATTCCTTTTAGTTGCAGATAGGAAAATATTGCTCTTTGTGGCAGGTCGTAACTGTGTTGTAAGTCTGGGAATTGTCTCATTGTCCCTTGATTATAGAGGTGTCTAACTAGCGTGCACCCTCGCTCAGCCCATATGCGATGGTCAAAGGTGGGGTTTGCCAAGTGTATGCAGTATATTGGAGTTGTCAGCGCCCATTTCTTTGTGTAACCTAATTGGGGTTTGATCGTATCCCAGTTACGTAGTAAGGTTCTTGTGGTGGCGGGTGTATCTGGGGCTATAAGTCGGTGTTCGTGAGGGACCCAGAATAAGTGGCTAAGACCCTTGGGGCAAGCCCACGTTGATTCCATCTCCACCCACTGTGGTGGGTTTTGGGCTGTGTGCGCCTGTAGTGCGGTGGTCAACAATGCAGCCCTATAGTATGTTGTCACCTCGGGTAGGCCTAGCCCTCCCTGTGTCAGGGGTTTGGAAAGTATGCGGGTGGCCACTCTAACTTTCTTGTATGCCCACACGAAACCAGTGAGAGATCGTTGTAGGCGTTTCAAGTATGTGTTGGGGATGTGGATCTGTAGCGTTCTAGTTAGGTATAGGAATTTCGGCAACAGCATCATCTTCACCGCCGCCATTCTCCCCACCCAGGACATGAACTTGCTATCCCAATTCTTTAAGGTGGCATTAAATTCATCTAATAACCTCCCATAGTTTAGGTGAAAGAGTCTCTCGGGGTCTTTGGAGATCTTCAGACCTAAGAAGGTAAGGTAGTCCTCTCTCCAGTCTAGTGGGAATGAGTTTTTTAAATTTGCTATGGTGTTGCGTGCTATCCCGATTCCCATTGCTTGTGTTTTGGTTACATTAAGTTTGTAGTATGATTGTTCCCCGTAGATTTCTATTTCCCTCAACAAGTTTGGGAGCGACAGATGTGGTTGTGTTAGTGTCAACAGGATGTCGTCCGCGAAGAGGTTTGCCTTGTATTCCCTCTTCCCTATCTCCAGGCCGTGTATTGTGGGGTTTTCTCTAATTTTGATCGCTAACGGCTCTAGCGCTAACACATAAAGCAGCGGGGACAGAGGGCATCCCTGTCTCGTGCCGTTTGTGAGTCGGAACGGCTCCGACAGGAACCCCGCGTTCAATACTCGTGCTGCGGGTTGGCTATATAGAGCACTGACGGCTGCCACAAAGCCACAAGGGATGTCAAACCTACCCAATACCTCCCGAAGGAACCCCCAGTGTAGACGATCGAAGGCTTTTTCGGCGTCGAGGGAGACAAGAAGTCCCCCCCGGTGCCGGCCCTGTAGGTAGTGGAGGATGTTAATAACTTTCCTGGTGTTGTCGGACCCCTGTCTCCCCTTTATGAAGCCCACCTGGTCATCATATATTATGGTCGGGAGGATTACACTCAGTCTGTTGGCATATAATTTGGCGTACAGTTTTGCGTCCGTGTTGAGGAGGGAGATTGGTCGGAAATTCTGTGGGATTGTTGGGGTTTTGTTGGGTTTTGGGAGCGTAACTATGTGAGCCGTCAGTGTTTCTTTAGGGAGTTCCCCCTTTTGAGTTGCCTCTGTGAATAATCTGGCTAAGTATGGTGCGAGTGTGGTGTTAAATTTCTTGTAGTATTGATTGTCAAATCCGTCTGGTCCTGGGGATTTCCCTGTCGGGAGGCTTTTAATTAGCTCCTCAACCTCTAAAACTGTTATTGGTTTTGTAAGGTCTAGCTGTTGTTGTGGCGTGATCTTGGGTATACTCACTCCATCTAGGTACTCTCTTATGCTTGTGGTCGTCGGATGGCTGACCTTTGTGTCTTGTTGAATATTATAGAGTGTTGAGTAGTATGCAGCGAATACCTCACTTATGCCTTTTGGGGTGCGTATTTGTGTTCCTGCTTGGTCCGTGACGTAGGATATTTTTTGGTGTGCCTGTCTAGATTTTATTCTTTGTGCCAGTAATTTGCTTGCCTTATTCCCTTGCACGTAGTGGTTTATCTTGAGCTTCTGCATGTGTGCGCTGAGTGTTTCGAGTGCGTGTTGGTGCATAAGGCGTGTGAGCTGGGTTATTTTGTGTCTCGTCTCTGGTGTTGGGGTGTGTTGGTTAAGTCTGTTTAAGTCATACAGCTCTGCCTGCCAATTTCTGAGTTGTGTCTGTTGTGTCTTTTTCACATAGGCTGCCCTTCTGATCAAAAGGCCTCTTGTCACTGACTTGTGTGCTAGCCATAAGGTGGAGTCTGAGACATCCCCCGTGTCATTGTTATCGAAGTATGTTTGGAGGTCTTCCTTTAGAGTTTGTGTGAATCCCTCGTCCCTTAACAGTGAACTGTTTATTTTCCACGGGCTGCGGTGTTTAAAGTCGTAGATATTTTTTAGTTCTATAGTTACTGGTGCGTGGTCTGACCACGTAATCTGCTGTATGTCGCTATCAACTAGTTGGTCTAGGGCCGATCCCGCTAAAAGAAACCCATCTATTTTGGAGTAAGAGTTGTGCACTGCTGAAAAGTGGGTATACGCCCTTTCTGTAGGGTGCATGACTCTCCAGGCGTCATAGAAATGTTGGGCGTGGAGTATTTTTGCTATGGCTCTACATTGTCTCTTCAGGGGGCGGTGATGCTTGCTACGTGCATGTAGGGTGGTGTCCGTAAGCGGGTCAAAAATGTGGTTGAAGTCCCCTCCTATGATCGTGATGCCCTTTTGGGTTTTGGCTGTCTGAGTTAGAATTTTGTGCAAGAAATTCCTTTGATTAGTATTTGGGGAGTACATGTTCACTATGGTGTATAGCATATCGTTAAACAATCCCACGAGTATGATATATCTACCAGTCGGATCTATGTCTACAGTCTGCAGTGTGAAAGAGACTGTTTTGCTGATGAGGATGGATACTCCTCTAGCTTTAGTGGGTGCCGTAGCGTGATACTGGTGTGGAAAGTCTTTGGTTAATATTGCTGGGTAGTCGTTGTGCCTGAAATGGGTTTCCTGGAGACATAATATATCTATCCCCATATGTCTAACCTCTCTAATTAGAAGGTGGCGTTTTACCGGAGCATTGAGGCCCCTAACATTAAAGGTACAGAGCTTCACGGTGGTCTGTGAGGTTGGTGTCTCTCATACCTATGGAATTGGTCAATGTATGTGGGGGTCGCTGCCCTCCCCAGCTCTATCGAGCGGAGCAGTGAGTCCCTCTGTAAGTTCATTATTGTGCCAGCGTGGCCTGCGGAACAGTCTGAGTACCGGTTGTCATTAGGTAATTGGGATATGTCTTTGGTGGCTGGGGTCGAGTCACCCACTAACCCTTTCCCCGCCTCTTGGGTAAAGCATTGGACTGGTGAGGTACATGCAATACATAGAACAACATATAACAGAACATTAACATCAACAAAAGTATTTACAAGGGTATTCCTAAGGAATATATGTGCCATAAATTTGGCGTGGCACTGCGTTGTCGTGCCTTGGGGGTAGAGGCGGAAGGCCTCACGTCCTTTGGGAGCTTTCTCCCTTTACAGCTATTACTTATGTGAATGTTGGGATGTCCCAACTAGTATTCTTAGCCCTGCTGCTCGAGCTGCAGTACTGTCTATGCTTGTGTGGTGGTGAGCTATCTACTTGTATATTTTTTTATTTTTTTTTTTCTTTAAGCTAGGTGTGGGTGAAGGTTGACATGTGGCTGCCCCACCGGCAATCTATATGTCTTTGGGTGGGTGAGTCTGGCTGGAAATACTCGCTTCTATGTAAGTGATGGCGGGGTTTTTTTTTTTTTGTATAGATAGTATGTGGGTAGTGTTGTTGAGGGACCCAAGCTCGTATAATAAAGCGAGGCCCCCCACCTATTACTATGCCCTATCGTGAGCATTGCAATTGCTCAGTGTAGTTGGTGTATCATTGTACGTTACCCTGCCCCTGGGTTGATAGTCCATCACCCTGTGGTGCCGTAAGGCCTGCACACAGTCTTATAAGTTTCATCTCCGCTTTGCCTTCTTCCATTCCGGTGAGGCTCTGTTGCCGCTTCTTTCTTGCTCAGCCATCTGTGTGGGTGCAATGTTCCAGTCCCTTAGGATACGGTGGCCTTCCTCCGGGGATCCTATCGTTGTGGTCCTCCCGTCCCGCATCACCAGGAGCTTTGTGGGGAATCCCCATCGGTATGGGAGATGGTTGTCTCGGAGCAGAATGGTTATATCCCTGAAGTCGCGCCGTCTCTTTAAGGTGTATGAGGATATGTCTGAGTAAATGGTTGTACCTCTATATTGTGCAGGCATTTCCTTCCGTTTTCTGTTTGCATTCAAGATAACTTCTTTAGCGTGGAAATAGTGCATTCTGAGTAAGGTATCTCTCGGCGTATCTGGGGGTAAGAATTTCGGTCTGGCAGTCCTGTGAATCCTGTCTAGCAGGAGCAGGTCAATTGGTAAATCTGGAGCAAGTGCTTTTAGTAGGCCCATGACATGGGCGTTGAGGTCTTCATTTTTAACCGTTTCTGGTATCCCCCTTATGCGGAGGTTGTTGCGGCGTGCCCTATCTTCCATATCTGCTATCTTAAGATCTTGGTCATTTAGTCGTGCGGCCAGGCCGTCAACGGTTTCTGCAAGTGCGTTGTGGGCTTCCGCCATTTCTGTGATTTGTTCCTCCGTCCGCGCTGTGCGCTGGCCTATATCTTGGAGTTCTTTTCTTAGGGCTGTCATAGCACTGTCCATTTTTCCCACTATTTTATCAGACATTTCGTCTAGCAGTTTCCTTAGGGAGCTGTGTGTCAGCGGGTTGTCATTTTCCCCTTGCTGGGAGTCTGCATCATGCTCCTCACCTGCGCCATCTTGGGCCTGCTCAGACTGCTGTGGAGTTTTCCCCTGTCCCGTCCTGGAGGCGAAGAAATTTGATTTTTCTCCCTTGTCTCCTGCTCGTTTGCCTTTGGGGTGAGACATTATGGGTCCGGGCTGGTCCTAAGTATAGTTTTCGGGCTTTAATTTCTCCTTTTTAGCTGTCGCGGCACGGAGCTCTGATTACATGCGTCTGCTCCGGTCCGCGTTCAGGACACGCCCCTAAGTTTCCAGATATTTTAAACCTCTAAGGACCAAATGTTACAACTTAATTTATCTAAATCAGGTCCCTATAGACCTTATGCCGGCATGAAATATCCTTTTTGTTTAGCTTTGACAGCTGAAGTGCATATGTTATTCCACTGTGCAATGGTGTTCTTAAAGAAACACTCCAGTCACCAAAACCACTACAGCATATTCCAGGAGAGCCCCCCCCCCCCAAAGTTAGTACTCAAAACTTTTAAGAATGGCTTGACCTGTGACCTGGGGACTTCCAGATGCCTCTCCTCAAATACAGCCTATTGATGGCAGCTCTGTGCTGGGTTTAGCTCTGAGAAAGATTAGCTGACTTTCTCAGCCAATGAGCTGGCTCTGATTTGCAGGGCTTAGCTAAGGGGAGATAATGGAAGCTCATAATCTCATAGGCAGAGGCTCTCAGCTCCGGAAGGCTGAGACAAGGCTGGGAGCAGTGGCCGGTGGAACACAGATAAGAACTGAAACAATTCTAAAATGGGTTGACTATGAGAGGGGGCAGAAGGGCCCTCCTGGAACCATCATAATTATGGTATTTAGAGTGTTATGGTATTTTGGCAGATGTTTTTCGACAGCATAGACTCTCATTGGTTCTTAGAGGTGCATAATTTGCAAAGACCCATGATAGTGACAGTGATCTGATGGCTGGGAGGGGTCAGGGAAAGGTGAGATTTACTTACCTGAACTTGTCCATCACAAGCAGCAACATTTTCTTCTGTCCTATTCCTCTTCAACTCCTGATGCTTCTGCGCCAGGAACTGATGTCACTGATCTCGCACATGTGTGAGAATGCAGCATTAAAGTCTATGGTGGATCCTGCAAGACCCTCCTAGATACTTCTAATATCTCTGCAGCCGTCACTGGTCATGGCTGGGAGATTGACACTTTTAGATGGCGATAGCTCAGTGTCTAGGCATTGGAAAAATACTGATAGATAGTAATCCCTGCTTTGTCTTAGTATATCTTTTGACTGGGTTAGAAATTGTATTAGGGGCAGGAGAGAGGTGGAAGAGTCACAGGGCTGCCTTAATGAAAAAGAAGAAACGAAAATCTTTCACATTTCTTTATAGTTTGAATTTCATTCCCTGGCTGTGCTTGGACTGCAGTGGAGTGTGATGTCACTTGCTAAAGATTGAATAAGCATTTAACCCCTTAAGGACCAATCTTCTGGAATAAAAGGGAATCATGACATGTCACACATGTCATGTGTCCTTAAGGGGCTAAACAAAAACAGAGCATTACATGACACAATGGTTAACACAAGTTATAGGTAATTTTCAATGTTTTATTTAATGGTGTGCTTTCCAGAGAAGTGAAAATTCCCTTTAAGGGGATAATAAATAATAAATCTACATATATTTAACAATTTCTTTCAAATATACATGCCTCAGAATTTTCATTTTTAGGAAGTTGCATTGCAAGATATTCTATCAAATTCATTTCAAAGCAGAGTATTTGACCACTGCCCATTTGTAACTACTTTTGTCCCACCTAATATATAAAACACATTTTTCCTTCTGTGCTAAAAATTCCGACCTTGTACGCCTTTGAGATAACAAATCATCTCTAAAATTGTTGACCCAATATTTTTGCTGTTCTATTCTTTCTTTATGTGCTAGCTATGTACACCATATTTAAAAAAAACAAACCAAAAAAACCCTTTAAATGCTATTTTAAAATAAAAATAACTTGGCTTTAACAATTCCAACTAGAATTCATTTCAAGTTTACATATTTAACCTTTTTAAGTTCAGAGCATGTTCTGTTCTGGAATAGTGGCACCACATTTGCTTTTCATTGTTCCAGTGGGACATCTACAGATGAAAGAGAATCCTTGAAAATTCTAAATAGTGGACTGGCAATTATGGGACTAAGCTCTGTAAGTAACTGCAGGTACATGTCATCTTCTCTAAGTGCTTTGTTAATCTTAATTGTATTTGATCACTTCTGGACTGTGTCTTTTGTCAGGCATAAGGATGCTGATGGTTAAACGTACGTTCCAGTTCTGTATAAGCTTTCAGACTGCGTCTCCTCATTGGAATATACTTTGAAATACTAAATATAACACGTCTGGTTATCTGATTACTGAAATAAACTTTCTCAATTTTCAGTGATCTGACAGCTCTATCGGCAAAAAATGACATTTTTAGGTAGAATTCTATTTATTTTCTATTTAGTTCTCGTTAGTAATCCCGTTTTCTTTTTCTTTCTTTTCATTGTTTGTTGGAACTGAAAATGTGTAGAATGAGGTTTTTTTTTTTGCATCAATTCTCCAAAAATATATGGTTTGAGTAATTCGAGGCTAAGCAACCAACTTGTGCTAATTGTAAGTTAAACATTTCACTGCTACATACCAATAATAGCACTAACAAAAAGATTCACAGACAAGGCTCTGGGAGATTGTGGTTGCCATGGAAGCAGATGTATCCACATTGCAGGTACATGTACAAACAGACAAATCTGAAGGCACACTCACTAACTTAAATTTTAAAATATTCTAAATAACTTCATTGATTGGCATAAAATATACAAACATCAAAAATTCAATATGGGGAAACAAGGTATACAAAGTCTCACATTTTAAGCTAGAGATATCGAATTGATTGAATCTTGGTAAGGTCCACGTTATGAGATACAGCGCAAAGGCAAAATAAAATTAGTATTCCAAACTTTATTGCAAATCTGTAATATTACTTTGCTTCCTCTGTCTGAGGAATAATGGCACGGCCCTAAAAGAATGATGTTGTTGAATGCACTGATTTGGTGAAGCTATTACAGAGAGCAGATCTTTTCTCCTGTAGCCGTTAGCTGGCCAAATAAACATTTTCTTAATTCTATGCAACAACCCTGAGCACAATGTTTGCTTCCAGCACACAATGGGGGATATTTATCAGTGTCATGATCAGAAAAATGGTGCAAATTTGGAAAAGTAGAATAATCCTCAGTGGAATGTTCCTTCACATACCATTGGTTTTCATGGTGATTGCTTCATTTTCAGAATTTTGCACCACATTCCAGATCATGGAAATTTCTATATATTATATCAATGTTGTTATGTTTTGGCCTTGCAAACCTTAAACTATTTTTACGAGTCACAATTTAGATAGTGTGAATAACAGTTGCATGCAAGATTATTTTCTCAAGATTAGAAAAATACACAATTGAATATAATGGTAGATTTAAGAAAGCCAGAATATCATGCCCTTTAGTAGCATTTGCGCAGTTGAGGAGAAAGATCTCTTTAAGAGTCGGTTTGATTTATATTTGTTGCGGATGAATCACATCTGTGAAACGTTGCATAAAATACATAACAACAGAGAAGCAAAAAATATTTTTAGGAACAATGGTTCCCTGGTGTATGTGAATTGTAAAGTCTTGAGCTAGTGTATTGTGCCTACTATATAGCTACCAATCATCTGGTTTCTGATTTATATACACAAATTATTGCTATGTCAGCACTTAAAGTTCTACTAAAACCCTACTATAACCCTCTTGGGAGGGAGGGCCTTGCCAGCGTAATATGCCCTACTGGAAACTGAGACGAAGATCCCTCTCTCAATTTGTAGTAAAACCTGAAATACAAGGAATCCAGCGCCAGAAGAAGCTCCCATGACCCCTCCTGACGTTACTGGGGCCTCGTGTGGTCCAATCTCACAGAGAAGCTGGTGATTGTACTATTTCACAGATTCAGAGTGCATGCACACTCTCGGCTGGCGAAGAGGACAGAGTTCTTGGCTGCCAATATCATGTGTATTGGGAGTGCAACTTACCCCAAGCGCACAATTAACAATATCTTGGTATATGCAGTGTTTCAAGCAGAAACATATTGTACATATTGACTCCTACCACCATGACCACTTAAAATCACTGAAGCGGTTATCGTGGTTGGAGTAACCCTTTAACTCTCTTTTATATTATAATACGTATTGAGAGCTTCTACTTTTTTGTATTCATAAAAATTTGAGTTCCTTCAGTAAAAAGAACATAACCATTAAGCTAATCTCAGATATATGTTATTTATTACAACTATCACAGTAATCAGCTTCTCTGAGAAAACTATGCTTCTTGAAAACATTCAGTAAGCCAAACTGCCTGTAAAATATAGAAGTTTGGAACATGAAACAGATTTGTGGAATGTGTCCTAAGGCCAATTCTCAGCTGTCACAGTAGGGTCTGCCAGTTCCACCAAGAAAAAGCATGATTTAAAGATGTTGCCCTATTAATCTCTCTCTCTCTCTGGGTTAAGAGAACTTTTATATCAGTGATAACTAAAACAATATGCAAGGAGTGGTCCAGAAAAATATGTGCTTTCCGATTAAGGCAAAGACCGAGTTATAAACCTTTCCTGAAAAGACATTGAGAAATCATTTGGAACTTGACGTTCCACCTCATTAAACTGCTTCTACTAAGAAAACAAAGACGTCTCCGGGGGTGAAAAAAAGTGACTTTAAAAAAAGAAAAAACAAAATAGTTAAGCTAAACGTCCACACTCAATACCAAAGAATTATCAAATTGTATTACAATTTTTAGTGCAACAGATGGGCTACATAGAAACCAAAGCAAACAACCAATTGTTGAAGTATTTATCATGTATGAATAGGTTAACTAGTACAAAGACAAAACAAACATACACGTGTACAATGGGTACTATGTCTTGTTTTACTGAAACTCAGTTAAGTCACAAGGACAACTTTTTTTGAGCCTGTAACTGCAATGACAAATGATGGGCAATAGTTTTCTTTTTTTTTTTTTGTGATGGAGCATTTGACACTGTTGTCAGTAGGCAAATTAGAGATACACATGCTTC